>WEKW01022938.1:18372-124668 GCA_013389905.1 Sula dactylatra
CCACCACCATCACCAGCGAACGGCGGTGGTGATGGACCACCGCCATCCCCGGCGTCACTGCAGACGCCACCACCGGAGCCCGGGCACGCGGCAGCGGGTCGCGGCAGCCCAGCGTGGGGACATCGCTTTAGGCAACCGCATCTGTCCTGGAGGGGAGGGAGCCTGGGCGGGGGTCTCCAGCCTGGTGGCCATCGCCGCCGCCGTGTGGGTCAGGGCAGAGAGCGGGCAGGGGCGCCCCTGACACTGGCGGGACTTGGGTGACTTCTCCTCATGTGAGTAAGATGGGATTTGAGATCGCCCCGCATCGCAAGGCTTTGTCGGGGAGGCTGTGGAGATCTCTGACCTTGCCGAAAGATTGCGGCGGCATTGGCTAAAACTGTAGTTTTGGTTCCCGTTTCCCCTCTCCAAACGTTTCTTGGTAATTGCTTAAAAAATACCGTGTATCAGCGATAAGATCTTGGAGTTAGATCTCGTGTTGTAAAGCTGCCCAAGAGGAGGACGTTTTCAGGCCGTTTAGCTGGGCTGTGCGGGGTCTGAGGCTGCCCAGAGGCGTCTCTGGCTCTTCTGAAAGAGCTCAAACTTAATTCAGCCTTGCAGCTGGAGCTTCAAAACTCCATCCTGAAGGTGCCTGCCTTTAAAGTAAGAGCTTATTTTTCTTGCGGAGTCCATAAATAATTACTTTAAGCAGAGTTTCTTTGCAACTCGAGTGCATTGTGTAACCTGTGTCCCCGGCTTGAAAGACAAATGTTGACCAGTGTGTGAGTATGTTTTGATTCTCAAGGGGTTTTTTTTTTTGATGGACTGTTTCTCTTGGATGCCTGTTATCCTGTTGAGTGTCTGCTTTGATGTCTCCACTAGGTTTCCGGAAAACTGGCAGTATTTCTTTCATCTTGTCTTTGTCCTCGCTGTAAGTTAGTTTTCAGCAAGTTGTCAAATATGTGCAAATTTAAGATCATCTAAGTTCATCAGAGCTGTGGTCTCCAAGTGAACTCTCATGCCTTATAGCAAGAGAAACTCAGCTACGTAAAACAAGTACACTGTCAAAGGGACTTTAAGCAGAGGTTTACATTGCTACATGCTCACAATTTTATTGTCTTTACTTTTTTTTATGTATTTGTTGTGAAGCTGAATAAAACTTGAGTGTGTTTTGGCTCATTGTAGCTTGTTAGGCTTAGTCAACCAATTCTTTTTATCTGTAAGAAAGTATTCCTGAAATTCATTCGCTCTTGTATAGGTCTCTCAATCTCTGCCTCTCCCCTCACCTTAGAAAAAATAAGTAGTTTCTGCCGGTTTAGCATGTGTGAATTGTTGAGGTTAGGGTGATGCTCCAAGTTGATATTTCCATGTGTAAAAAGGGATTGATCAGAGATCTTTGTTTCACTAATAACCGAAATGTCAGGTTCAAGAAACAAGTGGTGAAGCGGAAACCAGAGGTTTCACACTAAGAAACTCACTAGTTCATGAGCAACCATCCCTCTTCCTTCCCATCCTAGAGCAAAGCCCTAGTATAGGCCAGTTAGGTCCTGCTTGCTGATGAAATCGGGTCAAGAAATCTGCTGATAGATGTGCTGATAGATGTCTGAAGTTTTGCTGGTGATATAGAATAGCTCTACGGACATCAAAATACTGTACTAAGTCTGGAGGTTCCCAGGCTATTTAAAGGCACTAACAAGGTAATTTGCCTGCTTGTGGGTCTGGTTTGCAGTGTCAGTGTCCCTGAGATGCTATAAGCTGTGATCATGCCTTTTATTTCTTTAGGCATGAAGATGTTGATTGATGGCTTTTTCTTTAATTTTCTGCCTGCATTAGCATTTTTATTGTAGTTAAAAAGTTCAGAGTCTAAAACTTATTTGGAAGGAATAGCAGGTTGGGAATCAAACTTTTGGAGGCTTCAGGATACCTGGGGTGGAAGCATAGTTTACTGGTCTTTAAATGCCTGTGGCTTACAATTAGGCTTGCGTGGATCCTTATAGTACTTTTCCTGTTTGGACCTGCTTTCTAGGGTTAGTGTTGACGTGGTTGTTTAATGTCCTGGAATGTCGAGGGCTTTTAGAGATTCCTGGAAACTGTAAAGGACGGTTATGGAGATATTATCTGTCTCTGTTAGCCAAATAAGTGGGTTTTGGCCATGTTTCCCAGCCTGTGATAAGAACTGCTCATATGACAGAAATGCTCTGAAACTTTTGCAGAGAGCTTCAGCTGGGACATCTTGCCATCTCCAGCACTTGCTTGAGGCTGGGGAAGATGGGTCCTCCAGAGACAAAGAGGAGCGAGTTCTCCATTGATTTGCTGGTTAACGGCTGAATGTATGATTGTTGAAGTTGCTAATAGTCTTAACATACACAACAACTAGGTTCCACGTTAAAGATTTTCTTTAGTACATGACGTGGCTCTATACCCGTAAACCCTTCAAAGCAGGAGCTTGGTCTCTAGTCTCTATTTTGTATGGCGCCAGTGGTGTTATCTGGTTTTAAAAGACACAGAAGTGGTTTCAGCTATAGCTTGCAGACATACTCATGCATTATATAGCCCTGAGTCATTGTATTTGTAGCACATACATGCACGTATTTTAAGAAATAAAATGAAAACTAAGTAATAAGAGAGAGTGTGGTTATTCCTCAAAGAATGGCGTAGAGGGGGAAAGAAAGAATCTTGGGGGGAGAGGTTAAATATTTAACTAGACTATTTAATCTTCACCTAACCTGCAAGGTTGGAGTTCCTTTTTTGGTTTGCATCACCTGTATGCTCTACATATTTTCTCTTCTGAATCCTAGTCAGTCATGTTAGTTGAACGATGAGCATTGTGTCTTAATCTTAGTTAATTTGGCTGATTCCCTGCTAGGGCAAAATAGGCTGAGCCTGTATCTCTTTGCAGTACAACTGGTGTGCAATGGGAGGGATAAGATGTAATTATGTTTTGTGTTTTTCTTCTAAGGAAAAGGGATGCACCTGTCTAGGCAGGTGAGAGTTAAAGGAGTGGCAGCATTTGTTATTCAAGAATGTATAAATCTGATGCAGGAGGGCTACAGGAAAGAAATTATTAGCTTTCATTCATGCTTTTTCACCTGCCAGCAAATGGGAAGTTGTAGAGTCTTGAGTGATCCATAGAATTGAATGCCCTAGGTGCTACACATGAATCTAAAGTGGGATTTTCCTAATGTGCACAGCCTGCCCTAAGTTGTCATCAGCTTCCTGTGTGTTAAAAGCATGTGCTACCAATTCAAAATTGCTGAGCATCCTTGTCTTTTGTTGCCTTCAGAGGGAGAGGTGGGTGTTGGGCATGTCTGAAAAGTAGGTCACTGGCATGTCGAGTTCAGACATATCTAACTCCGTGCTCCAAAGAAGATTTAATGTACTTAATCTTACCTGAGTATGGGTATATGGGTGGGAAAGGTGCACTGACTCACCTAGCTTTCAGTGCAAATAGTTTCTGCTTTGTGTTGGCATGTTTCTGTGTTTCTCAAGAGCTTGCCAGTGATGTGAGTGCTAATTCAGCTGGGAGTCTGATGTGCTGATGGTGTGTCACCATGCAAGACTGGCAGGAGGGGGCCAGGTGTTATTGTGGTAAACCTGCACTTTGCCACTAGCCACCTTTTATTTCCACTGGCTATATCGTAGGTGAGGAAATCTTAGACATGTGTTGGCGTAGGCAACTTTCCCGGTAATTAGGAACTCTGGTCTGTGTCCTCTTTTGGGTGGGAGTTCTGTACTCATTTCCATGCTAAAGACCTTGGAAATGTAGGTGTTGCAATCAAGAATTGTTCTCCTTAATGTATTCATGGGAGGTAAAAGCTTTCAGATTCAACTGAAAATTGTCAAAATTCTTTATTTTTAAAAAACAGGCATTCTAGTCTCCTAGAAGGTGACAAAACCTGGAAGAAAAATATTTATATCATAGGATTTTTTTTTTTAAACAAGGGAACAGAGACCTTTGTCTTCTCCACTACTTTGTATCATCTTAAGTTCCTTTTGAACTGAGATGTCTCGGCTTCTTTGTATGGATCGCTGTATAAACAGTGAACCCAGACTGTTTGTCATGTACATATTAGCATCTTCATCTCACATAAAGAAAACTGTGCAGAGCTTGTATTGCTAAATTTAGTTTACAGTTTGAGGTTTTTAAATGCAGATGTGTACTTAAGAGGTTTTTAAATGCAGATGTACACTTAAGCTGTTGTCGAAGGCTTGTCTTCTGGGTATGCTAACTAGCAGGTTTTTTAGGGGGTACAAAAAATGAATGTCTTGTGTAGATGAATTCTCGACTTTGCTAAACTAATGGTGAACTAGGAATGGGAATGTGCATATGTGACAAGGAATGTGGGGGTTGTCTTTGGCATCCTGTTGACATGCCTTTTAGCATGGAGAAGTGTGATCTTTCCACCCTTAAGTACAGCAAAAGCAATCTTCTGCTCCTTGTGGTTTTCTTGTCCAGATCCAGAACATAAAGCATATAGCGTTATAGTTCACACCTGTGAAATACCTCTAATGGAGAGGTGGGATTCTTCACTCGGTGCTGCATCCAGGCAGGGTGCAAGGAACCGCAGACCCTTGGTAAACTCTCTGGGTTTCCTTTCTCCTGTGGAGGAATGGTAGAAAGCGATTGCTTTGCCCAGCAGTATGATTGAAATACAGCTCTGTAATTCTCATCTAAGTGCAGGGTTATGTCACTGATGCTGTTGGTTCGCAGCAGAAATGCAGGTGATACTAGAACTGATCTTGATGCTATCTGTTTGCGTATGTTTATGGGTCTAAGCCTGCAAGTTTCACACCCAGGTTATTGTATCATGAGCAGTAGTTTAAGCAGTGCAGAAGGTGTGGATGTTCTTCACAAGTGTAAAAAGACTTTTCCCTGCCTGGAGGTTCTTTAAGTTTTGATAAAGATGTCAGTCACCGATAAAATTGTTGAAGAAATGAAGGAACTCTACATTAACAGTGCAAAGGTTTGTAAGAGACCTATTGCTGTAGATTCAACTTGTTTGCTCTGAATTTTTTTTAAACTGATTGGATGTGTTGCAACTTGATGACTCTTTTTGGAATAAAGCTCAGGGTGGAGGTTAGTGCTGGCTGTTTGCGTGAAAGAAGTGGATGCTGGCAAGAGGTGTAAGAGAAGACGGGCGGTCCAAAAGTTCTTGGAATCAGAAATTGTTGCAGATGTTGAAAAGTAACTGTTCCTGATTTGACTAACATGTATCCTGTTGAGATGCCAAAAACCAGGGACTAGCATGTGAAATGTTTTGCTGAGTACTTGTTGGGGATGATAAACTCTACTTAGTAACTTGTGGGAGACCTTGCAATGTAGGTTTTTTTAACCCCCTGTGGCACTTTGTGCCACCAGAAAATGACTCGTTGAAGTCTGCCAAAGCTTGTATATTCCTTGCCTTACGATGCTCTCTCCCCAAGTACTCTCAGATAAAGATTTAAAGCACTAGCATTTAGTCTTGTCTTTCTGATTTGAGCTATTCTGCAACTGCTAGCTGATGTAGGTCAATGCACAAATTGGTGCAACTCCTGCAGTTGTATTAAGTTCATGTCTTAACCATAAGATGGCAGCTGCAAAAATGTGATATGACATGACTTGGACCATGACTTGTACAAACCCAGTTTCAGAAGTGCAATTAGGCATCAAAAAATGTATTAGAACATTAGGTGCTTGAGCATTTAGAGTCAGAGATGCAGTGTTTTTTACTTGCCTCTCTGTTTTAGAGCTTTTTTTTGTGTGTGTGTGTAAAAGGTGTAAATGCATGCATCTTATCTTACAAGCTTTATTTGGAATAAGAAGAGCTACTTAATGCACCTTCCATTTGCCTTATGGTAGCCTCTTTTTCTACCAGTTGTGGAACAATGCTCTTGAGTTGCAGCAAGTTTCAGGATGGTGCATCTGCTTCCCACATTAACTAGTTCTCTTTTTTTTTTTCTTGTCTTCCTTGACCCCTCCTTAATGTCACTGGCATCTGCTTATGCAGGGACTGGATCTCTCATCAGTGTGTCTCAAATCTGTCAGGCTTGGTGACCTTCCCCAGCAGCCTCTCCAGTTCTGCAGCTGAACAATGCTCCTCGCTGAGAGGGGACTGTACAATGCGAGCTCTGTGTGTGCCCTGCAGCCCCTGAAGAAAAACAAATGCTGGTTATTGAATATGTGCAGTACAGAGCAGGCATATAACTAAAAATGTACTGTTGCAGGAAACTTGTTGGGTTTTCTCCTAAAGCTAAAGGTGGGTAGAGGAGGCAGTGATGCTACAGTGTTAAATGGCTGCAATACCTTAAAATAAAGGCATTGCAACATCTTTGAAGCTACCAGGCTAGTTCAGTAAGACTGGCCTTTCATTGAGGGTCACTTAGTGGACTGAAGGTCTCAAACAGCGTGTGAAGTTGTAGCACAATAGAAATATGTCAGTAGCTTGTTTGACCTACCTTACAGGATTTTGGTTACTGAGGCAGACTCTTTGTTTTTTCTTTCCTTCTCTCCAGCTGCACTGGTTCCTGTGTGGCATCTGCAGGCAGTGTCTGTGGACAGGTTTCCTTGCAACATTTTTCAGCTCTGTGATATTACATACAAGAGAACCCCTCAAAAGTAACAAAAGCTTTGTAAAATGTTGTTTTTAACAGTCTTAAGAGAAGTCAGAATATGCTAGGTGGCTCAGGGAACAAACGGGAAGGAGAAAATGGGAGGGTGTAATGCAGGCACGTGCTGCTCCTGTGCTCAGGAGCTCTAAAAACTTCATAAACTATGTGCAACGCCCTAAGGAGAGCACCTTGGCTTTTGCACAAGAATCTTCTGTGCATCGCTGTGTTCTGTGCCCCGTAACCTCTCAGATGTTGGAAGGCCATTCATATAAAAGCACCCCAGAAGCCATGTTTAATTGCCTTGCCCATGGTGCTTCCATCACACACCTGTCAAATACGAGTGGTTTTATATAAAGCTCTCTGCCAGTATCTGCATGTATTTGCCCAGGGATTTGATGAGAATTACACTAGTCCCTAGCGTAGTCTGTTACAAACACAGGAGCAAGAAAAACCACAGCTGTTTCCATTCTGCATATGGTGCGATGGATGCAGCCGTGGTGCCGCAGGATGCTGCGGCAGGCTGGTATGGGGCACCATGGGAGGGCACGGAAGCAGCGGCTGTGGGGTGCTGAGAATAACCACACACATCAGGACACATCTTGTTCAGCAGAGCCTTGTCCTGCATGGGGCATTTTAGGAAAGAGAAAATAAAACTTCCTTCTTTATAATTTTGTGAGGTGAAGCATGAAATGCAGCAAACGTGAAAACTATTTAAAGAAATGACACAGGAATGGCAAGTACCCCAGCAAACAGGTTGGGCGAGTGGCTGGAACAAGCCTGGAGAATGAAAGGGACAATTTTGTAAAAGGAGAAGCAGGAGAGGGCAAGTTTACCAGGCAGCCCTCCAGGGAGGGAGCTTTACATAATCATGAAACCATATGTGCCTCTCAGGGTTCTTCATATGTCACAGTCTGCATGCCTGATGGCTTGAAACTGCACATAAATAATGGTCAAAATGGATATTTGGCTATCAGAAAGCAGGTAATAAATTTTGCAAATTAGACTGTGCTGAAATTTTAGATAGACAAAATACAGCCTTCATCCTCATAACAGGGAGAACAGTTGGGGAGGCTGGGTTAAAAAAAGTGGTGTTTTAATTTTTCTCTTAGTCAGGCTGCAGGAAATAGCGTTGTGTAACTAACCTTGGCCAGACTTTGAACATATGGGCTTTTCTTGTCATACCATGTGTATTCACCACTTAAGTTTTTCAGGGAACTCTTAAGGTTTTGAGCACTGAACGGACGGCAATGCCAAAGCATAGCTCTGGGTAGAAGAGCACTGCTGTTCTGCTGCCAAGTTTACCGAGAAGTCTGATCTAACATTGTCTTTCATTCTCCAAATCCTGTACCCGTTCCCTCTTACTGTGAGGTAAAAGATCGATGTTCTTAGCAGGTTTTTGAAATAACGGTAGTGATCGATCAGCCCCAGAAGGCAATGCTGTTGACCTTTACAGGTCTGTAATAGCAGTTTCCTTAGGAGTTGAGTCCCACCGAGAGAAATCTGAGAAAAGGCTGTCCTAATGTGAATTAGCCTATTTTGCCACCAGGTTGAATTATCTGGTTTAGAATTATCTGGATTTGGGTGATAGAGCAAATACAGTGCCCTATCTTGAAGGGATATGGAGAGAAGATCCTTACCTGTGTTTAGAAAATGACAGATAATGAGATTTTGCACCTCCAACAGTGAGGGCAAATCTGGTAAATTTACCTTCGGCTTTGAATTCACTTATAATAGCAAATAAAGTCTTAACTGGATTCTTAAGCAGGTGGTGCATCTGCCTTGTGGAGTACTTTAGGGTCTTAAAGGAAACAGCTTTTTTTTTTTTTTAAAGCTCTAATCATGAGTTGGTGCTAAAGCTTTTACTTTAGCTTAAAAGGTAATAAGGTGTAGCAAAAACATTATTACATTTATGCATCTACATTATGCAAGCTAATGCGTGCTAGAGGATGGGAGATGTGAGAGGGTTTTGGTGTTGGTTCAGATCAGTGGTACATATCCTCCTGGTACAATGGTTTCAAGATTTAGTTATATAGGTACCAACAGCCTCCAACTTCCACACTATTTAGCTTATCTGAGGCTTGGAATAAAAAACATGTAGGCAGTGACTGAAAGAGGAAATTCAGTAGGTTTATTGTGATGCAAGATAAGATGAAGCAGGAGAGCACTGAAAATTAGTCTGTTCTGATGCTTTCCTTCTTGTAGCTCTTTAGCCTTTCTGAATCAGTACAGCAAAGCTTATCTTGTAGATGTCTCCTCTGATTTGGATGCTTCTCCAAGAACGTCTACACTGAGGTTTCTTTCCTTGCAGATGTCAGCTGACACTGCAAGGTCAAGTGTTGAACTCAATATTCTGTAAGTTTTTGTCTATGTGCATGTTTCTAGGCCAGTTTATGGCACAAAGATCCATAAGGGATTGCCTTTTCATTTAATGCAATTGCCCCTTATCTCAGAAAACCATGTAATGTAATCCCTTTTAAAAGACTGGTCCTCATTAAGTATTTTGCCCCCTTTATGTGTGTTGGAAACTTTAGGAATCTTTGCTGTAAAACAGGAAATGGTGGCTTACATTTTATTTGTACCTAGTTTGCACTCATTTTGCTTATGTGCTGAATTATCCTTACTTTACATATTTTCTTCTTGATTGTTAGTGTTATTAAGCTGTACCTTCTCATTCCTCTACTCTATCCCTGTTTTCCCATTTGATACAGGGAAATTCTGTCCCCCCTCTCAGCTCTGTGTTTTGCTAGAGCAAGTGTGGGCTGTGGAGTCATCCAATGAGTGGTTCAAATTGACATTGCGAAGGCCTCATGTTTTGTAGCACCATGTGCATGGGATAGAATGAAAGTAGAATTTCCAAGGAGATGCTTTCTGCTTTGATGGTAAGGACATAGCCTGTGGTCCAGCCTAGCTTCTACTGCATGTAGGGCTGACTAAAGACAGCTGCAGCACTCTGGTAGCATAGGAGATCCTCTGCATGACGTCTTGGCTGGACTTACAAGTCATGCCTTTGCTTCACTGGCCGTTTCAGCAGCTGTGCCAGCAATAAGCTGTTGTCAAAGGTATTGCACTGGAAATCCAGTAGGAAGGCTCATGCCTGTGCTGTTCTCCAGCATCAGTCATACAGCCCTTGTGCCTGCTCCTGTCCTGTTGGTCCCATTGCTTTGGTACAGGAGTCCTTGGTCAGGCAGCAGCCTTGGCGTAGCCTGCTTTCTGCCAGCCAGGAACTCAAAGGGATGTGAAAGGGCCTTTGTATAAGAGCCCTGCATTTGGCCTCTAGAGATAAATGATCTTTATGCTTTTAATATGCCATGGTAATGGTTTACTTTATCAGTATCTGCTTCTGCCTGTGCTAAAAACTAGAAATTGAAGTAGGGCAGTGTGGTGGTACTAACATGCAGAAGAGAGGACTAAAGGTTGTTCAACATTAATTCTGCTGGTGGAGGAGGGTGAGAAGATAGTGTATCTGTCAAGTCAAAATCAACACCTTTGGCTTTATTGTACCCTAGGCCTGGACTAAAGTTATTTAATGACTGGAATTAAGAAGTTGATACTTTTTGCTGCAGTGAAATGATGCATTTTATTCTATTCCACTGAGCCCTATTTTATGTCCCGTTCAGTCAGAATAACTATAATTAAGCCCCAAAAGTGCACACCGGGTCTATTAGAGCCTTGCTTGGGCCAGTCTGCGTGCTGCCTTAGCAGCTGAGGCTTTTAGCACCGTCTGATGAGTGAAAGCCTGTCTGATATTACCTCATGTTTTCTAGGTTGTGTTGCATCTGAAGTCAGGAGTAATAGGAGCTTTTGAGACTGCATTAGCTGCCATTGGCAGCTGAGAGTGGATGTATGCTGGATTTCTTCAGGCAGGAGAAAGCAGGGGAAGGAGTTAGCTTAAGCATGTCAACTCCAATGGCTGGTGGACCACTGTACTTGGCACAGTGTGTTACATAGCAGGGGTTGGTTACACAGTATATAGGTGCTAATCTGTTTCTGAAGGAGAGTGCACTCTCTTCCCTTCAGGAAATGAATCAGACTTCATAAACAAATCTCTTCTCTAACTTCTGCAACTGCCAGTAAATCAGTGGGAATAGATGAATCCATCATCATGCTTTCAAAATACCAACTGGTAGATGATCCTGCGGGACTTCAGCAGGGACCTCAGTTCAGTCTCATGCAAACACTTACTGAACCTTCAGGTTCACACGCTGATTCCTGTTGCTGCTAGGTTTATTTGTAGCCAAAAAGCAAAAACACATAAAATTTTGGAGAGCTTGCTGCGATACTTGAAGTCCTGCAGCAGCCTGAGCTGTAACATGCTGGCAGATGAGGAGCCCCATTGAGCGTGACGGGTTGTAGCAGGGACGCGCTCTCAGCCCTGCTGCAGGCAGGATTTCTGCAGGCTGCATAGCTGTGGACATTGTTCTGGGGAACATTTGGGACCTTTGTTGTTTGGCATCTCATCTTCCCCTTTGTATACTCTTCACGGTTGCTTGTGGGGGAGCATGTGACCAGCGGGAAGGTAGGAAATCCCACAGTAGCGTGTACCACTAATTCAGTTCCAAAGTGTTGGTTTTGGAGTGGAAGATTAAAAACAAAGGTAGGATTTTTTTTTTTTAAACAAGAAATTCTATAAATGCTGGTGGTCATGGTCCTTAGGTTTCCAACGATTAACTTTTCGTCAAATACTGTGGCTAAACCACATTAGATACCAGAGAAAGCAGTAGGGAAAGGGAGTTATGAATGTACTGATTGTTTCAAAAAAATGTGCATGCTGTAGTGCCTGAAAATGCATGAACTTTATCTGAGTTCTGAAAGCTCCTCTGTGATTTAGGATGCTTTTACTCCTTCTTTCCCTCCTCCCCAGTAGCTTCTTTGGCAGATAAGAGATACATTTGGTTAGGATTTCCTTAATAAGTTTTCATTAACAGGAAACCAAGCCAAGAAGTCTCTACTCTGGACTAGTTTCACCCACAGCATCCTTTTGGTCACAGCTTATATTCATCCTTCTTAAAAACGTGATGACTTTAAAACTCTTTTTTGAGGAATCAGGAGTGAACATCATTGTCTGCTTTTTACAAGATGTGAACATGTCTGAATGAATGGCCAGAGGACTGCAAATGTTGAGGTAACCAGCAGGAAGCTTGGATAAACCTAACGAATTGCTTGGTCTGCCTCAGTCAGTCTCTCCCATGGTCTTTGGCTTGCTCTAAAACTGAGCTTGTGTTCATGCGCAGTTCTTGAGCATGAACAGACATTTTTACATGTTTGGAGACAAATTTTTTTTTTTTTTTTTGGAAACAAATGTAACTGTTATTCAGCTCTTAGTCACAAAACCAGGACTATTAACTATGTAGGCAAGTGTTTTCCATATAAAGTGATATGAGAGAAGTAGATAAATAACCATTTTGACAAAAATTCTGGATGTGGAAAAAGCAAACAGCATGGGTAATTGCTTAGTGATCTGTGTTCAAATATTTTGCATGTGGATTAAAAAGTGCAAATGGTGTTTTCAGAAAGCGGTGTGTGTGCATGTATTGACACCTCAGACTCAATGGGATTCTTCCAGAAATAAATGATACTGCCTGTGTTTGCAGGCAAGCTCCTAATTTGCAAGCCAGCCGTTGTGTTTCTCTGAAGCATTATCCTGGCAATGGTTTTCTTCTTCTTTTTAGTTTGGTTTCCCTTTATGGCTGTGTGTGATGATTCTATTTAAGCCAGAAGTTGCTGTTTATTCAGTTGCTGACCAATGCCTTTACACTGACCTCAGGCTAATAAAAATGAAGGAGGGAAAGTGGGGAAAATATGGACCACCTTGAGATATTCTTGTGGTGTACAAGGTAACAAGGAAGAAGGGCTCTTGTGAGCAGAGACAGCAAACCCCTTCTTGTTCTGACTTTCTGATTCTTCTAAACAAGCCCAGTTTTGCACAGGGTGGTGTACATAGGGCAGACTTCAGTGGGATCAATATTGTTTCCTCTTTTCAATGACTGCATGAATCAGCTGGGAGAAAGAGGAAGCTGAACCTAGGGCCAGTTGCTATAATGACTGTATTTCTAATAAATTAAATAGTGCCAAGGTATGTTTTCAGGCACAGGGATCTGGCTGGCTGTATTGTATGGTGGTTGGTACCAGGCACTGTTCTTGCCATGAGCCAATTCACACAGTGTCAGACAATCCCCAGACAGGGTTTGGGAGTCAGCTTGGGCCAGGGGCCGTTCCCAGTACACAGCTTGGATGAAGCTGCTGCTTTCTATGCCAGGTGGCCTCACTGCCAGAGACTGGTCTCAGGCCTGTGTCATTTATTAATTTAGGTGTTTCACATCTCTGGGGCAACCAGATCATGCATCCGTCCCTGCTGGTGGGGAGTCAGATTGCCTACAGGAAATTGGTTCTGTGATTTAAAAAAAACAAAACAAAACAAAACAAAACAAAAACCCAAACAAAAAAAAAAACAAACAAAAAAAATAAAAAACCCCACCAAAACCCACAACAGCAAAAAAATAAGCTGTTGGTTTAAACAAGACACAGCCCTTAAAACTGGTCTGCCTGTGAACATTTCTGCTGGTTTGAGATCTGTAACAATAAGTTTAAAAAGCCTGAATCTGAGACCACAAATAGTTTGAGATTCTTAAGACTAACTTCAACCAGATGTCCGGGGGAGGGCAGGTCTCCCGGGGCCGTGACGCTGAGCAGAAGTGCACATGCTGCTAAATTCATGCGTGCGACATCGGCCAGCGACCCACGGGGCCACAGCTAGTGTTGGAACCCAGCTGGAGCACTGAGGTGGCACTCATGGCCTCTGTGGCCATGTCCTCTGGCCAAACCCTTGTGTTTGCTTGCTGCACCACACGAGGCCCAAGCATTAGTCCTATAACCTGTGTTAGTACCTCTCCTCACATTCCTCAACAGCCATCAAGATAATTTGGCTCCATGAGTCTTTGCTTCTGACACCCAGGGCAGTATCTTTGCCTGGTTTGAGCAGAGCATTGCTTCATCATGTCCTGTAGAAGGGCCGTCTCCTGTGGGAGACGGGAAATGAATGTTTCTTTACATGCCAGCTCCTTCCCTGCTTACACTGTCCTAGAGTAGCAGCCTTCCACCAGGCTTGGTGTCTTTGCAGCTGCACTGGGGCTGCTCCACGTAGAGAAGAGCTCAGGCTTCACTTTGCATAAGTGTGATGGTCCCTCCACTGTTTCAGGCCAAGTGAAAGCTTTGGTCCTGTATTTTTTAAGTCATGGAACAGCGCTAAGCTGTAGCAATGCCCAATTTTGAAATACAAGCCACTAATCATCTTCCGCTTTGAAACACACATATAGTTGGGTGTTATGTGCTGAAGAGAGAATTCTTCATCAGGGTGGTCCAAACGTAGAGCAAAGCTTGGAGAAGATCAAGGCAGTACAAAGACCCTCTGCGGGGAGGTTTTACCTAAGCTTTTCATTTTTGAAAAGACCTTCAGTCATAAAAATGACATTTCTGCTCCTTTCAATCCCTAAAATACTTGAAATAAGTTGGGCATACAGTCACCACAGACCTTACTCCAAGCATTGCTTTCCATCCATACATCTTTTCAGGTAACCAAGGCTTTAATAAGATCTTTGCTGCCAAATGACTATAGAAAACTCTTACAGGAGACATAGGTTGTATTAAAACTTCAAGGTGGACAAAAGACAAGAGACTTTAATTTCCTAGTAAAACTGGTGATGCCACAAAGGATCCAAGAGGACGTGTCCTACTCCAATAGCGTGTGAGCATCTCTACCTGAGAAAAGCATGGGAAACTTCAGGTACAATAATTAATTAAATCTTCAAAGTATGTTTGCAATAGGAAGCCCTGTACAGCTAGAGATGCTGGTTCTGTAACTATTGTGTAGGTGGTGTAGGTCTTTCTGTCTCATCCAATTTACCTGCCACTGATAAGGTAACAGAAGCTACATACGTTGTTGGGGTAAAGGCTTGTGGAGAGAAAACTCTCTCTTCCGTAGTCTTACATACCTTATTTTTGTACAAGCTGTTTCCATTTGGGTATCTGGTTGAGGATTGACATGATATTTATTTTAGTCTTTTTTTTTTTTTTTTTTTTTTTTTNCACTGATGTGTCTTCTGTTAGGAAGAAGTAGTAATTTGCTTTTGTTTCAATATATAAACAAACACTAAAAGTATCACAGTTGGTTTCATCCTACTCCAGTGTCATTTGAGAGTTTTGCTGCTGACCTCATCGTGAGTAGGATCAGATGAGTGCTTTAGAAATGCAGCTGATACTTGCATCACTGGAGAAGCACATCTACAGCTGCTGTGATAGGCAGAAAGATGTGTCCTTTAGCTGTGTACTGCCACAGTAACTGGGATGGGGCAATGGTGGAGTCAGAAACGTGTTGGATGTAGCATCGTTGTTCTTTGGCATGGTGCTGCCCCAGCGTTCTCCTCCTGCTCCTGAGCTTGCTGCAAGTTGCTAAGATGGGTTTTGTGTCTTGGAGCTAGGCTTTCTAGTGGCAAGGGGTGTTGGGCTTTCCTCCTCTTTCATGATGCACTATTGTTCCCTCATGGACTGTGAGAGAATTTATATATTCTAGTTTGGGTTTCTTGCATTGAGTGTCTTGTTGCAGGAGCCTTTTGTGTTTACTCCTTTTCTGTGAAAAGTTTCTTGTTTAGTTTTTAATACCACTTTAACTGTTCCCAGGATAGTTGGTCTCAAATTAGCCTCTGGTATGGGTCCTCTGATACTAAGGGAACTGTGTTGGATATTTTTAGTCCAGCCTGAAGTTGTTACAAGGTTATGATTGCCTTTTTAAGGTCCAAGATCAGAGGATCAAGAAAGCAACAAGATTTCCTTAAATCATGTGTGCCTTGAATACCCAGGACGTAAAGGTTTTACATCAGTTTTTTCCTACAAAATCTGCTGCTTTTGCTGTAGCACAAGATTGCACTTTCTCACTCCGGCCCCAAATAGAAATTCTAGTTGGCCTCCATTGCATCAGATCTCATGGAAACAACAATTTTAACCAGATTCTAAGAGAGAGAGGAGCAGATTTGGAGCCAAATAAACTTAAATTATGAATAGCTATCAATTATGCAGTAGTAACATGAAAATAAACAGAACAAGATGTCAAACTTGGCTCCCCTTCCCCCTATGTAACTCAATTGTATTGTTTCCTGAAGTCACAGATCAGAGTGACACTGGTGTTGCCATTTGGCAATGTATTATGGGTATGTATTATCTGAAAAAAATTAGGCAACTGGGGGGGGGGGGAAATCAATTGCTGAAGCTGAAAGTTCTCAATTTGTGTTTCAGATTTGATTCTGGGGAGGGTCGTATCAATCCCCACATGTTCAGGAGATCTTAAAGCCTGCCTTGTCCTCCTAGTTGAGTGCTCTTACAGCTAAGCTATTATGGAATAAAAATGGGTGTCATGAGGTGAGTGTTTGGCATCCAGGTGTTTACGCAGTCCAAATTAGGATTGCAGGAATCCGGGTCTGGGCAGGGTGTGGGATTTCACACATTTTTGGTATTTTGCATTGGTTGACTTGAACTGCCATGTTTAATGAGAGTCCCGTTTTTGAGTACCTATCTCTTTAGTGGGAGCAATGCTCCCAGACCCGGGCATTTACCTTACACCTGCTGGTGTTTGGTATCCTGGTTCTTAAGTTCTCTTGTGGAGCTGGGTCATGGTACTGCTTTGTCCACCTGTCCAGGATTGATTTGGAAGCTTCTCAAACATCTGGTTTTTAGTTGTGACTAATATTAATATTTTGTAAATGTTCCATGAACAGGACTGAGTTTGATTCCATGGTGTGTGTTTGTTTATTCAAAAGCTAAGCTTCTTTGAACAACAAAAAAAAAGTTTTATTCTTGAGACTCAGTAGTAACTTGACTCAAGTTGGGGAGGGAACAAGAGGAGGAACTTGCTAAGCGCCAGTGCTGAGACTTGAAACTCCACGAGCACTGCAGAGGAAGCCAACTCAAGTGAAGCTTTATCTCTCCCTGAAAAAATGTACAGTGACAATGTTTTATTTCAGGTATGAATTTTGCAGTTTGCAGTTGTGAAAAGATCACTTGAAATTGAATTAATATCTGTATTGGTCATTACTTCCTTTTTCAAACTATTGTTTATTTTCCTCTGTGCTTATTTCGCAGTGATAGGTAATGAACCTTTGTTTCTTTTAAATGTGGGGAAAAAAAAAATCCCGTTAACAGGAAACTAATGGTTTCAGTGTCCCAAGTAGCAGAGCAAGAACGTCCTATCTGTGAGGTACCAAGGTAAGTGCAAGTGCACTATCTGGAGAAGCCTTAATGTGGGAAATACTTTCCATGTTAGATATTTGGAGTTTACATGCAGGCAAATACTTTGTTGTCAAGTGCCGCTGGAAGGGTTTTCATTACCATGTCTGTCACCACCTCAATGCTTCATAAATGCAAAGTGTGAAGCTGGACTTCTCCCTTCCTTCTGGGGTTGGGTTGACTTCATGCACAGACTTCTTGATACCCCAGTAACTGTGATGCGGGGTGAATCTTAGGCTTTGAAGGGTTTGTCTTCAGCCTGTTGCCTCAGTTTGGATAGATTATTACTAAAATACTGTGCTGTTTCAGTTTTCTTGTCTAGGGGTGTTGTGGTTTAGCCCTGGTCAGCAACTAAGCAGCACACAGCCGCTTGCTCACTCCCCCCACCCCTGCGGGATGGGGGAGAGAATCGGAAGGGCCAAAGTAAGAAAACTCATGGGTTGAGATAAGAACAGTTTAATAATTAAAATAAAACAACAATAATAATAGTAATAATAATAATGAAAAGGAAAATAATGAGCGAGTGAGATATGAAACCTTGGAAGAAGGGAAAAAGGGGAAAAAAAACCCAACCAAAACCAAAACTAAACTAAACCACAAGAGCTGCAACCGCTCACCACCCGCTGACCGACACCGCCAGTCCCCGAGCCGCGATCGCGCCTTCCCCCGGCCAACTCCCCCCAGTTAATATACTGGGCATGACGTCACATGATATGGAATACCCTTTGGCCAATTCAGATCAGCTCTCTTGGTTGTATCCCTTCCCCTCCCGGCTTCTTGTGCGCCTGGCAGAGCATGGGAAGCTGCAAAAGTCCTTGACTAGTGTAAGCACTACCTAGCAACAACTAAAACATCAGTGTGTTATCACATTATTTTCATACTAAGTCTAAACCACAGCACTATACTAGCTACAGTGAAGAAAATTAACTATCCCAGCTAAAACCATGACAAGGGGTTACTGAACCAGCAACTTGCTGCTGTCCTTACTGCAGGCTTTGCATCATTAGTACTTTATAACCTGTTCCCTACTGCTTATTCTTCCCATTCACGTTTTATCTTAACACAGCTCCTCTCAACTCACTCTCTCCTTTCCTCACCTTCCTGTTTATTCATTCTTTTGGTGGACCCATCTTATCAATTTGAAATTCAAAAAAGGACAGCTGCCTCCTTCCTGTGTGAACTCTTGGAGCAGCCACACATCCTTGCCAATGCTGACTTCTGTTAAATACCAATATCCAGCAGTCATCTGATATAAAAGTCAAACGGGGCAGCTTGGATTGGGAAAAACACTGGCACCAGAAATCTGATAAAAAACACCTTGTACATTGGTGATGTGAAAGGTGTTTGGCATCTTTAGCAGTTTTTTATCTGCCAGATGTTGCCTTCCAAAAACCTGAAATATCCACTGTATCCTTCTGTGTTCCAGCAGCTGCTTTCCCACTAGCAGCCCATAGTAATTCCCAGTTTATTAATGGATTTTTTAAAAACCTGTTTAAATATTATTAAAATGCATTCAATTGTTTTGAGTAATTGAGTGACAGTGAATGTGTGATGCCTCTCAGGCAATGGAGAGTAGGCTGGGATGCTACAAGCAGCAGAGAAATGGAAATCAAATGGGAAGAGATTCTGTCTTTTGCAGTGAGGTAGAGGGAATGGCAATATTTGCCTTTGTCTCATGTCCTTAAATCCATGTTTGACTTGGTAAGGAAGGGTACAACAGCTGCTTGAGCAGGTATGTGGGCTACCTCTGCAGTTGCTTGAGGGTGCACAAATGCTGAAGGCTTGCTCCTGCCAAGGAGAGGTGACCTTGGTAGCCTGGTATCTGCTGGTTAATGGGTGTTTCTGAAAACAGGAGGACTGGGATGTGAGGGGAGTATCTGCACCTTTCCCACATACACATACACATCTGAAGATTATGTTCTTGCCAATAGCATGAGTATTTTTAAAAGGCCAAGTCTAGCAGGACTTGTAAATCACTGTCAGCCCTTGCTGAACCAGAGTGCTGGAGCCAAAACTCTGGGGAGAGAAATAGCGTGGTTGAAATGTGCATAAAAATGAAGGGTGCCAGAGGAACAGACAGTGTGGGATGACTGGGAGAACTGATGGGAGTACAGAAAAATGTCTTTAAGTTTTTAAGTGCGTGATTTGGAGGTAGACTACTGGACTGTCTTCTTTGGTTCCTATGCCTTAAGTAGGAGTTACTGGTTGACCACCGGAAAAGCTAGGATGTAGATCCGCAGTGTTCAGTGGCATCAAATTGGCATGTAGCTGCCATACCATGAGCTTTTATTTCCTTCTACAGAAATATTTTCCTTTAGAAAGTTTGATCAAATAAAACTATTAAATGCTCTGGCAAAAAAAAAAAATGTCAGTGGGAAAAGCAAAGACAAACCTTCATCTTTCAGACATATGTGAATGAAGCAAGTATTTTAAAGGTGCAGTGCCGGGGGGCAAAAGATGCATTTGTGAAATGATCTGTTTATTGCATTTCTGAGAGCCTTTGTTAGCTTGCATTTATTTATACTGTGAAGCACAGTTGATGAAAATTTGTGTGTATTGCCAAAACAACCCATTTGTTCACTGCAGTGTTCAAGGTCATAACTGTTCTGGGTCTTTCTTGTAAACTTGCTGTTCCTGTTTATTGGTATTATTTAGAGCAAGCTGTCCAGCTGATCGGGTTTAGGGGCCAGATCTTGTCCACAGGATGGCTCTGTCTAATCTCTTCTTCCTCCTCCCCTCCAACTGGAATAAAAATTGATTATAAAAATTGTTATCTGCCACTGGCCTCTGAGTAAATTATTAAAATACTGCCCTCCATTTGTGCTGCCTCCCTCTGGATGTTCAGTAATTGGGACATCTCCGAATTAAGTAAACTGCTTAATCTGCTGCAGATTGTTAATGATTTACATTTCTTGGTAACTGCTCACAAATTGTGTATAACCCTCCAAAGCTCACTGTGTGTATTTGATAAGAAGACACAATTCACATGTATTAGATATGACATGTGGAAGAGACTTACTGGACTGTCAGGTCATTCCACCTGGATGTTTTCAGAGTGTCTCAGATACCAGAATGGGAGAGTGGGAGGAGGAACTGCTTGGCACAGCAGAACACACATGGATTTTGAAACCAAGAGAGTGGGGTGTAGTTTGTGGGAAGCATATCTTATGGCTTGAGGTAACTGGACGTATCGTCTCAGCCATTTTGCATAGGAGCTTAACCGTCTGCAAGAAAAGCTGTTCCTCTCCTCCCCGCCCTCTGTTTAAGAAGCAATCTGTCTGACCTGTGAATAGCTGAGCCAGAATTACAAACCTGATTTAATTTTTCAGGCAGTGCTGAGCCTGCAAGGCAGCGGGATCATAAAGGACCCTTCCCTTATTTACTGCCTGTACCCCATCTCAGCTCATCTTTTTCCCTGGCAGATGCTGTGAGCTGATTTTATGCTTTAACTAATAGCAGAAGGATTTACTTGCCCAATGGGTGGTCTCTAGCTGTATTCTACCTTGTACTACCATTTAAAATCTGGTGTCCTCTGCCAAGGTCAGTGATAGATCTAGTCTGATTCAATCTGCTGCCATCCTCTGCTTTCAACGGCCCTCAAAATAGCCCAAAGTCATTGCTTCAGACACCTTCTTCGCACTGTCCATGCCTATGCCAACTAAGTCTTCTGCTGGAAGGCAACATCTCTGAATGATGGTGTGGAACAAGCTGTGTTCATGTGCATGTAACCCCTCTGCACATAACTCAGGCCATCGCGAAAATATTGCTTAACTTAAAGATCAGTGATGTGTAGTTGTCTTGGTTAACACCAAGTTATCCTTTCCTAAAAAGAAACCACACAAATCATCCTCTCGTTGCTAGTAGAATAGCTTAGTATCTCCACATCTTTACTCTCCAGATCTTTACTTTAATGAGGATTGCCTGATTTGCTAACAGTAGTAACAGGCACAGCACCATCCTGACCATGGTAGAGGTGGGTGGTAAAGCGCTTATACGCAGCATATGCTGTCTCTGATGGTGTAGCACAGTGGATGATGTGGGCTTCATACCTGCATGTGCATTGTGCTGCTGTTGCAGGCCAGCTCTGTGGTACATGTTAGAAAATGGTTTGCATCTGTTGTAACCTCCCCATATCTGTCAGTGTTCTTTTATGCGAGTTCAGGAATTCTTACCTGTCTGAATTTGGGCAGGCTGGTGCAGGTGAAGGAGCTTACTGAAAGGAAGGTGTTTGGTAAGGAACTCTGTGTTTAATCAGGATGGGGAAAGCTGATCAACTTTTTCCAGTGAACATGTACAGTTGCTCAGTAGTTAAATCAGCAATGACGTAAAGTTCTCACTTTGAAAGCACTCTGCCTCAAATCCCTGATTTCTGTGAACATATAAATATTAACACCTTTATTGTGATCACCGTGCCTAATAGCATGACCTAGTAAGAACTTAAAACTTTTGAACTTCAGGATGTTGCCTTTTGTATTAGCTTGGAATAGAATTTAAATGTGAGGGGCTGCAAAAAAAATCGGCAGATCTTTAGAGCTGATTTTTTTCTCAAGACCTCAAATCAGTTTTTTCCAAGGTAAGACTGATACTTCCCCTATGAATGGAAGCAATAAAGACCTGGAGAACGCAAGCTGAGATGGCATCTGGACAGGAATTGCAGCGGACTGTTTCTTGTAACCCTCTAGAGAAAAATAAGACTGTGAAATAAGCTAGTAAGATGGTGCAAGCAGAGGGTTTCTAATAATGTTTGATGCTTTTGCCATGAACTGGAAGCTGTCCCTTGTCGCAAAGCAGAAGTTATCTATAAGGCAATGACTAGATAAATGAACAGAAGCTGCTACGTGCTTTATTGGTTTGGTGGGTGGGTAGCAGTCACCTAAGCAGTGGCCTCCTGTCATACACAGTTCTACCAGATGTCATTACAAAGCTGCACTGTAATATATTGCACCATTTCACATATTCAAATAATGTATTTTTCCATACCTTAGGAGGGAGTTGGTCTTGTGTCCTCCTGATGCTTATGTTATTACATAATAACATGGCTTTTCTGTCCCATCTTTACAAGGAGAACGTGTGACGTATACCGTCAAGGTTTGCCCTGGCCTGTGATTGCCTCTGCCTGTTGCTCTCCTTTATCATTTTCCTTCCACCTCTCTTTGCCAGGAACACGTGGTTCTGCGATTGCCCCTAGATGCTGCAGCTGGCGAGTCCTCTGTTCCTTCCCCTACCAGTGCAGTCTGGGCCAGTCGTCTGCCCCAAATTAGCAGATAAGCTGATTGGGTCTGGAGAGATGTGAAGAATTGCAGGAGAACACAGTAAGAGGATAGCAGAGTATCGCAGAGAGAATCTAATATTGATAAATATACATTTTTCTCTCACTCATATTTTGTAAGTTTCTAAATCATGCCAGTATGAATAAAAACCATATACAGCTGCTGCCAAATAAGCAAACGCTGCTAGGCTATGTACGGGGAGAAGATGGATAAAGAAAAGAATGATAATTCTTTTATAATTCAGCAGGTTTGTTTGTGTCTGTATTGCTGTTTAGTACAGAAGATGCCAGTTCAGACAGGATATTGCCTCATTGGAGTGACTGGAAGGAAAACAGGACACAAAAACAGCCTTCCCAAGAAATTGGAAAGACTGATTACCTTAAAGAGGAAACATGTAAGAAACAATAGGAGTATACACAGCAACTAACCAGGGGAGAAAGTAGAGACAACAAAAGCTTCTAATCTTGTAACACAAGCACAAGAGGATGTTCACTGAAATTAGTAATTAACTGCCTTAAAGATGACAGAATAAAATTAACACAGTTGAATGCTGAAGAATGGGAAAGCTGTAATGAGGCTATATGAAAGAAGTAGTTGGATGTGAGGAGGGACTGCATGTTTGAGATGATTTTTTTTTTTTTTTAATAATAAAACCTAAAGCTTAGGATGTGATGGTCAGTCTTGCGATACAGGTTTGAAGACAGTTTCTATTTATTTGTGTTGATTTCCATCTCCTCATGCAACCTCCACAGGAATGCAGAGATGATAAACTATGGCTGTCTTGTAAGCCCTTAAAATGCCAGATCACCTCTAAATTACAGAATCAGAGGTTTGGGCTTTGCTGGCACCTCACAAGGCACTCCTCAGTACGTGTGATAAGAAGAAATCTGAGAACCCCTGGCAAGGCACTTCAGGGCTGCAGTTCCTTTGCAGCTCAAGAACAAAACTTTCAGGACAGGGTTGGGTTTGTATTGCTTTGCTTTCTCCGTTCCTTTTCACTGGCACTAAAGCTGCTGGGCTTGCTGCTTTCCTTCCCAGAGAGTACCGTGACTCCCCAGGCAAAGTTGCCCTGCTGGGTCAGCGCAACAGAGTGGCGTCTTGCCTCCTCTAGCAGGGCAAAGCAGGTAGGAGTTGGGTTTGTGTGAGGACAGTGAAAATACCTTTGGGTCAGGCTGCCCTGAGAGGAAAATAGCAGTGAGCAGAAAAGCTGAGGGAACATTCTATCACCTGTGAATCATTGTTTAAGTTCAATGCTAAACTGGAGAAACTGGAAATGGGATTCCTCTGCAGAAAGTCCTTGCTCAAGGAGAGCATTTCCAGAGGCATTTTGGTATGGTGTGGAGCATGCAAATACATTCCAAGTAGATGTGTTTGCTGTTTCTGGAAAAACAGTGCCATAATTGTTCATCAATATTTGAAATACAAAAGCCTATTTGTTCTTAGAGAGGGTGTTTCAATAGTCCTTCAGCATCTACAATCGCATGTGATCAGCTGATTGTCCCATTTGTTGGCTAAGGAACTAACCTATACCATACAGGTATGAGGGTTGGGTTGGGTTTTGATTTGGGGTTTTTTGGTGTTGTTTTTTTTTTTTAATAAAGAACAAAATCAGAGAAACAATTTCATATAGTGACAGAAATACCTGTGTAAATTGAGAGGTAATGACTTTATGGGAGCTGTGTGGATATTAGGACTTAACAGCTGCTTGCTTGGAAAGGGGTTCATTTGCAACAGGGTATGGTTGATGGTCTTCTCAAAATCCAAGAAACACAGGTTTTCCCCTACAACTTTGTGTGGTATTAATTAAATGTTAGATGCTTTCTGACTGAATGTAATAAGTATACTGTTAGTGGAAAATAACACTTTTACAGGTGGTGTGTGCTCTTGTCTTTTTGCAGCTAGGACCCTATTTTCCTTACACTAGGATTCTGAAATATCTGCAATGAATGGTTATATTCTGTTTAGTACGTCAAATATCCTCCAAGAAGCAGTGAAGTAGTTAATAATTTAATTTAGTCTTTTGCAATGGATGATGCAGATGACTTACATCCAGAAATTAATATGCTGAGAGAGATCATCATCCTATGGATGTGGAAATATGGATTCCTTCCCCCACAGTAAATGCATAATTTACAAGATGCTGCACTGTATAGTTAACCAGGGAGGACATTTATATGAAAAATAAATTGAGGCCTAAGGGTATGACTGTTTTGAGCCAGGATGTCTTGTCTTCCTCCATATCCCTTTATTACTTGCAAGCTTTTTTCTTCTGCATTCACCTCTCCTCCCAGGTGCTGTGCTGTTTTCTTACTGATGCCATGGTATCATTTCAAAGCAGAATAGGAAAGAAGAGTACAACTGAGAAAATTCATTCAGTTCCAGCATACTAGCATTTGTTTGTTGTAAATTCCAGCTAGGGACTTCATTTAGTGCTTAGGATCAAATATCAATCTTTTCCCGTAAATTAGCTTATATACAAATAGAATTTCCTAGAAATGTCATGCTGGTGGTACGTATATTGAAAATGGGTATTGCCTAGCTTTCGCTTCGTAGATTCAAAAGCATAAGCTTACTTTTTTTATCTGTTGAGTAATGAATTAATTTTTATGCAAAGTGAAGCATGCATAACTTAAAAATGAACATTAACTTCGTTGACAGCCCTTAGCAGCTTGGGGGGAGGCGGGGAAAGTGTTGTGTTCTTCTGGACAGATGTTCCTATGGGGCATCTGGAAGTGGGCTGATGACCTGGTAGGTTCTCGTTCTTTGCCTTTGCTACATCAACAGTTTAGAGCGGAGCTGGAGGGTTGCTTTCTTGCAAATCATGAATCCACTAGGTATTTTTAGCATGGTTCCACTGAGCCACTTATTGCATAGCAGGCCTGTATTTTAATCTAATGAGGATCTTTCTAATAACTTCCATTACTGAAACATTTGAATGTGGGAAGGAGGTGAAAGTAATTGGATTGCAATAATTAAATCATCCAGTGCGATTACCTTCAAAAGGTTGTGTGTTCATGCTTCCTGAATGCAAACATGAATTGATCAGTACAAGAAACACCAAACCTGCATCTGTTCTGGAAGGAAATCATTTGGTGGAGTGCAGGTGTGTGTGTGTGGGTGTCTGTGGGTAAGAGGGAGGGATGATCATTTTGTTACCCCAAAGCTCGGTAAGGAAGACTGACACACAAGTCTTAATGAAGGAGTTAATTCTGAAATTTTGCTTGAAAAAATCTTAGTGTGGTATAATACTCGTATAATAATTCCAAAAGCTGTAGGTTGATGGTCACTGAGAACTCCAGCCCTGCATTTACCTGCATTTGCAGATAAAATTAGCTTCCCTACAGCATTTATGCTATAATGTGGTGTAGTCACTGCACTGCTTCATGTGATACATGATGAGCAGTGCTTTTGTGGAGCTGCTGAAGACCTGAGGCAGTTCAGCTCTCTGAACCTTGTGCTAGTAACCTCAGGGTAACACAATATTTTTCTGTGGTTGTGACTTCTGGTTCATTTTTTTTGTCTCTCTTTATTTGCCCAAAGTTTCTGCAGTGGAAGCTGGTTAGAATCTGATTTTGGTCCAATGCCTGAACAGCAGAGCATGCACTGCTTCCAGGCATATGTGCTCGAGTAACTGGAAAAATCACTGAACTGCATTGCTTATTGTCCAGAAGACTGAAAAATGGGTGGAAACTGTTTCACAGCTGAGTAGTAAAACTGTCATGTCGCTATCATTTTTTTCTGAGTCATAAAAATCCATTTCTCCTGAGATTGTCTCCTATGAATCTTTGTTTTCTAGTCACTTCCCACAAAATACTCAAACAGCCCTCTATGTAAACCAAAACTGTGTTAAATAAAGTGATGTCTCTTTCTCTTAGGTCTAAGTACCATTGATAGTTATAACAGTTTTCCCTGACAAATCCAGGCAATTCTATAGCTGGATACAACCTCCCTAAAACTTTTATGCAATCTGCATTTGCATTTAGTTTACAGCAGCATGAATTAAATGGGGAAATATCTTACGAAGCATGGTTTGAATAAGGATGTTGTGTAAGCTTTGTGTGAAGAAATTCCTGCCTTTCAGTCCATCTGCCTGCTTGCTTGGCATACTGTTTTTTGCCATGTTTTTTTTCCTGAAGATAAGTGGTAAATGTACGGTACTTCAAGTTTGCAGTTTCTTCCCTTAACTTTTTCTTACCTTTGCGCTGAGCTTAATTCGAAGACTTTTCTACCGCATTCCTCCTAAGCAAGAAAGGAACTAATAAAGCGCTCTGTGAGCTTATTAACCTCTGAGCTTAATTTGCACAACACTTTAGTAGCTCATTCCCTGTCTTCTCTGGAGCTGTTGGCTCAAAATGAGATTATTCATTATCATCATAAGTTTTATGTAACATATATACTTTAATTTTTGTAGGATCCAGGGTCTTGCTGAGGTCCATGGCAAGAAACTATACTAATGACTGAGAATGGATGAGGCAAGAGATGTTCGCAGGGGAGGATTACAAAGGAGAACAAATAAAACTCTTTAGATTTAATAAGGAGAATCATTAAAGGCAGCAAAAATCAGATTCATTGCCACCAGGTGATGGTCAAAAAAGTCCATGAGTGAACCCCCTTGTGCATTTCTTGTCTACCCTACCCTTTGCACCAGACTGCAGAGTTGCTCCTGAGGTCCCTGTTCAGCATCAGGTGGGTGACTGCATTGTAAATTTTGCATCTGGTGTCATTGTGTGGTAGAAGGAGAAATGAGAAATCTGGACTTTTATTGACCCATGTCTGACAAGTGCTGTGTAGATCATTATCATGGAGATTGCTGTCCTGATGAACCTCACCTAAAACATTCTCTTCTAGCCTGGGCACGTATAAAATCAAAGCAGTGGCGTTTTATATCACTGGGTGGGATTGACAGTGCACTTGAATGTTCAAGGAATCATCAGACTCCTTCCCCCTGCACAACTGGTGCCTGAGCTACTGCTGCCAGATCTAGCTGCCTCCACGTGGTTTTTGGTGCGCTCCCTATGCTGTTCATGTCTAGGACTGCATGCAGCCATTATTTGGTTCATCTCGCAGCGATCATGTTTCTCTGGTGCTTCTGAGCTTTGCACATGAGGGCTGCTGGACTGGTGGCAAAGGCAGCGACGTTTCAGATACAACAGCAGGATGTCAAAGGCGTTGGCTGTTAGGAGCTGGCCCAGCTTCCTCTTGAAGCCAGACCTTACCGCTCTTAGGCTTTCTTGCAGGGCTTGAGGCATACAGAGTAAAGAGTGCAATTATTGCTCAAAAAGCTTTTATTCTATAGGAAGCCCGATGCTTGAGTTACAGACCAAGGTTACAATGAAGATATTGTATCTTCTGGAAATGCCCTTATGCAATTGGTGCTAAGAGAGAGCCTCTCTAGAACAGCCCTGAAATAAAGCCCATTCTTCAAAACTCTAATCTTTTCCCCATTCATTGTCCCCCTTTCCTGAACTAGTAGCTCTTGCACTTCATTTTAGAAACCGAACCTGTGCCTTTGTAACAGGAAAGAACCTAGAACAGATCTACCATGATGTATAGCTGTATACCATCTCATAGTCTTAGAAAGACTGCAGTTTGGTTTAAACTGCACATTTGTTCATCAAAACCAGTGAAAACGAGGTAGAACCTGGAATGTGCCCCAAAATTGTAGGGTTTATGCAGAACCTTCCATCAGAGTTGTGTGATGGGCTTTGTGGGGACTAGCATGGGCGAGCCTGAGAGACACAGCCACGTGCTTCCCTGGGTCTCTGGGGTTGGGTTTGGGTGGGGTGGTGACATGGAAGTGTTGGGGTTTTGGGTTGGATTGATTTTTGTTTCAGGTTTTTTTCAGGAGGACATAGGATGAGGACCTCTTGGTGCCTGAGGTTTTGCACTCTGCTATTAAATTTCTTTTTGTTTTCCCTGAAACACAGGCTGACTCAGAAATCAGTTCTGGTTTTGACTTTTGCTTTCATATATATTCATTCAAAATCTATCAGAGAAATGAAACTCCTCGTCACTGGCAGTGGTTCATGAGCTGCCACTAAATGTGAAAGAACTTTTATTCTTTCAGAAAATCACAGTAGTAGCTCATGTCATTAATTGGTTGGAGCCAGAATCTCTTCACGTCTCTTGCCCACAGAAGTCCCTGGAGAAGTTGGGGGCTTTATAATACTGTAGAATCTTTAATGCAGTTGTTAAATATTTTTCCTTATCCCACTTCTAAGGGTAATGTCTCTCTGTTAAAGGCAGTAAAACTGTCAGTGCTGTACTTGGACTTCAAATACTGCTATTGTCATGTTTATTTAATGACAGCAGATAAAGCTTTTGCTGTTTCCAATGCAGATATTTAGTTTCCAGAAAGAGGTGGCTCTTGAATTCTTCTGAATTGTCTGTCACTGGGTATTTAGGAACAGGTGGAGTTTTTAAATTTTTTGTTTCAACACTAAAGATGACTTCAATATACATTGATGATGAGAGTATGTGCTAATTAGGTATGCCTGAGAGTATGTGTTAATTAGGTATGCCTGAAACCTCACAGAATGCACTATCCCTGGATATAGTATTATCCTAATCTCTTTTCCTTTCTTCTGTCAATTAATAGCTAGATGAGCATTTTAAAGAATTTCCAGAATAGTTTAGTGTCTTCCTTTTCCTATTTGGAAACGGTTCTGCAACTGTGTTAAATCAGCTCTGTGGTTAGGACAGCTGACAGAAGGGGATGTCTTTATTTTTAACCATGTAATGTCATTTGCACTGATGACCTACCTCCCTTTCCCAAGGAGCAGTAATGCGCACGGGGCAGGCGTTGATCTCTGGATGAGTCTGATATGACTTTAGAAAGTGACAGATGAAAATTTCTGTACCAGGTGCTTACTACAAATAGGAATAAAACTCATTTCACACCTTGTACGGGGTTTGATGCTTACCCCTCTTGGTTCCTCAGCGAGACAGGAGATCAAAAAACCCCACGATATATGGTCCAAGGTATAAACAATAATAAAGAGTATGTTAAAATGCCATTTAAAACAATTTCCCAAAGCCCAAGAATACCTACAAAGTATTGTAGTAATGTGTATGCGTTATCTTTGCTCTGTTATACAGCTGGCTGCTGGGCATCTGGCCTGGGGCATGAAGGCAATAGTGCGTTACACAAGTGCATCTCAGTGAAGAGAAATGTTTAGAAAGGCATGAGTGAGAAAAGAAAACATTCACAAACAGGAGAGGAGGGATCTGTTATGGATAACTGATATATTGGATTTTTTTACTCATACTGTGCGACTAGAACTGGTGGTTTTATGGGTATTCTGGAGGAATGGAGTGGAATAGGGATAACTTGTTTCTCAAGGTAATGGTGGTGTTGGATCTCCCTACAACAGAGTTCACAGTATTGCAACATGCAAACATCTTGGGACAGTGCTTAGACATGTTGAACGTCTGCACTGTATGCGACACCAGTATTTGTCTTTTCCCTTAATCTTATGCAAAGCACCAAGGAGAAAAGGCAAGAGCCCTGCCTTTGAGTCAGTCCCAGAGACTCAACTCCCCAAGTGACACCCAGTTTTCCAGCAGTGAGATGACAAGAAGCTCAGGCCAGAATAGGGACCAAGCAGAGAATCTTGCATCCTACCTGGCAGCATTGTGCAGAATTTCATGGAGCACACTGTGTCCTAAATGCACAAGCCAGGATTTGTATGAGCAAAATGTCTTTATTGGAAAGGAGATACCATGGCCTGTACCACTGATTGAATAAGTTTGTGTGGATGGTGAAGTGCAGAGCTGCCATGCTGAGGTGGACATGCTGCCGTTGACATAGGCACCTCCGTGACTAGTAGGTGCTCAGATGAAGCTTACCTCCAGCACACGTGCACAGCATACATAGCAGTGTATTGGAGACCTGCCGATACAACAACAGCCACCTGGACTTGAGAGACATACTCTTGAGCATAACGGAGAGAAGCAATTTTTCTTTCAAATATACATTTTTCACATCCCCTTAATATATGAAGATGTAGCCTGTCTTTTGCATGGCAGAATTATTTCTGTATAGCCTGTCTCATTTAGAAATAAATCATCTCTGTTATGAAAAGACTAGAAGAGTATCCATTGATTTGACATGTTTTAAAAATCTTTCCAAGCCAATTCACTGGCAACAAAATGAAGGGACAACTCATTTCCATGGTGATGCCAACTGAATCACTCTAGAGCAGCTGAAGAATGGATCCTGACCTGGGTGGGTGCTGTGTTTAAGTCCCATAATGACGCAACCAGCAAGTACTATATATCCATAAAAAAGCTTATTTTCATTCATGCTTGTTTTTTTCTTTGCGTTCTTTAGAAGCTTCAAAAGCTCTGGGTTTCACATCTAGTGGGTAGTCTTGTGTTAAGTAGTATACAAAAAAGTGCAGAACTGCAGCTGAAAAAAAGACACTCTCTTCCAAGAGCATTTGGCCTCTCCCAAGTTCAGTTGTTGGTGCAGTTTGTTTGTTAGCCCAAATCTACTTTTAAGGAAAAGTTACCAAGAAAAATTTAATGAACTGAGGTCAGTTTTAATTCTTTCAATAAAATGCCTTATCTAATCCAGTGATCTTGAGAAGAAAATCATAAGTCATCATTTTCTCACATAAGGAAGAATTTTTACACTTTTATACAGATTATACATAGATATTGGAATTCTATTATAATTCCTAACACAAGTTTAAATGCTTGGTTTAAAGAGATGCATAGTAATAGTCCTTAACTTTAAAATAAATTGTTTACAAGATCTTTAGTTTTCCTTAATTTAAAATTGTTTATTGGCAAGATAAGTATTTCTGTAATGAGTTACAAGAACTGACTTGCTGGTTATGTTCCCTTTCACACACCTTAGAGTTAGATAACATCCTTTCATGCTCTTTTTATTCTTAGAATGCTTTGTTTCTCATTTTGCATGAATTAGTCATTGAATGGAAATTTATTTGACTACGTAATAAAATGAGTGTACTATATGCCTGCAGGAGAGGCCTACACTAGTAAAAGTAGTTTCAGTCTTAACTAGGAAACCTCCAGAGGTGTTGGGGTTTTTTTTAAACTTAAGCAGAAAATATTTTTGTTTCAATATCATTCAGCTAACAGTCTTAACATTGACATAACTGTCAAACTAATTAGTAAGTCTGTAGTGGGTACAGCTTATAAAACAACCCAAAGTATAAAAACTATTACCATTTTTGCAAATAAAATTGATTTTTATTTCCTCAAGCTTTTGAAAAATCTTTTCTTGTACATAGTCCTTTTTTTAACAAGCTAAATAATCTGCGCTATGTTGTTCTGGATTTATTCTTTGCCAGAACCTTAAAGTGGAGAGGAGAGGCAACCTTGCCAAAACCTGGGAGTTTTGAAATGGGTAGCACTGAATGTATGGATTGGGATGGTCAAGAAAGACAAGCCTCTCACAGGATATTGGTGCACCTCCTCAGGGCTGTTTCATATTGAGTTATTTCAGCTCCCTATGGTTCATCCCATTATTTTTTTGTGTACACTCATTCATTCCCACAATAATTTCACTCGCCAAGGATGAACACATTAGTAAGAGCTCACCTGTTTGGGAAACAAAGCGGCTGATCTGCTTCCAGAATTACAGTGACCACCTTCTTAGCAAGGGTGGACCCAAGGGTTTTGGAGCCCATCCCAGATCTGGTGTATAGCCCTGTGGCTGTGGGTGTCTTCCCAGACCTGTGTGCTGATGTCCGGATGCAGAGTGCCACTCTGACAATAGCTACTGTTAGCTACACCTAGAAATGACAAAAGGATTTGGCCCTATCACCATCAACAATATGATAGTGTTGCTATCAGCTGATGAATTGTCCCTGAAAAAGTGTTGGTGGCTTTGCTTCAGATTTGTTGAAGAGCTTCTGATGTGTTCATTGCAAAAAGCCATTAGCGTTAGGAGGCAATTATACTGAATTTTGTATGTTTTGAGTAATTTGTGAGAGCTTTCTAGCCATGGGACTTGCTGACCCAGTGAAATATTAGTTTTTAGAGTCACATGCTGCATCAAAGTGTATGCCTGAGACATTTCTAAAATTATGCAGCTTGTGTGGTGCCCAAATACGCAGGTCTCTGAACTATTTGCTGAAAAATTAGTTTGAATGCAGGGCAGGGTGAGCAGAAAACTGATTTTGGATATATGCAATCCAGGAACACATAGTGGTGCAGCCCTTAGCTTGAAGTTTGCAGGATAGATAACAAGTTCTTCAATTGCTTTATTATATTGCATGGCATCTCTGTTGAGACTCAATTTGTGTATGTAATGTCTTAAATAAATTTATATCACATTATATTATATTATTTATATTAATGTTTTGCTCTAAACTTTTACTGGCTAAAAAGGGCTGGAATCTGCTTTTCCATGAAAATGAGGTAACAGTAGGAATGACCACGTAGTCTTCTCCATAAGCTATATTTCCACATTTCATGAACTGGGAAGAGCCATTCTCACTTGATTTTTTGTTTTCCCTTAATACTATCAAGTGCAAGTAACAGATTTGCTACAGGAAAATCATGGTTATGTTTAACAATAGTTTTTTAGATCACTCTTGTATCTACTGTTGCATACTAACTTTGAAAAAGACTAAATAGAAGTGGGTGACAGGTTAAAATCTGTTGTGCTACACTAACACGGTGCTTGCTGTCTTAGGTAACTAAATTTTCTAGAGAAGATTAATACATTTGGTGTAGATCCGTAATGCATGGAATACAGTGTTATATGGAGAATTTACTAGTTAAAATCAGAGGTGATAAGGATTTGAGGAACAGTAAGGTAGGTAACAGTTGGCTGTAATTGAGATGACAGTGGGCTATGCAGGAACAACCAGGACACTACTGGTTGCCTGCTGTTTTAACCGGTGATACTGTTACTAGGCATGTTTTGATGAAATTAGCTGATGAACTGAAGTTGAGAGAGCTTCAGTTAGAGGCTTCAGAGATTGGACCAAAGCAAGTGGATGACACTGAGGACTGAAATAATAAATAAATACTTAATGATCCAGATGGTACATCAGTCCAGATCTTCTGCTCAGGAAACAAGCAAAAAGTGTCTCAAGAGCATGAAGGTGTCGTGGTTTAACCCCAGTCAGCAACCAAGCACCACATAGCCGCTCGCTCACTCCCCCCGGGTAGGACGGGGGACAGAATCAGAAGAGTAAAAGTGAGGAAACTCCTGGGTTGAGATAAAGAACATTTAATAAGCAAAGCAAAAGCCACACGCACAAGCAAAGCAAAAGAAGGAATTCATTCACTCCTTCCCATGGGCAGGCAGGTGTTCAGCCATCCCCAGAAAAGCAGGGCTCCATCACGCGTAAGGGTTACTTGGGAAGACAAACGCTATCACTCCAAACGTCCCCCCCTTCCTTCTTCTTCCCCCAGCTTTATATACTGAGCATGACATCATATGGTATGGAATATCCCTTTGGTCAGTTGGGGTCAGCTGTCCCAGCTGTGTCCCCTCCCAGCTTCCTGTGCACCCAGCAGAGCATGGGAAGCTGAAAACGTCCTTGACTAGTGTAAGCGCTACTTAGCAACAACTAAAACATCTCCACATTATCAACACTGTTTTCAGCATAAATCCAAAACACAGCCCCACACTAGCTACTATGAAGAAAAAATTAACTCTATCCCAGCTGAAACCAGGACAGAAGGGCATGGATTGAGTGACAGGAAACTGCCAGTATGATATGATTATGCTTAGAGCAAAAGTAATCCTGAGATACATTGGGAAGGTCTTCTAGCAGAGAGGAAACCGCTGATGTGTTTGTGGAGAGGCCTGGAGCACTGCGTGGTTCTAGGTCCCTCTATTTGAGGGTGGCAGCTCCAAACTGATGGGGCAGAGGAGGGCTGCCACGCTGCCTGTCACCTTGATCCTTCTCTTCAGAGAAGGATAAGAATTTGGCTTCTTCAGCCTGATGCTCAATGGGCATCTGATAGCACTCAGTACACTGAGGAGAGGGAAGGTCCTGAAGCTGAAGAGCTCATTGTTGGCACAAATGGACATAATTTTTGTAAATAGAAGCTGAAAATCTCAGAACCTCATTCCCTTGCTTAGAGGTTTTCCTGAAGCAGAACAGCAAAACAACAGGCAGCAGAGGGACCAGGGCCTACCCTGAGAGCAGGGATAAGGCTTCTGGTGGGGACTGGATGGGCTGATACAGGTGTGCTTTCCTGGGCTACCTAGGGTGTCCCAAATCCTCATCTGAGGCGTTGAATGACCAGCAGCATTCCAGCCCTTGGGAAAGGCAAAGAACAAAAAGCCATAGCGTTTTCCAAATACTGTTGTGATGTGTTCAGCTGAGATGTTGAGTACTATGTGGAACCAAGGAGTGGGCTACCCTCATCACCTTACAGAGGTTAATCTGAGGTAAAAGTCTGCTGTAGGAATTATTTTCCCGCTCAGCAAAATAATTTAGTGTTGAAGAAGGTCTTGTGCTTCATTGTTACCACTTCGTTTTCATTCATGGTTACCTTTTCATTCTTCCTCATGTGTGTGTTGTGTTTTTTCTTTTCTAGAACAGTTCGTGTCTGGCTGAAGAGAGACAGCGGGCAGTACTGGCCCAGCATATACCATGCCATGCCATGTAAGTATAAGGAGATGTTAGCTATCTACTGTGTATTTGCAAAATGGCTTTTCTGGTTTTGATGAAGCTTCATGATTATGACCATTTGCAAGCTTCCCACTCCCTATTAAATATTATTCTTGAACAATCCTCTTGGTTTCTGTAAAACTTTACCATGTTGCACACTCATGCTTCTGAGAGGCATCAGGGATTACAGCAGCAAAAGGATACAGATATGCTAGCAAGGGATGAGCATTTAATGCAAACATAGATTAAAAGAAAAAAAAATGTGGGAGCTCAAAATGTAGTCTTGTATTCTGCCACTAATGGAGTCCATAAAGCTTTGTAAGTCTCCTGTATAAATCACTCTGCCCTTCCTACGCACGTGTTCAGTCCATTAGAGTGCAATGGTAAATGGTTTTATTTGATAAGAACTTAACATCCTGCAGCAGCTAATATGATAGAGAGGATACTAGGCAGGGAAGGCAGCTTTTCCAGCGAAGAAGGAGAATCATTTTACCACTGCAATTAAATGTGCAAACCAAGTCTCCCTGATGGATCCCTCCAGTATGACCTGCTGCATATCTCCTCTCCCAAAGAGTGTTCATGCTTTAAAAGAAACTGCTGATTGATGTCCATTTTTCCAAGAGACAGTTGAAGAAATCACAGCCCTAGCTGTGTCATGGCCCCTGTAGTTGAGTGCAGGAGCATAACTGCAGGTCACCAGCAGCAGGTGTATGCTCCTCAGTCAGCTTCAGATGGGCTGGGCTAGCCTCTCTTTGGAAAGCTTATGATGCTGCTGACCTTAAATCCACAGATTGGGGAGCATTTATCAAGTCCCATCAAGGTGTTCTTACTGTCTGGAGAAAGAATTATTTTAAGCTAAGATAGCTAGATTTGGAAGAGCCCGCTATCTCCATGAGACATAAAATATTTAATAGATATAAGTTTTAGTACCACAGCAACGTCAGCTTGGGACCCTAGGCTGGCCCTGGTGTTTGACTGCCTACTCTAAGAAAGCGTTCATTTGATAGAGAGGAGAATCTGTCTTCTTCCTTTGGGGATGGACTAGCTCATAAGAGTACTCAAAGGTACTTTCTGCTCAAGATTTTGCACAAGAAGGTATTGGAAACCAGCTAATGATGTGGCAGTCAGTGGAGCTCTGTCATGATCACTAGCAGTGGCTTGAGTTCCCTGACATGTCCTAAGAGTCTCGCTTTCCCCAGTCCAACTGTTACAAAATAGCTATGTTAACAGTTTGGCAATGATACTTCTCTTTTTCCATGTGATGCTTTTGCATAGATTTGCATTTTAAAATCTTGTTAGATCCTCCTCTGGTCTTAGCAAGGCTGCATTATTGCCAGTAATAACAGCTTCACTGGAAATGATGAAGTAGATCCAGATCCACTCAAAGGGGACTATTTTAAAGCTCCTTCATAAATTTGAACACCTGACACTGCTCCTTCACTTAGAAGGCTGGTAAGATTTTGAGCCATGAGATATTAAAATTATGCTGCGTTATTCACCAGTTTCAAGAATGATCAGGCATAATTCATGACTGGAGCGATGCCAATAACATTGTTATCAGCCATGGCTTAAAGCTATTGGAAATTGTAGGGAGGGCTCTGAGTCAGCCTCTGCACAAGTCTGCACTTGCCTGGAAATGATTGTGTTGTCTGTTTCTGTGTGGATCACCTTTTTGATGGTCCTCTGCTTTAGGTTCACATTCGTTTTTGTTGACTAGAGAACAATGACTGCCCAGAGGTTCTCTGTGTAAAAATGTAGTGGGCATGATGGTGCCTTTGTGCTGCTTAGCAAGTTGTGAGAGGCGGTCCCACCTATAGAAACACTGTTAGCATGTCTCGTGACTTTGGTGACAGTGGTGCATGACCCACACCCTTTTATGATTTGATATCAGGTAGCCTTAATAACTGGGTTTGCACCCTGGGTACTCTGGGAGATGAGGAGGATTAGGAGTTGGGCTGAGTCAGCCACGTGCTTTGGTCAAACTCCGCACCCAAATAGGGCCATCAGTGCATTCTGAATGTGAAACCCATGAAATACCTGGCAAAAAGGTCAAGACTGTAGCTCACTTCTGAGTAGGGACACTTGCTGCTCTTTAGAGTTTGGATTTCCCCAATTACAAAGTTTTATGCCCTGCCTATGGGTGTTTCTGTGGTTGGAAAATTCTGGATGACATGGTGGCCACACTTTTGATCATCTCCTCTAGCCCATGAGAAGGAAAGAGCTGTGGGTGTTATACACACTGCTGTATCATAAGGCAAACTAGGTAAGCTGGAATCCTGGCTAATGCATCTCCTTCACACCAATGTTGTCTCAACAACTGTATTAACAACAGACCTCTGACGAGCAGGTTAACACTCCTCATGGTTAGATGTGTACCCTTGGTTACACATGTGCAACACATATTAGAGATGTGTAACCATGGTTAGATGTGTGACTTTTGGGCAGTGTCTGTACAGGACAAAAAACCACAACTTAGTAGACACAAATTTCTGAAAGGGAAAGGAATTGTAGTCAAGAAAAGTAAGCTTTGGGGGAAAAAAAAAAAAAAGCCCCCCAGAAAGACCCAAACCCAACCAAAAAAAACCTTCCACAGATGTAGAACAGAGTAAAGGATTTATTGTAGTGAGGAACAGTGGAGTATCTAGTCTTTGAGGCAGATAATACACTGTCTGTCTTAATGATGGTTTTCATAGCTAACACTTTGCTTTGAACAGGTGGGTAAAAAAACCTGCAAAGCAAACATGCTCTTTTGGTCTTAAACTATGCCACTTTCAGGCACTTGAGGTCCCTGAAACTTAGAGGTCCCTGACACTTCAGGTACAAAGTATGTATTTCTCTTCTACTTCTGTCAGCCTCTAATAGTGGTGACATGCTGTTGAGAGCATGAAGTATGTAATTGGGCTTTTCCTCCATAATTCATTTTCCAAAGGCTAAAATCAGTGTGTGTTTGCCCTATACTTAAGATAAAAACTACAGCCAGACTTCTGCATCAGTAATATCCTGTCTGTCCTCTGTAGTAGTTCAGATCAATCTTTTTCCAGTCTGAAATCCAAATCATAGCTAGGTACTCAACTACAGGGCCTTCAGAGTGCTGTTATTTTTCCTAGCTGTTATTTAAAAAGGATCTTAAGCATCTCAGAAGTTTAGGGTTTGGTGGGTTTTGTTTTGTTTTGTTTCTTTTTTTTTCTCCCCTTCTTCTTGATGAGCCTAAGTGCTTAAGTGTCTGAATGTCATCTTATTTTCACTAAAGCATAAGCTGCTGCAGCCTTGTTACAACCGGCATCACTTTAACTACATTAGTGTGGACGTAACTTTAGTGCTGACATAATGATTCTTCCAAGAGCACATGTTACTGAAGAATTCTCTTAGGAACACAACTATAGCAAAATAAGTATCTTTACACTGCTGTGACTGTGTACACACGGGTCTGGAATTTAGAAGTGACTTTTTTGTAATCAGCCTGTGTCAAGTAGTTGCTTGCACCTTTTGTGTCTGAAGTGTTTCAGGCAATTTGAGAAAAGCATACTTCAAAGAGCTAATTTACCTGAGACTTTTTCTCTGCGAGCTGTTTATTGCCTTCGGAGTAAAGTAGCTCTTTCAATGTATGCACAGTGTCTAGCATTTGAAAGCTGATACGTAGAATATGCCCGTTCCGGCATTAAGTGCCTTTAAAAGGATTTGATGTTTATGCTGCTTAGAATTGCTTTTTTTCCTGGCTGTTTTTCCTGTCTCATTCTGCTACAACTCTAGAAGCCTCAATATGCACCACCATCCAAAGGCATGATTCAAGTTTGCCTTTTCTGAGGGGGAGGTATAGGAAGGAGCAATTTTGTCACTGTTAGTAGCCCTAATTTAAGTGTTTTGCTTCTGACCGTTTCCTTGAACTGAAGCCTTTTCTTTGATTTAATTCAGTCAACCCTTCCAGGAAAGAAATAAATCGAGGTGCCTGCCTGGATGTGGATCTAGTAGGCTTTCTGCATCTGGTTGGTTGTCCTTTAGGAAATGTTTCAAGGTGGAGTCGATTCTAAAGGTAGAACAAGTTCTGTTAAAGTGTCAGCATAGACTCTCCTCTTCTTCATGTACCTTTGCTGCCAACTAAACTATCCAGGAAGATTTGCTGAGCGATGGAGTGTTTAATCCTAGGTGAGATATTACACAGATTGAGAATATACCAGATACACAATACTGCAAAAGAGAGGACTCCAAGCTCGTTAGTAACAAAAACGCTGCAATTAATCACAGTGGAGAGTAGAAACCAAGAGGGGGAAAAAAGTAGAACAAAAAGCATATCTGACTGTACTCCATATTTATCACAAGAACACGGTTTAAAAAACACTCTTATCACTAATGAGGGAGCAAGAATGCCTGCCCCTAGCTGCCATTGGCAATTGCTGCTGAAAAATGATTCCTGAAGTTTTCTGTTGGGACAGCAGGACTCCCAGCTGTGTTGAGCAGTAAAAACAATCTCTGCCTTCTGAATGCAACTTCACAGTTTCTCAATTAAACCAAGCATAGCTCTTGAATTCTTGCAAGGAAATTTTGGTTTTACCCTTGATGTGAACCCTGCCAGATCCTCAAGGGAGCATAATGTGACTGACTTGTGTGCAATTTAAGAGTATATCCTGATTTTTATTAGACTAATATTGATATAATAAAACAATGGCTTGTTTTCAGTACAGCCTTTAATTTTGACCATAGTATGTGATGCTGTCATAGTGTTGTCTGTGGTGAAACTAGAGTAGGGGACAGTTGGACTCGCAGTCCTTAATATTGGCTGATATGTTGATTCCTACAGGTTAACTTTCTTACTGCAGGTATAGGATGCAAGCCTCTGACATAATACAGTGTTTTATTGTCAGTAAAGTTCAGGCAACTGTAAAAACCTAAATTATTCAGCTAGGTAATCGCTCAGATTTATACTGAAATGTCAGGTGCCTCTTATATCAAAACACCACCACTGCTCTTATGTATGACATGCCTGTTTTCAGGTAACTAGTAAGAAAAAATGAAGGAGCTGGAGCAAGAAATAGCCATTCTTCCATGTCCTAATAGGATAGGGCTGAATGAATTGCAAGGATGTTTATTTTTTTTAAATGCTTATCTATTGGAAGGGGGTGAACAGCATCATAATGCGTGTTAGCTAGTTTTAGGCTTTCCAGAGCTTCAAGAAAATGAGAATCGCAGTTTTGTTAACTTCATCAACATGTTCATTTTTTTCAGCTCCATGTTCATGCATGTCTTTTAACCCGGAAACCAGAAGGCTGTCCATAGGTCTAGACAATGGTACAATCTCAGTAAGTACATCCAAAGATTTCTAGTTGAAATGCTTCCCTTTTGAGAAGTATATTTGTGATGTTGTGGTGAGGATATTTTTGCTAGCGTTTGGGAGAGAGACTTTTTACTGCTAGTGGAACTGAAGGTGTAACGTAGAAAATGGTAGATTGTTACAAATTTCATTCCAACTGCCACAAAGAGGTTGAGTGGGGTTTACGGTATTTATTAGGCAACTCAGCAAACTGTCTTAATTTGCATATCTCTTAAAAAATAACAACGCAGAAAAACAGCTGTTGTTTTATTAAATTTGAGTGCCTTGTTAATCATACCATACCAAAGTTTTCTGAAAGCAACAATTAAGAGGGGGAAAATTGTCTTCTGAGAGGCAGAAGGTGGATTTCTGCTTTGTATCTGGCCGCTTTTCCAAACTTTAGGGTTCAGATTTTGTTTTCCTCTCTCTTCCTTCAGAAGAGTTGCTCCTAACTTGCAGTACTGTTGCTGAAAGATTTAGTACATTAACATCTAAGAGAGATCTCTGTGCGTGGAAAGGAAGCAGGGTATTAAAACAAGAGTGTCTTTTAGATCTGGGACAGAGGGTAGCGGTTGACCTTATTCATTGGATTTTTCTTGTGGGATGATGAGTAAAGAACTATATCACTCTGTGGGATGGTCATGGGTCAGGGAGGGATTTTTCATCTCTGCCTCATCAATAGACTCCTTTTCCAGTTCAAGATCATTTTACCATCATTTCAGATTTTTACTGCTGTTGTCTCTGTCTGGTGGGCTTTATAACTGAATGAGTGTTTGCAGGTTGACATAAGGGCAGCTGTCTGCACTAAAGCCAAGATCGTATTTGGGAAGTTTTTGTAAACTGTATGGGGTTTGGTTATAAGCCTGGCACCTCAGACATTTGTATGGTGAATTTTGAGAAGGATGGGCAGCAATACTATTGTCAAAGAAGGATGTTCCAGCAAAGCCACCATGAGGTGAGCTTGTATGGCCACCTTTCCTTGTGAAACAGGAGGACAATTTTTGCTTCTACAAAAGTGAAGAGATTGTTTTCAACCTTTTGTAACTTCTCAACATTAAGGCTGCACAAATATTTGTGCAGCACAGTAGATCATTCTCTTGAACAAAAGATTGTCCAGCATCTTGGTTGAAGAGCAGTGGTACCTGAAGTAAAATAAAAAAAGTTTCCGTGATCTTTTTTTTTACCCTTTGCAAACCTCTTTTGAGAAGAATTGGCATTTCTGTTACTTTATGTCTTAAGGACTGCCTGAGGTCCCTTTTGGAAGCCAGAAGACCTTATCATGGTCATAAATTCCTTGCTCTGAAGTGGAGAAAAATATGCTTTAATGGGTGCAAGTGTCTCAAGATACCACAACAAGAAGAAACAGGAAAGTTCTGTTATTTGCAATAGACAGGAGACTTCCACAGCCAAGATGGGACTCCTTGCTTAATTTCATCTACCTGAAAGTTAGCTTCCTAGATAAAGTTAATCATTAGGTTCTGTAGCCAGTAGAGGAGAGGTCACTTGCCTTTGGAGATATCCATGTTACTCACCCTAGAAACTGTTTTAGAATGGCATAAATATCTCTCCCGATTTCTGGGGAGATTTAAATGAGGGATTTAGTTTTAAGGTAGCTGAAGCTGAATTAAATTGATCTCTTTTGCTGACCATGCTTGTGTGCTGTTACACACTTCAAGCAGGGCCACAAGGGCAACAGGGCACTAGAATAACCCCTTCGGAATTCTTCCTTGGGGACGGTACTTATTAAGATAGATTCATCTTCCACATCATTAGATCTTGCAGTGATTTACAGGTTTGACCATAAACAGCACTTTGAATGCCTGAGAGTGAGTCAGGCTCTACCTGCTCATGTGCACCCTTCCCCTCTGCCACTATGGGAAGTTTACTACTTTTTCCTTCAAGAAAACTACATAATAGTTTCTGTGCTCTCCCAGGTTTTGTACTTTACAGTGTTTTCACTTTATAATCATTTTATAGAGCTTTATTTGCAACAGACTAGATGTAGGGGCTGACAGTAGATTTAAGTGTCTTCATTCTCTAACATTTCTGAAGCAGGTTTGTTGTTCTGTGGAAGACGTGGTGAGAGTGTTGTCAGTCACTTGTGTTAACAGGACAAAATCAAGCCTTTAAGGAGATCCACAATGTGCTGTCATCATCGATCACAGTACAAACTGTAAATTCTCTGGGATGGGAACTAGATTGTGAATGGGTAACACATAACTAATGTATAAAGATTATTAACTCTCAGAAATGGATTCAGTTGCCTAAGCAGAGGTCTCTAGTGCTATTTTGAGATTCATCAGTTGGCATCCATCTGCAGCTCTGGAAAGGCACAGGTCTTCCTTAGACCCTGGGCCATGTCAGCCAGCCCCATGGCCAAGGACTCTGAAATGGCACGCACCTCAGTATGGGTTTTGCTTGCCTTAGCAAGAGTAATTTGAAACAAGATGCTGATAATATTTCCAGGATGAGGATTTACAGAGGTCTTAGGCTCAAGAGAAGTTTGTGGTGGGTGTATACATTTCAGTGTGAGGGAGGTGTGCTCCATGAAGGTATAGTTGAGTCTTTGTACAACAGTGAGCACTAGATTGGACAGTCTTTTCAGATGCTCAAGACTTCTCCTTTCTGCTTTATGAAGGCTTTCCTGGTACCAAGTCACTGTTGTAATAATAAGCTTATTTGAAACAGCCAAGACAGATCACTAACATTTTCAGTATGGAAAAAAAGGTAGTAAAGTAGCTCCTAAAAAACCTCTGAAGAGCATAGAGCACTCTTGCCAGAAAAAATGTTTTTAATCCCTGCAATGAGGGGTTTTGTTTTTTGCCGTCTTGAGTGCTCTGATATATCCCAGCCCCTCCTGCGCAAAAGGGGTTGCACAGGACTTGGAAATCTTTCTCTGTTCTGTTAACAAGCACCAATTGAGCTGTGTGGGTGACCCCAGCCTTTCTAGCTCATTAAGAAGAGCCAAAAAGCTGCCTAATGAGAACTGAGTGTCAGCAGCTCTGAGAGGAGCAAAGCATCTATGTATGGAAGGATAAAAAAAAACCAGTTTCTGGTGGTACAATGTTAAAGAGATGTAATCGGTGTTTTTGTAGTGCAGACAACACAGTGTATGTGCAGTAGGGCATGAATTTCTTGAGCAATGTGCCCTGTGCTAAAATACCTGTCTATTGATGCAACTAGTACATTTGGCCTTGAGAGGGGAATGAGTGCAATGGAAGAACGTGTGATAGTGTAAAGGGGAGCAGGGAGTAAAAGACCTGGAGAAAGATTAGAAAATGCAAAACAAGAAAATGCATCACAAATTATCATATGCTTTCAAAGGAGAAAATGAGAAGCAAGAAGTCTTCAGGGGAAATAAAGGAAGAAAAAATTATATCCAGTATTCAGGTTAATGGAACTGTGTTTACTTTGTACTGTGTTTGTTTATCTCTTTGGATGGAGTGGTATATTAATAGTACATAGCTGTGGTTTGTATTAAAACACACAGAGCTAATCAATACTTGGGTAAACCTTACGAACTGCAGTTGTGTTTGGTTCACTGTGTTATAATGGAGAGACTCAAAAGCCTTTTCAGTCTTCCACTGAAACTGTGGGACTATTCAGATCACAGAACAGTATGGCCACATCAAATTTATCAAGGGAAAAAGGCAAAGAAGAATGAGAATGCAAACCACGCTCTTCATCCCACCCGAAGTCACCAGCATCTCTGTGCCACCACAGTGAAAGCTGGGGTCAGTACCAGGACAGCCAAGATGGTGGGAAAGGCAGACAAACTCTCCCACAATGTGTTGCAGCAATTGAAGCCGTTTCCTTTTAGGTAACGACAGCAGAAAGTTAGCATTCTTAGCAAAGGGTCTTGCTTCAAGTACGCTTTGTAATAAAGCATCTCATGTGGTGGTTTAGCATTCTTCAGGCAGTGGTTAATGAAAACCACTTCCCCTGTAAGTAGCTAGTGAGGTATAGCAGATTTTTAACGTTCTGTGGTTTGTAGAGTTAAGGTGACCCTGGTATAGATATCCAGCTGACTTGATTGATTTGTTACTGCTGTTTAAATAACCCTCCCTACTGTAGTCCTCAGCTGCTAGGGGAAAGCTGATGGGAGATGAAGCAGATTAAGGAAAGGAAGATGAAGTAGAGCAATTCAGGAGAACATAGTTCTAACTAACTTACGAGCAGAAACCTAGAAACAGCAAAATACATAGCTGCCTCAACTCCCTCACAGTTGTTTTCCTGGAAGCTGGGATCTGTAGATGTTCCACAGATGAGTATTGTAGCCTCTCCACCTTGGTGCCAAGCAGTAGATATAATGTGTTAGGGTAATCCTGGTGCTTGAAAGCCATGCAGATTAATTAACGTTTGGAAACTGTGGGTAAATACCATCTTTTCAGTGGTTAAAAGGTCTTCTCATGCTCTTTTGCACTAAACGTTTGGTTTGCCTTAAATATAATCTGTCCAGTCCTCTCCACCTGCATGTTGCACGGTCCTTTTGACCGTGCTTATACATGAATATTTTATAACTGTACACTTTAAAATTTAGTTTATCTTGTGTTTATAATGCTTCTCTTATTTTTACCTTATTTCCAGATTAAATGAGTTAGGATTTACTACTTCTGTCCCCAGGTTAGATTAGCTCAGTGATTTTCTGTGTAGTTTGCTGTAAATTAATATGATGTGTTTTACACTACTTGTTTTTTCTTTGTGTTTCTCTGAGTACGTAGTGTATGCATGTAGATACCTGACAGCAGTTTGAAAGCTAATTCATGCAGTGGGGCCACAGAGCCTACCCTTTGTCTGGGTGTTTCCTCCAGAGAGACCTTGCAGGAGTTTTGTTGTGGCCGCTCCAGCCTGGCTTTGAGCAACCTCCCCTCTTCAAAACAAGCAGCAGGGACACCCAGGTGCTCAGTCAGTTTAGCCACATGCGGTTTTTCCAGGAGCTGAGGCTGCCATGCCCTTATCTGCTGTTTTCATAATTTCCTCATGCAAAAGCCATATCGGCTGTTAAACAGCAGCACCAAGGCAGCAGGACTGCAGAGTGGTCCCCATAGATGTGCTCTTCCCTGGCCGCAGGAGCGAGCCTGGCTGGGCCACACCATGCGTGCCTCCCCAGGCAGCCACAGCCTGTGCTAAGCCACCCTCCATCCCACGCACAATTGCTTGCTAGCCACAATGAAGCAGTAGCAAAGCAAGAAAGTCTGCTTCTGAGTTACCAGATTAAATATTAACCAACAGGGGAATAAAACCAAGGGGGGCGGGGGGGAAGTCTGGGTATTTATTTGTCTGGAGCACTCGGAGACTTTTGAACAGAAACCTGAAATGTATTCCCATGAAGATGGATTATTGGTACCTAGTTCGGACTCAGCAACCTCAAAAGGCTCTTACATACTTATATTGAGTTTCCTGAGCGTTCAGGTTGGGGTGTAGTGTATGCACACACATGGATACGTGTGTATACACACATGCACACGTATGCACACATAGCTGTGTACACGTGCAGGTTTCTGCCCAGGCAGTCCTGAGCAATAGGTGTTTACTGCATGCCAGACCTCAGGTCTCTCATTTTGTGGTACCTGGGCTCATAGCCAACCGTTTCTGTCAGCTTTTTGGCCTCTTCTGTTCCGAAGCACTTGTGATGTTGTTTCTTAGGCAGCTTTAAAAAGTGAAGTAGCTTAGTTTTTTAGACGGAGGTTCTCAAAACTAGCAAAAGCGTAGACAGGTCTGTGGTTGCAAAGAAGGGAGAGCTTATCTTGGTAATGAATTCAGATGAAAACACTCTCAAACACTTTACATCTCTAAGCACTGTTTCTTTTGTTTTTTTCTTTCCCCGCCCTCAGGAATTCATTTTATCAGAAGATTACAACAAGATGACACTAGTGAAAAGTTACCAGGGTAAGAACCATGATCCGTGTTAATTGGTTTGTATTGTCATTAATTTTTGTTAATGTTTTCTTAAGGAGTGTGAATGGAGAGAAGTCTCCTTTACAGTGATTGTTAGTTTGGTTTGGTTTTTTTTTGATGTAAATGCTGGTTTTATCAATAGATCAATAATGTGCTTTGTTCTGAGATTACCAGACTTCTAAAAAGCTGTTTCATGTTCTGTTTTTCCTTTTAAATGTTCCTTTGGAATATCACTCTAGACAGCAAACTGTCCAAAATCCAGACCACATTTGGGGAAGAGGAGTATTAATTTTTAATCTTTAGCAATCCAGTGTATCTAATGAAACAATTTAGGAAATTAACCCATCTTTTAGGGCTGAGGCATTTAGGACTGTGACTTTTGGGGTTAGTTATTTCAATAACTGTCGGCTTCAGTAATCTCAAGATTATCAGTGAATACCTGTCATAGTAAAAGGTCAAGAAATGCTAATCCATACCTTTTTAAATTATATTCTGGTATTCACTAATGTGATTTTTTAAGAGACCTAGCTATTTATCCTTGTCAAACCTCTAAAGAACACTGTGCTTGTGACAGGCAGTCTTACAAATGTAACAAATACATGCGACAATTTATTCTTGTATCTCTTTTGCTGTTAGACTAAGAGATGGTATGATATGGTATGGTATCATATATTATATGCTAAGCATTATGTTTCTGTATAGAAGCCTCTGACATGTTGGCTTGAGATTTTTCACATACATTTAAAAATATATACTTACGTATTTTGAGTTTTATACCTTGAAAGGTTGAGAGGATAATTTAAATCTCTAAATGGAGGCTCTGGGGATCACTTTGTAACATTTAGATTTTAAGGTATGAAGAGAATCTTGATTTTCACAGAGCGTGGCTAACATGCATCAGCTTTTGAGCGTTTTACTTCAGCTTTTTCATGAATGTCTGGGGTGTTGTAAAATTAAGCTAGAATGCCTGCATTTTTTTCTTGGCTTGTAAAAACAGAAGAAAAATATCCAATGATGATAAAATCTGTATGTGAATCTTAAATAAGATTGCTGCAGTCTGACTGTACAAGTCGTTAGTATCCCAATTTGTGATTGCTCCACAATCACCAAAGTTTGACACACTTAGGTTTCATATTGAAGGGCTATTGCACTGAAGAGTCCTACTGACTGTTCTGTAGCCCCCTTTGTTATTAGCTCATCCATTTGCATGCTTGGATTCAATCTTGCAGGCTAATCACAGCCTAGGAAGGGTGAGCTGGAGTCTTTTCTTCTGCATATGCAGAATAACATATGCATGAGACTGTCACTGAAATCGGGAGTAAAACTCCTTAACACCAATGCAGCATTAAGAAGCAGGCATGCTTTATTACGGCGCTGGATGTACAGGGGATAATTCCTCCTATTGTGCATACCGCAAGTCACGCTAGACAGAGCTTATATTGCTCAGTAAATATACATCTGCATTAGACTTCCTGGAGCAGTTATACATATTCATTCTATTTCTTGGAACTAATTATAATACTTGCATCTTAATTACCCATGGGTTTTAGGTCCCTTAGGAGCCCCTGAAGAGGTATCAGGTGGTCTCCGGTGGTCCCTAGTGGTTTGTCGAAGGGGTGTTTTTTGTGTCCTTTCCATGAACTCTGAGACCTTTTTCCCCATATGGTCATGAGTTGGGCCATCCAGTGTATTGCAAGGTGTGTTGGTTTCAACTGGTGTCCTGACTCTTATCTAGATGGAGATGTCCTTAGTTCCTTTTGTCTTTGTCTCCAGGACTGGCACCTGCTGCTAGATTGTTTGCATCCCTCCAGGAAGTCCCTGATCAGGCTTGTGGAGATTTGTGTCCTTGATTACATTCTTGCCTTCAGCCCCTTACAACAAGACCACCTTTCTTGCCAAGCTCTTCAGGGAAAAAGTTGAAAATTTTGGAAGCGGGGAAAGTATATCATGGCGGTATGGCAGAATAGCCAATTAACTGTGGCAGCCCACCCAAGGCCCGGGGAGCACCCCTCATAAAATTAAAAAAAAAAAAAAAAAAAAAAAAAAAAAGGAAATTAAGGTTCTTCTCATGGCCTTCAGCTGCAGTGTGCCAAATGTGCTGCTGCTGCAGAGCATTGGAGGAGGCTCTTGGATAGGAAGATGCCATGGAGAACCTCCATGGGTTGTCCTGTGGGAGAACCTCAAGAGTTTAGATGACATCCCCCAAGCGTTGGACAACAGAGGACTCTAATGAGGATCCATTAACATCAGTAGAGAAGCAGTAAAACTGACCACAGTCCCAACTGGTGTCGTCTCTTTCCTAGACTGCCTGTCTCAGCATGGGAAGGTTTTTGATCAGTTCTGGTCATTTTGTGCCAGGACTCTCAGATGATGTGTCAGAAGGTTTTATCTGAAAACTGTGGACTTATTTTAGGGGAAGAGAAAAAATACTTGTGCCCAGAATAGGCATCACTTCAGTTCTAGCCCAAACCACAGTGATCACTGACAGTGGATGGTGTCTGCCTTCAAGTGCTTAAGCCACTGCATGCAACACTCGCTGCCTGCTCTGTCCCTCAGGAGCATGGAGCCCCTACCCCATTTTCCTCCCTCACTTCCAGAGTTCAAAGTTTGGTCTTTTCCTTGTTTAAGCTGATGAAAACTGTATTCCCCTAATTTGAAAAATAGCAGCAGTGTGCGAGTGACCTAGTTTTTGGAGTGGAAAGAAAGTGTGGTGATGCCAGGATGCTGGAGTCCCCCAAATTCATGTGTGTGTGGATGTCTGTATAGTAATCCCCTCTGTGCAAGGGTTAAAAGAAGCATTAGGGCTGGCGTTCTTCTTTCTGCACATTGCCAACCACATGGGCAGAAGTTTGGTTTTGGAAAAATAGGCCCTCAGGTACTGTTGGAGATGCTTTTTTTTCTTTTCTTTTTTCTCCACCCACTGCTGGCTTAGGAAAGCCAGACCGCTGTTAGTACTGCAAATGGAGATGACAACCAGAGAGGGGAAAAGACAGGTCCCAATTCCTTGCTACAGGAGGGACAAGACTCAGTGAAGGGTCATTCAGATTCAGTAGGAAACTTTCCCTGGAAGAGTGGTCAACAGCTGCAGTAACACAGCCAGGCGGGACATGAGGATGGAGGAGAGCTTCTGCATGAAGACACACTCTGCCCAGCTTACCAGCAATGCTAGCAGCCCACACTGAGCTGCACAAACCCCTCTGGGCTGCTCCTCTGTCCAGACCAGCAATTACATGGCACAGAAGAAGTTACAGCAACGCAGGGACAATCTCCGGTTACCTCAGCTCCACTGGGAAGTAACACCCAAAGTCCCAAGGGGCAATTTTAGTGGGCAGGCTTTTGACTGTGCAAGAGAGGAAAACAAAGCAGAGATTCTCCACTGTTTGCAGCGCACTGATGACCTGAGGCTGCCTGCTGCTCCACAGCATAGTGCCTCCCACCAACCCCCCCTCCATAGAGATACGCTCCCTGATCCTCTACTCCTCACCCTGTGTGTTGGTAGGGTAGCGCAGCACCCGCTGCACCACTTCCCCCTGTGCTCGGCTGGACCTGTACTGGAGGTCTGGGGTGCTGGGGAAGCAAAAGTGAGATGCTCTGGGAGCTGCTGTCAGTCACAGGCTCCTACAGCTCCATTGGACCATGCACCGAGAGGTACTTCTGTGCTCCTCATAGTTGCCTCCATCCAGGGCGCTGGATCTGGTCTTACTGGGGGCATCACTGGGACCAGAGTCCAACAGCACTGCTGGGACACAGCAAGGTGGGAAGGGCCCCGTGTTCACCATGGTCTCTGGGAGAATATGCAAGGAAGGGCCACTTAGTCCTTTGGGTAGGCATGTCATGATCCAACAGAGGTGAACCTTCTTCACATGGCTATGCCAAGGTGTAGGGGATGGCATAAGCATCTTGGCAAAGCCTTTGGGCAAGGAAAACCATAATTAAAAATGACCATGTAGTTTTATTGGGTATGGTGGCCTTACTTTAAAAAATGTTGGGTGTTTGGTTTTGTTTAAAGTTTTCAAGTGAGGCCTTCATATCCTTTCAAGATATTTTAGGGGGAGTAAATGAAATTGTTTAGTCTACCCAGAGGCTTTAGCTTAGCCATGCTGGCTGTTAGTGCCTGTGGTAACTTTGTTTGTAGATGTTCAGCAAATGCTCTTAAAAGTAGCGCCTTGTCCAGCAACTGGCTGGCTATTGATCATGTCCCACAAGAAGCTATTATTATAAGTAGCTGAAGCTGCTGTAGTGGGTAAAGGACACTAATTGCATCTTGAAAGGCCATGAATATGCCTGCCAAATAGTCTGCTAGAGGATGACAGCACATGCATAGGCTGTGCTTTGGTCTTGGCAGGGGTCTGCAGCCAGGTCCAGTGGCCAAGCACCAGCAGTGGATGTGGACGGCCATGCTCTGTGGAGGTTTTGCTGCCATGCTGTGTCTGGAGTTGCAAAATCTTCCCGTTCTTGAAAGGGATCAAAATACAGAGACTGGGGATGTGACACAGTGTTAGTCAGGACTCTGGGGTGGGTCACGGGGCATTGGCCTCCTACAGGTACTAACTCCTTCCCTAGCATGAGGAGGGGTGGTGCAAGAGTTTGAATGGTGCCATTTGGGATGCTCTGCGAGTGTTGAAGAAACCCTTCCCTCATCTTGGCAGTCGTGACTTCCAGCCCCGCTCAGGCCCCTCCAGCCCCTCACAGGCTGGTCCTGCTGCATGGCTGTTGCTGCTTCGCGCTCTGCACAGCCTTCTCCACGCTGCTCCTTGCAACTGCATCTTCTTGCCAGGGGCCACATTTCCAGTCTGTGCCCCCCCGATGATATAACAGTTCCTGCTTTTTTTAATATTTTTTTTAAATTTATTAACACACTCTTGTTCTGCCAAGCATGATTTGTAGACCTGCTTCTGCCCCATGCTTTCTGCAGCCTGCCCATTTCACGGGTGTCCCCTGCCTCCTTGCTTTCAGGCCAGATCACAGCATGTCCTTACTTCTGCTTTCCCCTATGCACAGCCTCTTCTCTTGTGCTTTTCTCGCACACGCTAAACTTTTCTTTCTTACCACTGACTTTCACCTCTCTTTTGATATTTGCTGCTGCTTTTCACTGTTGTCACCCTCCCTTTAATCCAGCACAACATCTCGCTCTGCGCTGTGCATGGCTGTGTGCTGGCTGTGCTTCTTGGACCTTTGCCTTTACATACAGCGCAGACCTTCCTTTCCCCTGTGCTCTGGCTGCTGACATCTCAGCATGCACCTCCTGGCTGCAGCTGCTTTTCTCTAGGCATAGCCCTTCTCTCCAACCTGCTCTTTGCACAGTGCTCACTGCTGCTTTCTCATAGCAGGAGTGCAGCTCCCCTGCGCCCTCCCACCCTCCTGCTGCAGATGGACCTGCTCCCTTCTTCTGTCTGCTGCTTCTCTACCTTCTGCACATGGGCCCTCTTCTCATGCTGGCTTACACAGATCTGTTCGTGCCTGGTGCTTGCTGTGGCTTTTTCTGTTCTGTGACCACATTCACCCTCCATCCCCCCTTCTTCATCCTGCTGTTGTTGCAGTGAGCAGCTTTGGAAATGTTTGCTCTACTTTTTTTTTGCAAACAAATGGTGATCAAACCTTCCATGGATGAAGGGACCAGCTTTCTGTTTGCTGCTTCATGACCCTGAACCTGTGTTAATCTTAAGGCCCAGGCCTCTTCCTTGCTCTGCTATCAACTTCCAACCTTCTGGAGTTTTGCTTCTTTCAACCTTACACAGATCATATTCCCTCTAAATGAGAAGTGACTGTCTACATGCATTTGTCCTCTCTTTCCTCCCTTAGATTACCTCCACTGTGCTCTTCCACTTGGTTCAGATATTTCTGCCATCAGCGTGTGTCTGGTGGCAGCAGCTAATACATGCAGCACCTGCAGGTGGGCAAGAGAGTGCTGAATTGAAAGCTCTTTTTGGGGAGGGAGGATAAGCAAAGCTGTCATGTACACCCCTTCCACCTTCTTTTAGAAGAAGTTTTAGGAGGAGATAGGAGGAGATACAGGAGAATTGGGCGGTGCCAACTATCCCCACAGCCAGCTCAAACCATGGGAAGCCGAGGCTAGTAGTAGCAGTTGCCACGTGCTGAGAAAACATCCCTGGACAGGCCTTGAACAGCCTGATCTCAGCCAGCTTTGCACATCCTGTGGAAGTGCATGGGTCTGTCTACGGCACTGCTGGTGCACACAAGTGCCTGGGACTTGTATACGAGCCCATCAGGTGCTTGTAGGAGCATGCATCCCATCATGACCCTTTCTGCAGTGCACCACTCCACCAGCTAGTGCAGGTGCTCCCAGGGAGACCAACAGATAGGTCAAGACAAGCATTAGTCACCCATGGGGTCACTGAATTTCTTCCCAGGGAAGAAATCTGGAGGGTAGACAGTAGAGAGATCTATTTAAAAGAGCTTAGGTGACTCCTGGGAGGTCCCCATCCCTCTATCGATTACAAAGCATATGGAAACAAGAGCCAAAATCTGAGCTCTTCTATGGGTGACGATGAAAGCATCTGGGCACAGTTCAAGTCTGAGGTTGTAAACTAGTCCAGCTGCCAATCACAGTTATGGCAACTTGTGTTGATGCATCTATTGACTTTTCTCCTCAGGGTCTATAAAGTGGTGTGGATCAGGGGCAGGTGTTGGCTTGTGCAAGCCTCCTATTCTTTGCTACAACTAGTTCTGCTCATAGGGTTTGAATACAGCTCTTGTCTTGTGCTGTATATTTGTTTTGGGCAGGCAGCAATCTTCCCGTACTGTTCTGAGGAATTTCTTTGCATTTCAAAGAGAGGTTTCAGGGTGGTTTTTAAGCTTCCAAAGATATTTAATCTTTTCAGTGTGTCAAATTTTACATGAACTAATACAAGCAGCCTGCTTTGTGTGACACATGTTGCCAGGTCTCAGAACAGCAATAAACCAGTAGGGCTGTGAATTCAGGAGTATGGCATTCGCTGCTGAGTTACAGCTAGGAATAATTCTGCATGTCATTCCAGCCACTTGTTTTAATAAAAAGTCTGCTCAATCAGCACTTTCATGACCAAGCCCACTGGTCATTCATACAAAAACTGTCAGTACAACCCTGGGTTCCCTTGCTTTAATGAAAAGCTTTTGATGGCTTCATTTAGGTAGCAGTAGAAAATTATTCCTTCAGCTGTTTTATTCGTCTTGCCTAGCTGTGATCTTGTTAGTTTGTTTTGGGGTTTTTTTTTATTCCAATTTCCTTTTTAGCTGGTTTACATGCAGTGCTAAAACTTCCCTTTGGTGCAGCGTTGTGCCTATGCTGTAATTCATCATTCTGCTGGGGTACCACAATCTGCAGCCCAGATCCACCAGACCTCACAGCAGGAGGAGCGGCAGCATAGGCATCTGCGCTGCTGTCATAAAAGCAGCTCAAAAGAGGTTTAAGTAGAGCCCAGAGTGCTTTCCACAGTGGCAGCTTTGCTGGTGATGATACAATGATGGAAGGAAGGCTTGTGCTACTGTAGAAGACAAATGGCTGCAATAGGCATGGAAGGAATTAAGTCTTGCTTCTGCTCTTTCTCATGCAAACGCTGAACATGCGGAGCAGGGACCTTACAAGCTTGCACGGTAGCTTGTGTCAATGGGATTATTAAATACCAACATTTTCTTCTGTAGGGAAAGGTGAACAGGTGAGTAGGGAGTGGAGGAACTGGGTGCAGTTTGGTATTTGCAGTGGTCTCCGCCCCCGTGTTCTTCTCTGTTCTTCTCCGCAATGCAATTATATGTCTGTCTGCTTAATTTTCAGCTCATCAAAGCAGGGTCATAATGGTTCTGTTTGTCCTGGAGATGGAGTGGGTGTTAAGCACTGGACAAGACAAACACTTCACGTGGCACTGTTCGGAGAGCGGCCAGCGGCTGGGAGGGTACCGCACCAGCGCGGGGGCCTGTGGCCTGCAGTATCCTTTGCTGAGCTCTCAGTTTTATTTTTGCTCTTTGGCACTTAAACAGCCTCTTTGGTTTATTTTTCTAGTTGTCCTCTGAATTTTGTGCCCTGTATAGGTTCAGTGCTTTGTGAGAGAAACTGTTATTTAAAGCCAATTTTAAAAACTGTCTGTTCACCTTGCTTTGTCTCCTTAATGCGTGGTGGCATATTTAGGTCTAACCATTTCTGAGCAAAACAATGGGCAATCTGCAACCTATTGTGGTCTGCTGTTGTAATAAATATGGACAGAGCCTTCATTTAAACATGCAACACATGCTTTCTTCTAAGAATTAATGGTAGCAAAGTAGATCACTGATCAGGTCAGTATGCCTGTGTGTATGCATGGTAAAAATTAAATGACTTCAATATGAAATAATGAGTACTCGTGCTTCACTCTGGAACAGCCCACTATGTATTGGGAATTTGGGTTAACTAAAGAGTAAATGGTTCTAGAAATGGCACTCAAGTGGCTTATTCACCTAGAGCAGCCCCAGCTGCCTGACAATAAAAGAAATATTAATTCAGCTTTATTTCAAATGAAAAGGGAAGTGGAAAAGTATGAGCTCCTAGACTGAAACCAGGGGTTAGCATAAACAGACTTTTAATGCCCTGTAGCGTAAGTGGTATAGATGATGTGTGTTTTGCTAGTTCATGGGAAGTGAGACTGACTCAAAATTACTGTCTGAACATGGATTTGCTTTATATTATCTGGTCATTCAGCCAATCAAAATGGCCTAAAGACTGAACTTAATTTTTAATTAAATGATAAATACTTTTGAAAGTATAATGCAGGAATTTGTCCCGTATTTCCTAAATCTCTCTAGAGAATGGACCATTTTTTGAGTAATTCAGAATTTTGGAGGACGTTTTAGTCTGAGTCATCAGATCATGCTGGTGGAAGGCAGAGGAAGAGAGAATCATTGACAAATATTGCAAAAAGCTTGGCAGAACCAGGGATGTGGTTTATTTCCCCAGTGTCCTGTGTGCATAGAATCAGTGCTAAGCAGTTGCTCCTTAAATATTTGGTATGGACTCTGAATGTGGAAATAAACTGGAAGAAGAGGTCAGAATCTGTCCAGAGAGGTGGTTCCAGTAGATGATTCAACAGGTCCAGATCTTATTCAGTTTAGAATATGATGTGTGATGCACCTGATGTAGCTGACGCTTCCCAAAATAAGACATAAAACAATACCTTCTTGTTGTATTTGTAAACTTAACTATAATGAAGAAGCAGAAAACTAGTGATAACTATTTTATACAGTTTTGGGAAGGGAAAGAGGGAGTGGACACCATCCAATGCTAGCACCTAAGTTAGAGATCCTGGAGAGATGACTCTTCTGGTCTTGCGAAAGGCTACTTCAAAGGTGTTTCATAATAAAAACAGATTGCATCCTTTGGAATAATCTCATTTTTTCTCACTCTTTGGTTTACTCAGGGAGACTGCACTATTAATATGAACAGGTATGAGCTCGATACCTGAAAGTACACTCTGAGTACCTCCTTGAGACTGGAGCAGTATTCATGAGGTTGCAGTATACTCGTGTTAAAAGAATTAACAAGTCATGAAAGGAATGCAAAGCTTGTATAAGCAATGTATTTTCCTCAGCATTTATCCATCAGATTTGATGTGGAAACCCGGCACGTGTTTGTTGGTGATCATTCTGGGCAAGTGACCATACTCAAACTAGAGCAAGAGTCCTGCAGCCTTGTTACAACATTTAAGGGACACACAGGTAAGGCCTTGGGAGGAGACCAAATTTGGTTCTTCATCTGTGCTCAGCATCATGGTGGTTTGACTCTCCTGTGAAACTGTGGTGGGTTGACCCTGGCTGGATGCCAGGTGCCCCCCAAAGCTGCTCTATCCCTCTGCCTCCTCAGCTGGACAGGGGAGAGAAAATATAACTAAGGGCTCGTGAATCAAGATAAGGACACCAATTACTGTCAGACAAAACAGACTTGACCTGGGGAAATTGGTTTAATTTATTACCAATCAAATCAGAGTAAGGTAATGAGAAAATAAAAACTAAATCTTAAAACACCTTCCCCCCACCCCTCCCTTCTCCCAGGCTCAACTTCACTCCCGAATTCTCTACCTCCTCCCTGCCAGCAGCACAGGGGGACGGAGAATGGGGGTTGTGGTCAGTTCATCACACATTGTGTCTGCTGCTCCTTTCTCCTCAGGGTAAGGACTCCTCACACTGTGACCCTGCTCCAGCGTAGGATCCCTCCCACAGGAGACAGTCCTCCACAAACTTCTCCAACACGAGTCCTTCCCATGGGTTACAGTTCTTCACAAACCACTCCAGTGTGGGTCCCTCCCACGGGGTGCAGTCCTTCAGGAGCAGACTGCTCCAGCATGGGTCCCCTGTTGTGTCACAAGTCCTGCCAGCAAACCTGCCCCAGCGCGGGCTCCTCTCTCCACGGGTCCACAGGTCCTGCCAGGAGCCTGCTCCAGCGTGGGCTTCCCACGGGGTCACAGCCTCCTCTGGGCATCCACCTGCTCCGGTGTGGGGTCCTCCACAGGCTGCAGGTGGATATCTGCTCCACCGTTACCCTGTGCAGCCTGCGGAGGGACAGCCTGCCACAGCATGGTCTTCACCACCAGTGCCTGGAGCACCTCCTCTCCCTTCTTCACTGGCCTTGGAGTCTGCAGGGTTGTTCCTCTCACATATTCTCACTCCTCTCTCCAGCTGCGGTTGCACTGGGTTTTTTTCCCCTTCTTAAATATGTTGTCACACTGTCACTGATGGGCTCAGCCTTGGCCAGCGGCAGGTCCATCTTAGAGCCAGCTGACATTGGCTTTACCAGACATAAGGGAAGCTTCTAGCAGCATCTCACAGAAGCCACCCCTGTAGCACTCCCACTACCAAAACCTTGCCATGCAAACCCAATACTAGGATGGCTTGTGTCAGTGCATAGTGTGGAAAGGAGATAGACCTTAAACTGTCACTACAGCATGTTTACAACATGTCACTACAGGAAGTGTATTGGTACAAACGAGAGTGATCACACTTTTGATCAGAAAACTTCTGTGGCAGAAAATGCTGCAGTCAGTAGCTGCTAATTAAAGCAGAGTGAGAGCAGAAGGAGTTGTGGTAACTCTGCGGGGAAAAGGATGCTCCTCAAGGAAAGACCTGTATTGGTAGATACTTTCGCCCAAGTGGAATAGGCACATCTTGGAGGCACTAACTGCTTGTTTCACTGCTGGGACTTGTGCTGTTTAAAAACAGCCAGCCTGGGGTGTGATCCTACCATCTAACAGAAGAAATGGTGGTCATTCCTCAGTGTTTTCTCTCCATATCCCTCTTCTCTGATTGAATGCTAATAGCTCAATCACGAGGCAGCACAAGGTAGTTCAATCCTCATGCTAGGGTACTGTGAAGATGCCCATAATATTCCACACTTGCTCCTCTTTTGTAATAAAATCTATCTCCTGGAATGATGGAGATGAAAAGCTGTGTAGTCACACCATGACCATCCTTCTACCACGCTTTACTGCTCAGTGGATTCATCCATGCGAGTAGCAGCAGAGCCCTCTGCCTGCAGAAGAGCAGGATGGGACTTCAGTAGGTTTTCTAGGCTGTTAGTTTTCAGCTGGCAAGCACAGTGACTGCATGGCCTTTGCTAAAGAGGCCTGCATTCTAGTCACTAGCTCTCCATATTTTTTGTTGTATCTTCTCATATATATATATATATTTTTTTTTTTTAACTACATTTCTGTCTTCCACTTTCTGTAATGAAATTACTGTTGTGTGCATCTCCTATTTCAGGTGGTGTCACTGCTCTCTGTTGGGACCCAATACAGCGAGTTTTATTCTCGGGCAGTTCTGATCATTCCATTATAATGTGGGATATTGGAGGAAGAAAAGGAACAGCCATCGAGCTGCAAGGACATAAGTACGTTCAGAGTCCTTCCTCCTGCTTTTATGGGAGAAAAGCTAAAGGCAGAAGCCACGGCTGGAAGCAAACAGCCCAAAGGTTACAGTCTTCACATGCCTCAAGCTCATATGTGTGACTCCCGGTGGTCCATATACCACTGGAGTAAGTTGCTTATAGTAAGTTTTTCAGCATTGGGCCTGCAGGCTGGTTTGAGAGTCTTGCAAAGGGTGGTGAAGGAAAGCACAATATCTATAGTCCTGAATGTGTTATGCCAGAGCTTGCACCTTTGGTTGGAAAGAGGGGGGTCCTCAGATGAGAACAGCTACAGAGAAATTCTTGCTTTTTAGGTGTCAATGTCTTTCCTTCCCCTAGAGGGAGCATCAGGCTTGGATTGGCCCCTTTTTCCTCCACACTAACTTTTTCCATGTCACTTTACCTACAGCCTGAATTCTAAGTAACGTGCTTTACCCATAGGGCCTTCACCACCTCTTCAATGCAAAGAGACTTCATCTTTGCATGTACAGACCTTGCATTTACGTAGCATCGTAGAAGTCTCTGAAGAAGAGTAAGCCTGTGCTGGGTGTTGAGTAGAGATCAGAATGGCTTTAGTTGCAGTGATCTATCCTTTTAACGCTGGTGATGCAACAAGTTTGTTTCATTGTATTGGGAGTGCATACATATGGGACTTGTGTGCCAGGTTCAGGTCTGGAGAGGCAAAATCCTATGGTTTCTTACATATTCATACATTTCTTTGGAGTGATGCTGCACTCTGCTGAGCAATTTGGATACCACTGGGATTTCAGAGCACTGCAGAGCTCTTGCTGAAATTCCCAGATCACTCTTGTACCCTACCAGTGGTGCTTGCTAATGCACCTCTGCTAGATTTATTGCTGTGGAAATTAGTTTGGAAATTAGCTCTTCTAATACAAAGTTAGCCTCTGGATCGTAATCATAGAATCACAGAATAGTTTTGGTTGGAAGGGACCTTTAAAGGTCATCTAGTCCAATCTCCCTGCAATAAGCAGGGACATATTCAACTAGATCTGTGGCACAGCTGTTGGCTGGCACTGTACAGTATAGAGACCTGGTCATAAGGACAACGGGGACTAAGAAACATTTTACCTGGTGGTGCCACTGGCATTGGCAGGTGGGTGCCTTGAAGGCAGGCTGTGTTGTACCAAACTGTCCTGTAAATGCATTCCCCTCTGGAAGAGCAGCCATATGCACAAGCAAATGCATTAGCATGAAAGCCCTGTGGGTAGATGAGACCAGTGGTGGTAGCAAAGAAAACCAAATGTTATGGGATAGTTCCAGTCGCTATATGCTTGGTTACTGATTATTCTTAATCTTTTTTTTCCATAACAGTGTTGTATGGTCTTTGTTTCTCAGGTTGTAAATAGCTTGAGATGAGGCCTAGTTTTCTTTCTTCTATGAAGGAATGAGCACAGCTTTGGGGGTTTAAAGTGCATTACTTCTTCTGCATTGTTTTTTCCTTAAAAGAAGAAGCAAAAGTACCTAAATCTTCCACCTAACCTTGGGAAGGCTTAGGAGCAATTCAATGATTCCTATATTATCTTTGAAACTCTCTATACTTGTAAGTGCTAAAAGAAAATCTTCGGTAGTTCCTCAGTGGAGTCATTCCTAGATGTTGCAGAGATTTACAAAAACAAGGTTGTTACGGACGTTGTGACAAGAAGATACGTCACCAGGGCTGCATTTATATATCCAGATGTGCCTTCAGAGAGGCCTGGAGCTGCAGCTCTGTTCAGGCTTCCCAGTGCAGTTGAGACCTCCCATCTCAGGAGTAGCAAAAGCAGTTATCAGAACAGGTCTTTGCTTTTGTGGATGCTGCCCAGATGAGCAACACTCTGGTTCTGGTCCCAGCTGGACAGCAAAGACTGATTTGCATCTGATGGATGCCATGTACAGTGACGGGGGGAGGGAAACGTATGGGCAAACAAGTGATTTATACTGCTTTATTGTATATTCTGTGCTTACTTGTGTGCTAGCCATAGATGGTTGATTAGTAACTGTCTTGTTTCTTTTTCAGCGATAAAGTTCAGTCTCTCTCATATGCTCACCACACTCGGCAGCTCATCTCCTGTGGTGCAGATGGGGGAATCGTCGTATGGAACATGGATGTTGAGAGGCAGGAGGTAGATACTCGGTTCTTGTTGATTTGGTCTGAAGCAGCCTTGGGAAGAAGGGGCCTTTCTAAAATGTGCAACTTTCAACCTGAACAAGATCATTCCAGGCTTTAAAAATGTTTTTGGACATGCTCCAGTTGTTATACAGCAATTATGCCATGCCTTTGATAATATGGTACAGGGGAAATTGTTTGGCAGAAAATGCATATTAAGTCAGCTGCTAAATGGCTCTTACCCTTTACATTACTGCTCTGAAAGAGATCCTCTGAGGAGGGTATTGTGAGATGTTCTGCTTTGTTTTTCAGGACATCATGAGAAATATTATCAGTTCAGAGGTAAATGAATGGATTGATTATTAGGGTTTTTAAGAAAACAAACCAAGAAAGCTCTTTGTCATCTCTGGAAACCTGCAACCCAGGTTTTTCTTTTCCTGTTCTTGCTAAAAGGACATTTAATTAGGGCTTCAATCTCACCCGCTACTCGGTTTTGCTTCCTTCTGGTGTAACAACATAGAAGCAGGGTAAACGATGACTTTGCTGATTGAGACAGTGAGATTTCACCCACACACTCCTAACTGCTTTTGTGCTGCGCGGCCAATGAATGTAAGCGGGTGCAAAAATGCACCCTGGGTCTTTGGCGCTGTGGGAGCAGCCTCCGCTTGGCAATTTCTGAGACCTGACTCAGAGAGGGGGAGCGAGAGCTGTGCTGAGTGAGTCAGGCCTCAGCCCTGCTCGGCAGTGTGGCAACTCTTGGTAACATGAGTCATGGCAGACCTCGGCCCTGTTCCCGCAAGGGGTAGGAAGGCACCCCAAGTCCCCACAGTGGGTAGGTCTGAGCAAGGCTTTTGGCAGCATGGGCTTTCACCAGCTTTGCTAGTTCTCAAGGATTTTGGCCTCTCCGGGTCATGTGTGTCTCCCTGGAGCAAGGAGGAAAGCTTAAGTGGAAAATTGGATTTAAAAACACTGGTGAAATAGGCCTAGGCAGGAACTGATCTCCCTTTTTTAATGTGAATTAGCATTCCAGTTGGCTCTCTTAAATGGCTAATCTAATGGTCAATTATGTCATCAGCTCCAAAAGTGAAACGAAAGCAGAGCGGCTTCCTCCTTCCCAACAGATGCTTCTTTTTTGCTGCAACGCAAACATCCAGAAATGAAAACCTTTATTTATTTGCTGCCTTTGAAAGGCTACAGTAAGAGTTAAGACTGGCTTGTTGCAAAACAGGCAGCAACACTGTGAGAAGGCTGGTTTAAAAAGTGGAGGAGAAATATAATTAGCTAAATGAGGGGTTATAGGAGATGCTAATGGGAGCACCGGTTTCTCTGACTATGGCTATGTGGGCTTGTTCATGTTATCAGTAGTGCAATAAGGTGTTTATGGTGCTAAACTATCCCTGAAACATGAACCTCTGAGATTTTAATACCAAACCTTGGTTTAGGGTCCTAGAACATTTTCTTCTGGATTTTTACTTCGGTATTTTTGCCCTTATTTAAGGGTTTTCTCCATGTGATGTGTGCTCAGTACTCACTTTGTTGCTATCAGATTTTCCCACGTCTGAGATTGCATTAGAGTGAATTACGCCATTTTAGCCCTTGATTCTTTATTTGAAGCTCTCTTTTTAAAAAGCTGTAAGAAGACAACATCTGAAAGATGCTAGAAGCTGCATTTCTATTTGACTACAAAGCACTTACTTGTCACAAGCAAAATGTTTTCTTCATCTCTAGTGTTCAGATGCTTAATAGATGAAAACTTATACATGCAGATGTAAATCTGCAGGCATTAGACAGAAAGACTGTTGTGGGTAGAAAAGACAAGGATTTGCCCCAGCAGAATGAACTGCCTTCAGAATAACTGGCAGAAGAAGCTGAAGCAGGCAGTTGCTTTATTGCTGGGGGTCAAAGCTACCCTTGGAGCTGAGGGTCTCTCCATCAGCCTTACCTTCTCTTTGCCTGGCTTTTGTATAATTTTTAATTCTTAATCCCAGCTGTGTTTCTTTCCATTTTAAATTGCAGCATGTGAGAAGCCTGTGGCTCTGATAAGACAACTGCAGTTTGCTAATAGTACTTCCTCACAAAGTATTAAATATTATTTAGTGTTTATTTAATCTCATGGCGTTGGTGGGGCTGGTGGGAGCGCATTGCAGTGGTGCCAAGGCAGCGCTGGCAGGGCTGTCTTGGTCTGGCTGGGGCTGCCGCACTGGGGGGACAGACAGACCTGCTTGCCAGCACCAGCTTTGGGCTGAGCTCTTGTCCTGGTGGGGCAGAGAAAGGAGCAGAAGTCATCTGCTGGGAAGGAGTGTTGCTTTTGCTAGGCCAGGTTAGGACAGACAGACACCCAGCTGGAGAGGGGTCAAGAACTAAGATTCTTCCTGAGTCTCACATCCCCCAGAGGGTTTTCTAAACATTGTGGGGAGACACACTGCATCTCCCCCAGCAGCTCAATGGAAGACATATGTCAGGGGACCCAAATGTAGGGGAGAAGATCAATTGCCCCCCTGCCACTTCAGGCATTTCCTGAGCTCTTTCAGGATCTGGCAAGACTTGCTTCCCTACAGGGTGTCTGATCCATGCTACTCTGCACAGCAAAACCTGGCTGCAGGAGAAAGAAGTGCCTTTAATGTTATCTTTATTTTCTTTAAATCTTCCTACCCACTTCATCCACAGCGTGAGTGCAAAGCTACGTGCTGTGTTAGGAAATAGATGACCTTCCTTCCATCATCTTTGTGTAAAAGCAGGGAAAAGAACTGGTTTGGGGTTTTAGGCTTGTTCAGGTGAATCTCGTATTTCTCACCCCTATGTGTGATTTGTAACAGATACCTCTGACAGCAGGAACGCCTCTTACAATATTAAAGAAAGAAATAATAACACACACCCCCTCAACAGCATTTCAGATACCTTCCCCTTCCCTCCAGATAAGTAGCTTGGCGATTGGAAGTACTAGTTGCCCCCAGTTCCCACCAGAGGCAATAGCAGATGGTAAATGCTGTCCAAATAGAACAGGACAGAATAATTTTATATGCTTAATTCTGGACTTGGAGAGGTGGGGGAGACTTGTTTGTTCCTGGGTTATTTTTTTGGTCTTACAATCGAACTCTTCTTCATGATTTGGGTGAGAAGTGTTCCTCCTGTGTCCTTCAAGGCTCAGAGCTGAGCCAAAAAAGACATTCCAGGGAACAGTCAAAATGACATCTTGTGAAAATGTCATTTTTTAATTAAGTTTAGTTGGCCACATTACTGCATCCCAATGCGTCTTTCTTGTCCTGTCTCTAGGCTCCATTGGAAACTTTTCTGTTTGTTGGTCACTCCTACTTTGTGTTTATGTGTGTGTGTGTTGCAGACCCCCGAGTGGCTGGATAGTGACTCGTGTCAAAAATGTGACCAGCCTTTCTTCTGGAACTTCAAGCAAATGTGGGATAGTAAGAAAATAGGCCTCAGACAGGTTTGTATGCGTCCTTTGGTGTGTTAACATGGTGCAGTCAGGCTTCCCTCTCGTAATAGATCATGATAACCTTTTTTCTCCTAAAGCCTTGAGAACTTGCACTTTGTTTTTCCACTGAGTGCTCGATAGTGGGACAGTGGGCTCCCCTCTGATGAGGCTTGATTTTGTGGTCAGGAGGAATACATTCCTTTTTTCTTCTATTTTTTTCTCTTCTTCTTTTCTTTTTTTCTCCCCACCCCCCCAGCCAGTCCCAATAGCAAATGCATGTAATAGGCCTTGGGCTGAGTAAATTGGTTTTGGGTCTTCCATGGCTGTAGCCATGTGGGATTTTGCTTATTGTTAGTTGAATGTGTTGTAGAAAGAAGTTTACAGCTGATTTTTGGAAATTGTGCTGGAACCAAAGCTGTTTTCAATGAGGTTGGGTAAACATCTGTAACTGCTCAGGCTGCGTTGGAAAAGGCTTATTGGTCTGCTTGGAACATGTTGCTGCATTTTCCTGCCCAGCAGGAGAGGGCTGAGGATAGCAGACTTGTGGGAGAGTGGTGTAAAAATGCTGAAAGGGATGTTCTGATGGAGCTTGGAGAAGTCAGGTGTCTGGGGCAAAGCTGAGCTGCACCTTCTCTTTATGTAGTGCTCATCACCGCAGAGCCTGGCTGTCCTGCAGCCGGCGAGGCAGCCTTGCAGTCGTACACAGCCAGTGCATGAGAAAACATGAGGCAGGTAGCATCAAAATGCAGAAACACTAGTGCTTCTGGGGCTGAAAGAGGGCAAAGGAGTTGTCCAAGATGATTAGGTGGTAGACGTTTATACTTAGAGGCTGGGATGGGACTCCAGAATGACACCGTGCTAATGTAGCCCTGTCCTACCTTGACCTGGAGATGTTTTAATGTGTCATGTGCTGCTGAGTGGTGGTGTCATCCCCTATGACCCAAAGTGAGACTCACAGGGACAGGGTTAATTACAGCTCCCAGCCCTGCAGCAGATGCCCAGCTGGTTGGGACCTCTGGGTGCGCTGGGGGGGGCTCTTTGCCCTGTCCTCTTGTCTCTAGCTGTGCTAACAAAAAGAGGACAGCTTGGGCATATTTTTCTGCCTTCTATCCTATCAAAAACCTGCTGTAACACTGGTTGCACTTGGTGAAGAAGCCCTGACCCACAGCTGTATCCACAGATGTCAAGTGGTGGAGGTGGCAATGATTTACAGGGTGGTGTATGGTGTCACCCTGGAGCTTGGGAGAGAGGTAGAGTCCATCTACCCTGGGTAGTGCTTTATCTGCCTCTTCCCAGTATCCATGTTGATGATCAAGCTGCTGCTTGCCCCAGGTAGTGGAGGAGAGGAAAACAAGGCAAAATTCCCCACTCTACCCCTGCCCCCTCCCTGCCCAGTTTATTCTGAAGTCCTTGCCTGTTTTCCTTCGTCTTCCCTGGAGGAGTCATCTTCCTGTTCGCTGCAGCCTTGGCTGGGTCTTGCTGGAGTGAGACGGTAGAGCCAGTGGGACCTGAGGAGTGAGCTGTGTTTGTGGCTGAAGATGTCTTTCTGCATGTTGTCTCCTACAGCATCACTGCCGCAAGTGTGGGAAAGCTGTGTGTGGCAAATGCAGCTCCAAGCGCTCCTCCATCCCGCTGATGGGGTTCGAGTTTGAAGTGAGGGTCTGCGATAGCTGTCACGAGTCCATAACGGATGAAGAGTAAGTGTGGACACTGAGATGGCTTGCACTGGAGTGGGGCAAATCTGCATCTGGGAGGGCCTGGGTGGATGTGAGGCTCTTGGAGGGAGCAGCGCAGCGAGGTGGTCCCTCGGCTCTTTCAGCAAGATAAGCCTCTGTGGTGCCTACCAAACTGGGATGGATAGAGAGCTCTCTACCCCTGCTCCTCTTGTGCTAGAAAGGTCTCAACATGGAGTTTACAGAGAGGTTGCTGAATTTAATGACTTACAGCAGCATTCAATACTTATTTCCTTAACAGAGAACATTTTGGGGGAAAATTCTGCAGTCACAGTCTTTGCTGATTTTTGGATTTCTTTCTTCAGGCGGGCGCCCACAGCTACTTTCCATGACAGTAAGCACAACATCGTTCACGTACACTTTGATGCCACCAGGGGATGGCTGTTGACCTCGGGAACAGACAAGGTTATTAAGGTAGGAGCGAGGAGTTTGCTTTAGCTCCTGTATTTCATTTCCCCTTCCTCTCCCATGTGGTTGCAGGTATGTCTTACCTGCTTTCTTCCACCCAGAGACCTCTCACTGATGGACTTCTGCCCAATAAGGACCAAGGAGGACTTGGTCTATGAAGTTATTGCCTGAAGGGGCTGGACAAATGCTCACTGTAGCTTTTCCTCTGGGAAGACAAACTGTATTTCAACATGGTGAATCTCTGTTTCTGTGGTTAGGTAAAGAAATAGCTAAAATAATGAACAAGTTTGTAACAAAGCTTGAATAATTTAAAAAAAACCCAAAACCTTCACAATGTGTTAGGACCATGCTAATCATTCAAGTTAACAATGCAGTGTGGGTTTTTTGGTTTCTCTTAGGGCCAGCTATGAACCTGGCTTGTAAGGATAAAGCATAGTGACATACAGAATGTCATTTGGTCAATCTCCACCAGTCTGACATGAGTGCTGGAAAATGAAATCAAAATTCTTCAGACTTGCTGCATCCACCTCTAAGCATGTAGCCTCTCTTAAGCAAAAAAAAAAAAAAAGGTGCAAAGAGATTACATTATATCCTATATTTTATTATCTTTTACCATTATTCACTCTGTTGTTACATTTTATTGTATTAACAGTTGTGGGATATGACACCTGTAGTGTCTTGATGGTACGTCAGTGGAACTTGAAAGGTGATATTTACAGAAGAAACAGATTTCCTAACCCTAATCATACTGCAGAAGATAGATAATGCTGGGCGCATACGGCAGGTGAGAAAGGAACTAATGCGTTTACAACAATTTTACGTCCTCTGCTTGATCAAGGCTGAACATTTGCACGAAGACTCTTTCCACTTATTCTCAAAATATACAAGAAGGTATTTTTTTAACTAATGGTTTGTACGATCTGACTTCAGTTGTCTTGAGTTTGTTTGGAAAATCCATGTGCGGTACAATTTTTAGTTTTTATATTTCACTATGTCAAGATACTTGCTGCTTTGTACAGAGGGTTCTTGGGTTGTGTCTTACCATGTGAGTTTTCAGTATCAACATACTGTATAAGGCAATCGGCTCTCCCCGCAGCGAGTACCTAGTGATTTGGGATGTTTCTGCTGACCATGCTGTCTTCAGTGGAGAAACTCCAGGTGCGCCGTTGCTTGTTCTCCGGGTGCATCGCCGAGGAGCTGATGGACTATTGCAATTCCTAAAAGGGCTCTACCATCTACTTGTCCTGGCGGACATCATCCAGAGAGCATTCTATTGGTTTGTAGTAGCTAAAATCCAGCTTCCTGCCTCTTTCCTTGCTGCACAAGTCGCAAAACCAGGGGCCAGGTTGCTTAGCAACTAATTTCTACGAAAACTGAAATAGTTTTCCATCTCAGAGCATTACAAGGAGCACACAGGCCTGTTTGAGTTTGATGAGACTGATGGGCTGATTCAAATTAAATATTTGGCAACAGGAACTTTTGGGAGTGTGTGCATGGGAGGGGGGCAGATCTCAAACTGGTCTAGGTCTGAAAAGTCTGGTTTACCTCTACCTCTACCTTGCACAGCAACATTTCAGCATTTATACCTATCTGTGTTGTTGAAGATTAATTTGATTTTCCTGTTTTCCATATGGTTAGTCATATTTATTTTTTAAAATGCTGATGGTTTTTATTAATTTCCTCTATAGACCAGAAACTGATATTGCTGAATGACGCCCATTGTCCTGTTATCATATTTTACGGTTTCTTTTAAAAATAAAAAGTATTTAAAAACCTGGATTGACCAAAATTACCTTTTTAGAAAGATGTTGTCAAGATGAATAAAGAAAAAAAGCCCTTTTTCCCAAAGGGATCTTATCTGAAGAGTCAACTTTCTGTTTCTTTAATCCATTTCACTTTTTTGCATGCTATTGCTGATGGACTTCGAAGAAACTGGTGTGGAGAACAGAACTGCAGATGAGACACAGGGCTTTCCTGTATCTCCTATTTAAGCAGGCCTCATGGTCTGTAGCTGCTGTGACACAGCACGTCAGTGGTGCTCCGTCTTGCCCCATTTTGGACTTTACTTTTCCCCTTGAAAGTGGGGAGGCCATGATGGTTACCACTAGGGAGCACATTGCTACCTAGAGAAGCCTTGTGTTTTCCCCTGAGTGATAGCGCCAAAAGAAAATAAAGCTTCCCTATTGTTTGCCCAGCAGTAATTCACTTGTGAGGAAGCAAGGTTAACACAATCCATGGCATTAATTCTAGACTGGTGAGCTGCTGCAGTAAAGAGTGAGTGGACGTTCATGTGCGTGTTGCAAGACTGCTACATATTTTCAGGGAAAATTCTCTTTTTAAACATCCTTTAAACTGTGCTTAAGCATTTTGCAGTCACGTTCTCTGAAACGATGCCACCTTGGCTTTCCTGGTCATACAGCCTGTTGTTGGTTCCCCTCTAGGCAGCATATTTTAAAGCATATTTTCAAACATAATTCACACAGCACTAAAAAGATTCTTTTTCCAGCTTGAATGTTAATTGTTTTCTAAGTCCTCCCACTTTCTCTCCTGGAAGCTAGATGTTTGTTTCCTCTTGGAATGCTTTTCATTACACCTTGTACATGTTTTCTGATGACTGAAGTGTTCTTGGCTGATGAAGCTATGCAAGATGAGCAAGTCGCCTGCCAATGTTTCATTCCAGCTGGAGAAGATGTATGAAACTTTGCTGGTCTACACTGTTCCATGTTATCTTGGGCTCAGGGCCTTTTGGCCAAAGACCTGACTTGATTTGCTGTGCAGAGAGTACCTCTCATGGTGTCAGAAACATGGGAGCACCGAAGTGAACTTTAAATCACTATTCAGCGCTCTGTTCCTGAGGAGACATAGTGGTTGCAACAAGCCTGGGACTCCAGCGTGAATTGTGCTTACACTGATGGAGCGGTGGAGTCTGCAAGATGAGGATCTGCCCCTGACTCAATACCTAGTCCTTTTGAACATGTAACGTTCAAACAAAGGTGAGGAATAAACTCCAAAGGAGACTAAATTTGGGACCGAGATGTGTTTGGACTGCTCTGCAGTAAACTCTTGGCCACTGCCCCTTCTCTTCCAAGCAGTTGTGGGTTCAGTGTTGCTTACGGGCAGATGTTGGGTATACAAATCCATTTTGCAAAATTTTCCTTGCTGTTCTTTCCAACTAAACTACCTGCAGGGTTTTCTGAATTTAACCTGAACATTTCCTTATCCTGCAGTCTCAGGACAGACTGGTCTTGGCTTAGAAAGTGATATAAGCTGAAAGTGAAGCTGGCGGAGAAGGGGAAGTGTGTCCCTTTGCTGTAACCTTAAGAGCTATAATGCAGATATATGAAGGGAAAACAGGTGTCTCTAATTCGAACAATAACTCCTTTACCTCCCGAATAAAACAAGAAGGATTTGATGTTGGGCGAGTTAAAATGCCTGCCTTCCTGTTCTGCCATGTTAGGGTAACAGTCTCAATTCTTCTGTCTTCTAGATCTACACAAAAAGGATCCCTGTTGCCTGGTCCTTTTATTTCCATTTTAGTTGCTGAATAACAAACCTGAGCTATTTTTATGAACTGCATTATTGGGGGTGGGGGGCAGGGTGTCTTTTAGTACAGATGTAAACTATGCAGCAACCCCCACGCACACCCCCACACACACTCTCAAACAAAGCAAAGTCCCTTTTCCTCCAGGGTTGCTGAAGTGCGGCAGCAGGCTTTAAGTGATATCTCCTGCTGGGCCAAGGGGTGTACAAACAATGCTGGCCTTCCTCTGCTCTTCCCTTTAGAAAAATTGATTTTCATTTCTCTCTTAGCTGGTGTTTCCTTGGGGGAAGAAGCAGCGTTCTTCAGAGCATCTACCTGCCATTCTTGATTTTAAAATGAACAGTATCTGTAACACTTAGGCAGGTGATGGGGCAGGCACTGGTTGCATACACAGTACCTGAGCAGCTGACTTGAGCCACTTGTGTTCCAGGTGGCTGAAGGAAGATCAACCTGAGCCCCAAACTTCAGTCTTTTTAAGTTGAAAATAATTAAGTAAAGGCAAAAGTATGTGGGCAACTGCTTGCAATGCTAGCACTGATGGTCCTTCCGTCCACAGGAGAATAACATCATGGTTAGACATGGCTGAAACAGGGTAGTGCATAGGACTAGAAGTCAGCCAGAGAATTAATCCTGAAAGGTGACATTAGTGTGCTCAGCTGTTAGCACTCTTGTCTACAGCTGCTCTTTACAGTGAAGCCCAAGCGACCTCCCCACCTCATCCTCTTGACCTTGTGGCCATCACCTGAGTATCAGCACATTGACTCTTAGCACATCAAAAGTGGTAACTGCGCTTTGCCTGAGAGGGCGGCATGAGTATCTCAGTACTGGGAAAAGGAGGGATGTGCTTCCTCTGCGTGGGGTTGGTTGCTGATAAGAAGGTGGATGGCTGGATGCACAAAAAGGATTGTGCATGATCCAAAAGAGGTGTAGGGGAAAAAAAGTTTGCTTTATGCCTGCCAAGGAAATCAGTGTTGGAGAGGAATATGCAACTTTTTTCCCGTGTCCAGTTCTGGGCTCTGCAGTACAAGAGATGAAGCTACTGGATAGAGTCCAGCAAAGGGCCACTAAGATGACGACGGTACTGGAGCACCTCTCCTATGAGGGAAGGCTGAGAGAGGAGCCAGGACTGTTCGGCCTAGAGAAGAGGCGGCTCGGGGGGATCTCATCAATGTGTACAAATACCTGAGGGGAATGTGCAAAGAGGATGGAGCCAGGCTCTGTCCAGTGGTGCCCAGTGACAGAGCACAAGGCAATGGGCCCAAACTGAAACACAGGAGGTTCTCTCTGAACATCAGGAAACACTTTTTCACCATGAGGGTGACCGAGCACTGGCACAGGTTGCCCAGAGAGTTTGTGGATTCTCCATCCTTGAAGGTATTAAAACTCATCTGGACATGGTCCTCAGCAACTGGCTCTAGATGACCCAGCTTGGGCAGGAGGGTTGGACCAGATGACCTCCAGAGGTCCCTTCCAACCTCAACCATTCTGTGATTCAAAGTCCACTTAACATCTGCATCTACTGTATGGGTTAGAAAATTTAAAAAAAAAAAAAAGTCTCTTTCTTTAAATCTAAAATACTAACAAATTAGCAAATGCTCCATATGACTGTCCTTGCTGCTTACAGTAAGATTTGGGTAAGAACAACCAAAATTCTGTTTTGTAGCACACAGGAAATAGGTCTACAATGTGTGGTTTTACAGGGCCATGTCCTTTCCGGGAGACCACATTGAGCACACGGGATATTTTCAATTAGAAGACTTTGTTTCTATATGTGACAATACTATGCAACAATAACAACAATCTTGATCCTTTTGTCAGGATGGATTAATGTGCTAAGTCCCTCTAGTGTAGACCTCTTGTGTAATACTGAGGAAGAAACAGATTTTTCTCTTCAGAACTGCATGTGAAATTTGGCAGGAAATCTTCGCTCATCAGAACAAAAAAGTGGTCCCCCGTCTGACAATAACCTGAAGTTCTGGAATATGAGATTAACTCTGTGTGGTCCCATGCGACTTTCCATTGCATTTTCCCTGTTTGGGCGATTTTCCCTTGTGACCAGTCTTTGGCCATCTCTGAAACTTTTTTGCTGCAGGACAACATTGTGCTGCTAAGAACAGAAAGAGGTTGAGTTCAAAGAGTTCAAAGACATTGAGATCGGTGCCATGTGGGGACATCGAACTGAAAACAAAATGAGAACAAGAGAGCACAGTCTACTGGCAAAGTCTTTGCAGAGGAGAGGTGCCAAGAGAGAATGTTATCAGCATACAAAAAAAGCCAGTAGTGTAGAAATGAATATTCATCAGAACTGTGCAAAGCCAAACCATCCCCTGCCCCAGCACTGTAAGTTGACCAGCAGCCCTGGACAGGATCCAGAACCCATGAGGCGTATAGAGTTGTTCTAGTGATGGGGTGGTAGACTGAGTCTATGAAGATCTGAATTTAATTTCTTGTTCTTTGGTTTAATTGCCCAACAGTATTTATCTACCTCAAGCAGTGCTGTGAGAAATGCATTAAATGCAGAAGCACTTTGATATTTAAATAATGGGGAAGAGAGACATCACTACTGAGATGGTGCCAAGAGGTGTCATGCCTTATGAAGATACAGGGTTTGCCTCTCTCCAGTCACTTGTTCCCTGTACATTAAATAATCTGAATTTATTAAAGGTTTTATCACCTTTGTACTCTCCAGACTTTTTTACACAATTCTTTTCACCCCTGTTCACTGAGTTCAGCACCTTTGCAGACACCAACCAAATATAAACATTTTAAACAGCTCTGGGCTTCTCTCAGATGTGAAAGACCCATCATTAACACCTCTACTTTGTCCTGTCCCAAGAAAATTCTGTGGGCTTGTAACCACCAAGTAATCAAGAAAAGGTTCAGAAAAAAAATGAGTACACAAACTTGATTAATCTTTGTCAGTACTAGTTTCAGGCATGGTTTAGTTTTCCAAAGGCTGAGCATTGCTTCTGACTCTCTACTTGGTAAGTTAAGTTCACCATACTGACCAGTATCTTGTGGGCTTTGTTGTCTTCAGAATAGAGGGATTTTATATGAAAAAATCTTACTGGTTCAGGTCAGTGTTTTCTACGAATACTGCTCACCAACTTAACCATCTTTTCCACTAATTATATTGTAACACTTTCCAGTTCATTTCCGTTATGTAAATGTCTCCAACATAACTGAATAAAATGTACTAGTTTAACCCCACTGAATTAATTTCTATCAGCTTCTGGCTATTACTTTTCCATCTCTATGTGTGTGTTGATTTGTAACAAGGAATTTGGGTTATTAAGTTTTCACTGGACCCGTTCATCTACCTGTTCTGTGAGGTGGCATAAAACTGACAACTACTGTATGGCCAAGCAGGGACATTCCTTTGCCACAACAGATTCTCATTCCGACCGCCCGGCACCGGGTGAGCAGCCAAGGGAAGCTGGGTGTTTGGGCAGTGAACGAATTGCACAATTTCGAACAGATTTTGTGCATCACCCCAAGGCTCCCTGCAGAGTACGGATTCTCAGCTGGAAAGTAAAGGGAAGGTGCTCAAGAAAATTATTTTTAACTATCAAGGAAAATGCCACTTCCTGGCAGCTGCCTATAGTTTGCACCAGCGCAGGTTTTACGCCTTTTACTGTGTTCTAGCAACATTTTTGCCTATGAAATACCACCACCACTGCTGGCACAGCACAGCAGGCTGAAGGCCTTTGGCCAGGCTGGCACTGCGTCTCTTCATAAGGTTGTGCGTTACAGACCTCAGATTCTACTCTGAGAAAGAACAAGTTTCCTTCACAAGACTACCTTGTTTCTCTTAACATTTATCTAAAGGGTCCCTCTAGAGACAGGACCATAAATACTGACCTACTTCACATATTGAAGTTCTTGCATTTGGTCACTTTTAGCCCCATGAGAGCCCTTGCCTTCTCAATGCCTTCACTCGTTGGCTAGATCAGTGCTGTTGGGATGACTGAGGAATACAGGGTTTTCAAGTCATCTTATCTGCATTTCAAAATTACCTCCTGTACTCAGTCACTGGGTCTGCCCAAATGCACCCAGAAGTACCTCTCCCAACAAAACAGGAGATGTAAGCCTGGTGGGCAAACAGGGAAATCCCTCTGAGCTGAGCCAGGAGAGATCTGAAGCTTCCCGCTGCCATTCAGAGTGTTAACAGCTCGTTGAGAAAAACAGGGGGGTGGGTGTTGACCAGCACTAATTTTAGATAGTTAGGATCTGGTGTCATGAGAAGGGGAGCCTTATTTTTGCAGGGAGTGTGAGAGAGCGACACACAGGGAATGAAAGAAGGGGACAGGCAAAAGGAACTTACGGATTAAGCTGGTTTATAGCTGCCCTTCTCTGCTGGAGTCAATGACCGCCAGGTTGTTCTCTGAAAGAATAACTCCATGTTCACTCTCCACTCACCAAGTTACAAATTGATTGATGAAAACTAGTACTGCTCCTACTGCTATGGCTTTAAAAAATGTTCTGTTAGTAAAAAAATACAATTGGTAATTAATTGAACTGAAAACTGAAATGTCTGGCCCAGGGTGTGTCCAACCAACTAAATTGTTTACACCGAGCTTTTCAGCACTGACTTAAGTCTGTTTACACTCAGTTTTTCAGCACTGACTTAAGTCTGTTTACACTCAAGTCTGTAGAACTCCCCTCTTTGAACCCAGGCAGGGCATTTTCAACATCCCACCTGTGTCTTGTTCAACGGGAAGGGATGTCCCTGCTTGTGTCTTGTTCCCAGTGAGTGGTGAGCGTGGAGACTTCGGACAGCACAAAAGCTGTCGGGTGTGTTGGTGCAAATGCAAATGGTTGATCTTGGCAGTTTACTCCAACATAGTGCAGTACGTAGGGGAATGCCCTGCTCTTCACAGGCAGACAACAAACAATTGTTTATACCTTTAATCAACCACAGGTTGTTTTGGTTTTTTTTTTGTTTTACAAAGAATAAATGTGGCCCAGAAATGAAACTTAGGAAAAGAGGAAATACAGTTTGCAAAATCATCTGACACTTGTTACATTGACCTCCTAAAATTTTCACCCAAGACAGAGAAACATTTCAGTGGCCCATCACTCCCACTGCACCGCTGATGGGCCGAGCCTGTCCACTGGGACACGGGGAAATGACTTTACATGCGGTTTGTGGTGCTACATTCCTCTCTGTGCAAAATCCCCAAGAGCAAAAAAAAAATCCTTCCAACTAGGTGACTTCACAAAATCCAGAAAAATGTGAAAGCTTTCAGAATGTGACAAACAACTGAGGTCAGAGTCATATAAGCCTGAAAGCTGATAGAAGAAGCATTGGGCTGAGCGTGGAAAGGGCAGGGCAGTGAGAACAGCTGCTGTGCTTGTCGTTCGGCTCCTGTAAGCCAGGTGTGCACTGAAGTCCTCCGTGTGCACTGCTTAGTGAGAATTTGTACTACCTTGTATTTCTGGTAATCTGTTACTGGATGCCATTTTTGTCTTGCCCCTAAAAAATTTATAGGTGATACTAAATGTATTTTCCTACATGCAGGTACGAGTCATTCTGGATTGCATTAACACAAAACATCTCGCTGGCTTTATGGCCATATGCCGTGTTTGCTCTTGGGGAAAAGGGCTGAAATAAAGCATCATCAGGACCATAATACCAACATGTGGGAGGCTCTGGATTTTGTTTCTCATCGCTATCTTGTGTTTTCTTTTTTCAGTCACAAGTGCTCTTAAACCATAGTATCTGGCTCTTTTACACTGTGACCAAACGTTGATTAAAGCAGTTTTCATCCCTTTGGCTTCATTTTTAAGCCGTGACTAAAAAGAAAAATACAAGCTATTCAAATACATCAGTACAGAGTGAGGACTAAAACGTGTTATTATATATTGTGCACTTTTGCTTATTTTTATGAACTATTTGAATACCTGTCATTAAACTTTTCTTCTATACTGCAGAGCTGAGAAGCAACTTGAGTTAAATACTCAAGTATGCATGTGTCTCTCTCAGCTTTGCAACTACTGGGTAGCAAAATGCAGTTACTATATATGCTTTCAGCCACACTTATTTTCAGGAGCTGTATTTAAGAGTTTGAACTATGTAAAATGTTAATACCAGACTTCTAGGAAATAAACTTCTCTAAAAGTCTTATTGTTTTCTCTCACTGCAGTGTGAGAAGGAGTTAAGTTCCTAAAATGAAGCAATAGCTTGAATGCTGATCCAAGCCTCTTCAGGAAGAGCTGTGGCAGCCTGGCATCTCAGCCCTGCTCTTCATGGGAAAACTTATTTCAGCACCTCTCTGTCAGGAAAAAGCCTTTATTTCCAAGGAGACTGACAACAGGCTGAAAGGAGACAGGTTTTTTCTAAATTGAAACTTAATAGGATGTCTCTGAATAATAAGTAAATGCCATCAGCCAGTAGGAAACTAATTTATGTAAAGTGGACATGAAGAGTTCTCCTCTGCCCATCAGCATGGCCTTTACCTATCAATCAGTCACTGCAGAGAGCTCAAGAACGCCTCTGTTATATTTGTGTCTCGGTCTTTTGTCCTACCATGCTGGTCTGCAGCCAAGTGTAAACCAGTAGTGCGACTTTGTTGGGTACTGTGTGCAGTTTGCTATCAAACACACTCAGTTCAGGAAAAAATGTGTTACCACTATCGTTATTAATAGTCTTGGCTTTGCAGTAAATCTGAAATACGTAAGACAAAATGAATCCCACCTGAATGTCTTAGTCTGAGCTGGTTGTCTTCACCATCAGTAGAAAGATGTAGGAATGTAGGGGTCATTTCTTAAACTAGATCCAGTAAATCACTGTGAAAAAGCCTGTTTTCTCTCTACTGATTTACAGCAAGAATCCCAATGAGTAATACAAACACCCACAGGTCAGGTAAGACAAATCCCATCTTCTGTGTCTGGAAATAAACAGTTCCAGGCAAAATACAACCCTCCCATCTGGAGGTGGACTTCTCCTCTAAAACCTGTGCCCCTCCAGTGTTCCCTTCCCCCTCTTAATCCATTCATAACGCTAAAGCAATTCCCTTTGATCTTTCACAGAAATAGCAAGCACGTACGGCTTAGCATGTTATTTCTTTTCATGCCTAGAGTCATGCAGCCATTTCTTCGCTGGATCTGACCATGTCTGAGTGTGGTATGTGTTGAAGCCTCCTACTTCATGGTGTCTTGACATAAACAGGATAATATTCAGCCCTGGCTCCATAAAGTAATGTGGAAGGCATTTGGCAGCGTTCCTAAATTCTTGCTGTTTAAGCATGAGGAAGCAGATCACTTCTGCATACCAGCATTGATTTACGGAGACTGAAGGCTGTGAGGAATCCTTCCATTTAAACTAAGCAGGTGATGCAAGACAGAGTTTCTGCGTTCCCGCTTATAGGTTTGAGCCTGGTCACCCTCACGCAGGGAAGGAAGCCACCAAACTCACAAATACAGTAGTTAAACATCATTTAAAACATTTACTACTTTTTTCCTGAAGTCTTTCATGAGGGCTACTGAAGGTACTCTGCTCTGCATTTCTCTGTGCTGAGTGTTTTAACAGACTTTTGGGTAACTTCACAAAACCTAGGGTTTTATTTTAATGCCTCCCAATTTTTCCTCCAAATCAACGAACACAACATTACTTTGTCTTGAGACAGTAGGTGAGCATTCACAATGGGAGAGATTCTTGGCAGCAGAAAAAGAAAGTCGCAGGCACCACTCTCCCCCATGATAAGAACACCCGAACACAATTTATTTTTAACAGGCCTATGGCATCCTACTTCCCCTCAACAGCAGGCATACTACGGTACTGTTACTGTGTAATTAGAAGCTTTGTGGTTGGGCTGTGTCAGCAGTGACACTAAGTTCCTGGAGAAGTGGGTTTGAACTTCTGGGAGAGCTCTTCCAGCACCTCCATTAGCTTCTCCTCATCCTCTGGTGGACTGTGGGTGCTTGCCAGGGGTAAGTGTGTAGGGACTGGTTGCCTGTCTGGAAGAAAAAAAATAAAAATCCCCTTATGGGTACATTTAACTACCTCTTCTAGCACAAAGGAGATTTTTCTGCTAGGCTCTATACGGCCCAAACACACCTACCTCATGGTCTTAAAGCCAGGAAACTTACCTTCTAGGTATCTGTAAACAATGCCAGTTAAGCATATCATCCAATGAGAAATTAAACTAATTTCATTTGTATTCTGGAACTAGAGTGATTGTCCTTTAGCACAATATGACTTAGACTGGGGAGCAAGACCCCGCTTGCAGCTAGGGGGGAGGACGGATAAAGGAAGGCCTTATTGGGGGGTTTATGCCTGCTCCCTGTCACTAGCGTAACTTCCTGTAGACAAAGACCAATAACTGAAGATTGTTGCTGCAGGCAGAGGTTGCTTTTTCAGCATGAGACAGGGTTTTTCCTTGCCTCCAGGATAATGGTTCTAGAGCTACACAAATTCCCCAGCTGGGACTTTGTAGTTTGGATTATATCTTAAAACGTTTACTTTCATCCTTAAAACTTAATGGTTAAATTCTAATTGCTAAAGAATTTATGCTAATTGCTCAATCACTGTAAGTAACATGTATCCAACTTAAAGATGTCTGACCAAATACACTCAATTAGATGCTTCGATTCGTTTTCCAAATCTTGTACTCCTCGCTAACTCTGTGTAAATATAGCTATATCACCATCCAATCTAAGGGATTTTTCTCTCCAAAAACATGGTACTAGAGCCTGGGAACCTTATGACAGTGTTTTCAGATGTCTATGAAGCAACCATCAGAGCAGCACTATTAGTCTATTTTAATAAGTCCAACTTCCGCAGTAGCCAGCGGAGACTAAAAGAACAAGCTGTTGCAAAATTGGGCAGCAGATTTCTCTGAAAACCTATCAGGCTGCCATCAGGCTTCTCAGGGGAGCAGAGATGTTTGCTCTCTTCAGAGCAAATGTTGTAACTGGCTGCACACGCCACAGAACTTCTGTTTACGGAAAACTGTGGAGAGAGAAACATGCAGAGGAATGTTCCCTTCTCCACCACTGAATATGAACTGCTTCCTCCCTAACTGTAGTGCTAGTAGCCTGTGCTGAAATTTGGGAACTATGTGTGAAAGCCAAGTTCAGCATCACGGAGAAGATGCTTCTAGTCTTTGGAAAGCAGGACTCTCTGAAACATTTTTTATTTATTTTGGCAGATGCAGAGAATTCTGGTTGTATGAGCCATGTTCTCACTTCCCATTTTTTTTCCTATGAAAAAAAAATTGCTGGCTTTGGTTTGCACTCAAAGGGAACAGAGGAAATGGAGGGAAGGTGTGGCTGATTCAGGAAATGGCCGTCTAGGACCAGAAGAGCAGGGTCTGTGGTAAAGTACCCCTGCACACAAAGCCCTTTACTGAAAAGGCCTGAAGAGGGCCCATTCTAGGCTGAGGCTTCCAAAGGGCAGTAGGAGAGAGAAATAACTGACTTCATCACTATTTGATAAACATGGGACACAGACGCAGGACTTCTCTTGCGGTCCTTAAGAGCAGTCATGCCAAGACCAAAGCTCTCAAAACTAATTATCTATAGCTGAAGAGCCAAGGTGTGTTCCCTGTTTACTAGAGCTGGGGGTAGACAAAGGACAAAGGCAAGAGACTGGTAGAATTATGATCTAGCGCAAGAACAGCTGAGCAGAAGCATTAGGACCAGAAGAAGGTGATACGAATTCAAAAAAGATGAAGCCTAGTTTCACAGAGAAGACTGACCAGCTGGGATGTAGGGTTTCTGCATTCACCACATGATGACACGAAAAAAATCTGGTTAAATGTGTCAACCAACCCTGTGTGACTGTCTGGGAGGGGACAGAAGGGACAAAGTCAACACAACTCCAGAAAAGTCTGAACTTCCTGCATGCTGTGCCAGAAATCCAGTGGATTAGGATTTGAGTGCCGCATCCAACAAAAGTACTGGGGTCCTGTAAGCAATTACCCTGAGCTTTTCCTTTCTCCTGCTGGACTGACCTGCATCACCATTAAGACATCTATGCTTCCAGCTGCTCCTACTAAGATGCCTGTCATTTGCCTGGCAGAAAATAAAGGCTCTGCCCTATTTTTCCATTCCATATGCTTACAGTGCCAAAAATGCCACTGTGCTCAAGTCTCTGCCCAGTGTTAGAGAAAGGGGGAGCTGGCAGTTTTAACTAGCATGAAACGGTAGGAAGAAGAGCCTGTCAAAGCAAAGCCAACACCCAGTGCTCTGTGAGAAGGATGCTAGTCTCCCAGCATCATAAAAGATGCTGTTTGACTGCAGTGATTCACCTTTCCTTGGCACAGTCCTGCATACAGCCATTTTCATTAAAAAAACCCCCCAACCTCCCTAAAGAAATGGTTTGAAGTCTCCATCAGCTACTTTAGAGGACAAAAGAAGGAACATAACAACATAGTCATTCTCTGGTTGCACAACGTTCACTTGAACCTTTAGTCTTGGAATCATTTTGATAAATACTTCATCCTTTAAACAGTTGCCTGGTCAAGCCTTCATCGCCTTCCAGGCCAGATGGGGATCCTACAGTTCAGGCAGCTTAGGGATCTCCACTGCTACACAATGTAAGACACTGCCACCTCACCTTGGAAGAACAAGCCGCTGGGTAGCTTTGTTGCTTCAGATGATACTGCCAACCAGACAACAGTATCAGCTCCTTGGGCCTCTGTGCGCAGAGTATTCTTCATCTTCTGATAGAAATCTGGCATTGACGATCTCACAGCTAGAAAGAACAACAACGGAATGGTGGTCTGCCGTGCAAGGCTTTTTTGATAGAAAAAAAGACCTGCTTAAAATTACCATTGTGAGTGTAGGAAGGAGACAAGGCACCTCAGAGTTCATGAAAGAACAAGTATTTCCCCATAGCTAGGAGTACAACAACTTGTGGTGGAATAGTGCTTAACTGCCAGATGATCCACCAGTTGTTTGTTTGGGTCAAATTACAGGAACAACACTAGTAAGAGCTGAGAACAGGATCAGTGAGAGGTTCCTGAGCCAATTCCATTCTAAACTACAAAGGAGTAAGACATGGGGGAAACAGAAATGCCAAACCCCAGGTATTCTACCAGGATTTTTAGCTGTTATTTTCTCATCAGTTTTAGGAAACAAATTGCAGCATTGTATTTAAGAACTGTATGGTGAACACTACTTAAACCGATGACATAATTCATGTTTAAACTCTGGCTTCTTTTTATTTTCCGCAACAGGTGATGACTGAAGGCCCATCCCCTGCAGCTGTTTATTTTTGGGGGTTGGGTAGTCCTTGAACTTTAAGGTGGGATAACTTTATGGTTCATTAGATTTGAAATCCACAAAGGATGTGCAAAAATAAATGTATTTTAAAGAAAAAGAAATACTAGGATATTTAAGTGGAAAGGGCAGTTTTCAAGCATAATGTAGATGGGGTAAATGCTTCTGTCATCAGAAGCAAATCTGGGAAACTGCGTCCCTAGAAAAGACCTAGAGATCAGATTGCTAGACTGCATCCCAAGCTTAGGTGTTAGGGGCTGGTAACATATTGTGGAACGCAACATGCATACTGGATAAATGATGCTGGCCCTCCTGCTGAGACACAGGCACTGAGGAACAGCTGCAGCTCAGACAAAGGGCTGTCTGGCCAAACACGCTGCTTCTCGATGGCAGTAAATGTTTGGAGGAAGAGCAGAGAAACAGGGCTTGCACAATGGCACGTGCTCCGTCTTCCTATATGCCCCTGCAAATTCCCAACGTCTGCATGTTAGTACTCACAGAGGCAAAAGCTCTTACCTGTGTGTTTAATAGTCCCACTACAAATGTAACTTAAAGGTTAGCTTAATGCACTATGGCTCTGCTGTGCATTTGCGTGGGGCTGGAACCATTCTTTGCCCATTATTATTCTCTGGCTATACACAGATAGCAGACACTGTGCAGAACAGAGCTACCACGGGGGCACAAATCTACATGAAGTGCTAGTTTGGAGCCAAGAAATCACTGCACCTGTTGGAGAAATCTACCAGAGAGTCTCATTTCTCTTTGCTTTTAGACTAATCCCAAACAGAAAAAAATATAGTCAGTGTCAGGCAGATGTTACCTGGAGTGTCTGCCCAGCCAGGGTGCATAACAGAGAAATGGATGTTTCTGTGAGCTTTTGCCCATCGTTCTGTCATGACAACTTGCTGTCTCTAGGATAGAGCAAAAAGAGCCAGACTAGCACCAAGTTCAATTGCCTGTCCACCAAGTTAGTTCCCAGAGAGATAAACTACACCAAATATGCTGTAAATACCAGGGCATTTATGTACAGCAGAAATATACCCTTGCTCATCCTGACTGGATTTACTGGATAATTTTGTCAGAGACCATCATGGTCATTGCAATCCATATCCTGGCCACAAGCTTACTTTTAAAATGGTTACACTGCTTTTACTGACCACGTCTACTTGCTGCAGACCGTAGGTAAGAACTAAGCAGGCAGAAAGGATATGTCAGCTAAAGACAGTTTTCCCCCTTGAGACTTAAATCAAATCAAATGGAAGTCTAGCCATGCTCTCCACACAAGATGGTAGCACTCGTAAGTGCATGCCATCATAGTCCTGAAGATTACAGCTCTGTATGGGTTCGATGCAATGGGAAGGCAACAGAGAACAACAGGCTTTTTGCAAATCATATGGTATAAGCCACCTAGCAAACAAGTGCTGGGCTTTCTTTTCAAAACCATGGACTGTACCTTGTTCTGTGCATACACCATAGTTCCATCAAATGTCCCATTTCCCGACTGCAAGTCAGATATGTTTAACTTTTGAACTAGCATGCCCCCTGAAGAGACAGTTATCTGTAATCAAATGAATGAAAAACAAATAAATGAAAAGCAAATAGATGAAAAACAAAACCAGGAACTCCCCTCAATCGCACTCGTGCACGTAATGTGGTCTTCAGGACATATTTTGAAGTCCCTAGGAGGAGGATTTCTCTGCATGCTCTTTGCACTATGCTTGTGCTCATGTGTGGAGCATACCTGGAGATCAGGTAGAAGACAGAAATTTTTTTAGAAAGTGATTTTCATTCAAAGCGGTGTTGACTCCATCAGGGAACTTTGTGCTTCTTCCTTTTGAAAAGTAATTGGGAGAAAGAAAATAGCAGAATAGCACTATTTGTAGTTTACATTTAGCACTTACAGAAGCTAATTAGAAAACCAGAGACACTGTACAAAACTTGGGAAATCTCATTTAAAAAATGTACCTGCTGCCTGGTTTTACACCAAAACCTGTACGACTCTTTTAAGACTCCTGGTATAGGTATTTTGCACCACGCTGCAAGAGATAACTTTCCCCAGGGAAACTAAAAGGGGAAGTTTTCAAAGGAAGTGTTTTACTCTGCTTTCCAATGAAGGGGTTGAAGTAGCAGGCAGGGGCTTTGCCTTGGAGAAGGAGGTTGTTGTTAGCAAAATCCAAGAGGATTCCAGAGATGCTTACAGCATTATAACTGATCCAGCATTGCTAGCACAGTCAAAGAAATACTGTCACAAATCAGAAGGTAAGAATAGTGAAACAGCACTTTTCAAAAGCATCGCAAACTCACCACTCTGGCATCAGCTTCTTTCTCCAGGAGGGGCAGCAGGGCAGTTGTCAGAATGTACGTACCTTCAAGACAAACAGACACCAACATTAACTTTTCTTTTTAAAAAAGCTTTCTTCTCTCTCCAGCCCCTATCACAACATATCTTTATTTCTGAAACTTCATCTGAATTTACACATTTTCTTGCTGCTTTACCTGCAGTATGCCTATGCAACTTGTTGTGGTCTGCATTGATGCATACTTCTCAAAAGGCACATCAGTTATTTTATAGACTTCTGTTTATTGTACCCATAAAGCAAACAGATCACTGTATTCTAGCCGTGCCTGTGAAAGCAAAATGGTTCAGGTATGGATTTCCTTGTGGGTGAGGTGATGCCAGTGAAGAAGCACGGAATGCATTTTCACTTCACGTGTGGCATGTAGAATCATAGAATCATTTAGGTTGGAAAAGACATTTGAGACCATCAAGTCAAACTGTTAACCTAGCACTGCCAAGTCCACCACTAAACCATGTCCCTAAGCACCACACCTACACACTTTTTAAACACCTCCAGGTATGGTGACTCCACCACTTCCCTGGGCAGCCTGTTCCAATGCTTGACAACCCCTACAGTGAAGAAATTTTTCCTAATATCCAATCTAATCTAAACCTTCCCTGGCACAACTTGAGGCCATTTCCTCGCGTCCTATTGCTTGTAACTTGGGAGATGAGTCCAACACCCACCTCACTACAACCTCCTTTCAGGTAGTTGTAGGGAGCAATAAGGTCTCCCCTCAGCCTCCTCTTCTCCAGGTTAAACAACCCCAGTTCCCTCAACCTCTCCTCATCAGACCTGCTCTCCAGACCCTTCACCAGCTTTGTTGCCCTTCTCTGGACATGCTCCAGCACCTCAGTGTTCTTCTTGTAGTGAGGGGCCCAAAACTGAACACAGTGTTCGAGGTGTGGCCTCACCAGTACCAAGTACAGGGGCACAATCCCTTCCCTAGTCCTGCTGGCCACACTATTCCTGATACAAACCATATCGCTGCCAGGTCACGAACAAGACAAGGAAACTGTGCTTCACACTTGTGTTTCTTAGGCCCTTGCACATGCACTTAAGACTCATCCATTTTTACCTTCTCGCTGTGAAATTACTCAGAGTACTCCAACACTGCTGATTTGCGTTGCACACAAAAACTGCCTCTTAAATCCCCAGCATGACAATTACAGAAGATAAGGAACACTTCAGGGGGAAAGTATTAACATTGTGTGCCCAAGGCTGAGCTAAGATTACGTGGAGAAACTGAACTGTGTCCTTCCCCACTTTAATCACGTTCACTTAGCATTGATTTGTACACACCACGCAAATATATTCCATTACAGCTGTTACCATGACCAGCAAAGTTTGTTATTCAAAACATTGTTCAAGTGCTAGTGTATTTGATTCAGACACACCTAGTGATGTTTCGCCTTCTCAAGTGCAACACAGGGATTTTTCTTTTTTTTCTCGCTTCAGAGATATTTTTTAAGTTTTTCCCCTTTAAACTGTATTTTAAAAAAATCTTTAATTCAAGATGAATCTAGCCCCATTTAGTCTACTGTTTCTTCATCGAGTGTCCTTCCCTCTCGCCTCTTCACAAATGGCTCTAGTTCAACAATTCTATGTCAGCGATAAATGTATTTTTTTCCATGAGCTACCGAGGCCATGTTTTTCACTAGATATGAAGACTTCAGCATGTGTCTTTATAACCTCTCTTCCACAGAGGCAGTGAGATCACCCAGTTAAAATACAGCATGTTTATAAATACACTACCAAAATCAAACATGTTACATGCTTGGTGAACAAACTGTTCGTTTCCCCTATCAGTCACAGCAGTCTTTATTTTCTCTATAGAATCAGAGGGACATCCATATGCACACAATATATTTAAAAACCTGGCAAATCAAACAAAGCAAATGCACAGCAGATGAGTAAATGCAGCCTGTCTTCAGCAGAAAATGCAAGCAAAGGCAATTGCCAGTGAATAACGAGAGCCCGTACATCTCCCCCGGTAATGGCAAGGAGACTGAACGATGACATCATTAGGACAAGAACTACCGCTGATTGTCATGGGAGACTGCCACAATGTTAAAAAAAAAAAAAAAAAAATCTCTTCAGTACAAGCTGAGAGCCTGGATTAAATTTTGATTTGCTATGGATTCTTCAAATGCAAAGTAACATCATGTCGTGGTTAAATACACTGCATTTCCTAAAGGCAGAGCTGCAATGCACCAGCTATAAGGATGCTTGATTTTACCGTCCTGCAGATTAATTTACACTTTTAAGGGGCTTCATGTTGGTTTGTTAATTCTAAAGGGATGCAAAGATGAATGCATTAACATTGCCTCATTAACAACTGGGGTTTGTTTTGTTTTCCAGCTGGATGAGAAAAATGTTCAGTGCCAAAAATCCTGCTTATAGCAACTACAGCTTGTCAGAAGTTTATGTGCTTATTTAAAACCACAAACTAACTGCAAAGCCAGTGCCCCCTCTCTTCCTCAAGTTTATTAGGCATTCAGTAAATCCCACAGAGCCAGAGCATTCAATCTTTTTGCCCCACAAAACCACTTGCCCATTTGCTTTCAGACAGAGCACAAAAAGACCAGTTTTGACCCCAGCTTCCTATAGTAAGCACTAGTATCTCAAAACACGCACAGATGCGACACATCAGGCATTAAGACTGAAGCATTTCATTTCTCCCACTATTAAATATTTCACCGACTACTGTCCCCATTTTAAGTGTTTGAACACAAATCCTTAGTATTTTAACATACATACTTGGATATTATATGTTTTTATTTGCATGAGCTGGTTGGTCAGGCAAAATAGCCTGGACAAGAAATTTAGTACAATAATAGTAGAATAGATATACCTTATTAATAAGGTATATTGTTTGGAATACATCATCATCAACTGAAACCTCCACATTTTTATTCACATAAAAGCTGGCATGTAGTTTGACAGTACATTCAAACAAATAGGAACAATGCTAAGTACAGCCAGTCTAGAGGCCTGGCACAGCCACGTGCCTCATGGCATGCATTTTGCCAAGAACACCTGTATTGCAACATGCAGTAATACGGAAATGAATTTCTAAGTAAAAGGAGAAGTTGCAAATGAATGTGTTGCCTGCCACAGTCCTTGAAAAAACATGAACTGCATTAAGAGTATAAAAACAAGAAGGGAAATGTTCTTATTTTTAGTAAAAAAAAATTTTCTTGAAAGGAAAACCAAGATTGATTTGGTAGAAGAAACTACATTCCCCTCACCCCCCACTTAAGGAAATCAAGACAACATCTAAATCATGTATCTTTTTGCTAATAATTGATTATCAATATCAGTGTACTGGACATCTGCCTTTCCAAAATGAACAGTTCAACATTCTAGTACATTTTCTTAACACAAAATAATTTTTGTCTGTTAAAGGAGAAACCTCTTCCCACAGAGCTTAGTTAAAATTGGTAAAGCATATCAAATGTAATTAATGCTTAATTATCACTGTGTTCAAACTGTACAGATTTTTCTGAGGATTTTTTTTTAATGGTTTAAAAGACCAAGAGAGAACAGAAAGGTACATGGAAGGAAAGGTGATGATCAACAGTGATGATCAACAGTGATGTGCCTTGCACTGAAAGCATTAAGCGTTGGGTATCCTGGTGATCATAGAATTATTTAGGTTGGAAAATCCTCTAGGATCATCAAGTCCAACCATCAACCAAACACTACCATGACTCCTAAACCATTCCCTGAAGTGCCACATCTACGTGTTTTTTGAACTCCTCCAGGGATGGTGACTCCACCACCTCTCTGGGCAGCCTGTTCCAGTGCCTGACCACTCCTTCAGTAAAGAAACTTTTCCTAATATCCAATCTAAACCTCCCCTGATGCAGCTTGAGGCCATTTTCTCACGTCCTATTGCTTGTAACTTGGGAGAAGAGACCAACACCCACCTCGCTACAACCTCCTTTCAGGTAGTTGTAGAGAGCGATAAGGTCTCCTCTCAGCCACCTCTTCCCCAGGCTAAACAACCCCAGTTCCCTCAGCCGCTCCTCATCAGACCTGCTCTCCAGACCCTTCACCAGCTTCACTGCCCTTCTCTGGACATGCTCCAGCACCTCAATGTCCCTCTTGTAGTGAGGGGCCCAAAACTGAACACAGTATTCGAGGTGTGGCCTCACCAGTGCTGAGTACAGGGGCACAATCACTTCCCTAGTCCTGCTGGCCACACTATTCCTGATATAAGCCAGGATGCTGTTGGCCTTCTTGGCCACATGGGCACACTACTAGCTAATGTTCAGTCGGCTGTCAACCCCAGGTCCTTCTCCACCAGGCAGCTTTCCAGCCACTCTTCCCCAAGCCTGTAGCGTTGCATGGGGTTGTTGTGACTGAAGTGCAAGACCCGGCACTTGGCCTTGTTCAACCTCGGCCCATCAATCCAGCCTGTCCAGATCCCTCTGCAGAGCCTTCCTACCCTCAAGCAGATCAATGCTCCTGCCCAATTTGGTGTCATCTGCAAACTTACTGATCCTTACTGATCGAGGGGCGCACTTGATCCCCTCATCAAGATAATTGATAAAGATATTAAACAAGACTGGCCCCAGCAACTGAGCCCTGGGGAACACCGCTCATGACTGGCTGCCAACTGGATTTAGCTCCGTTCACCACAACCCTCTGGGCTCAGCCATCCAGCCAGTTTTTTACCCAGTGAAGAGTACACCTGTCTAAGCCATGAGCCACCAGCTTCTCTAGGAGGATGCTGTGGGAGACAGTGTCAAAGACCTTGCTAAAGTCCAGGTAGACAACATCCACAGCCTCATCCAGGAGGCAGGTCACCTGGTCACAGAAGGAGATCAGGTTGGTCAGGCAGGACCTGCGTTTCATGAGGCCATTCTGGCTGGGCCTGATCCCCTGGTTGTCCTGCACCTGCCTGGTGAGCTCACTCAAGATGTATCGCTCCATAATCTTCTCTGGTACCGAGGTTAGGCTAACAGGCCTGTAGATCCTGCCCCTCCTCTGAGATACCCTTCAAGATTCTGTCAGAAACAAAGGAAGACCTCTTTTCCCCAGAAAAAAAGAATTGCCACTGCTCCTAGGGGATTCTGGAGAAAGTGTGTCCTTGTCTCAAGCAGATACTCTGTAAATGGAGATGCTCAGCCTTGAGGCCACCATGTTTTCCAGTGCCTGTTCCCCAGCAGGTGTATCCATAACAGAGGAGGAACCAAGAGGTCTCTGGGACACATGGCAACTGGGAGCAGGACATTTCTGTCTGAAGAGTTCCTCTGGACTATGGTTCGCTTCTTGCACGAGTCTGAGTGCCTGTGGAAAAGAATACGCTACTTCAAATTACCCACACGGCAGAAACTCGAGCAGCAGCCTCTCTTTCTCACACACATCTCAAACCCAGCAGGCAGGGAGCTATGAGTACACCTACAAGGCAGTGCTGGACATACGGCTGTACTACCTGCATTTATGACTGTGTGACAGAGGTCAGACTGTAATACATCACCTTTTCCTGCCATTGGAAGGTATATCGTCTGCATGGCCTGAAAGCTTGGCTCCCACTGGTGTAAAGGTGGGGTAAAAAAAAAAATTGCAGTGAAATGGTATACAACGCCTCCCTTTGAAAATGAGTGTTGGCTGTACCATGAAGGAGTCCAGCAGGATGAATTTGGGAGCTTGCTGAGAAGCAGCAGGAATGCGGAAGGGGGTGAGTAAGCATCCAGTCTGTCACCCACACATACAGGATTTCACTTTGCCCTCACTGAACTCTGCTGAGGTGAAGAATTGACTAGAGAAATCTACTGGACAAGCTGCATCCCTGTTCCACATAATGAGGTTTGACACAGTACTTGCTGGCCATGTTTCCTCCACTTAAAGAGGCTCCTGGGATTGATGCACAATTCCTTTTAAAGATAAACATCCTCTCAACATTTGCTTTTCTTTGGAAAAATTCCTCTAAGTTTTGTGTCTTCAAGCTGAGCTCACATAATAGGAAATCATGTATAATACAATGTAATGAAAACCTTTCTGTAAGGATACAGCAACTCCACCATTACACACCATTCAACCAACTCTATTGCATGGTAGATTAGACAGTGTGGGTTGTGAGTCTGTGCATTACATGTGGTAATTCCAGTAAAAGCAAGGAGCATGGCACTTAATGAGAACATATGCTGTTCCTACACAACCCCCTCAAGAGCTGATCACAGTAATGTTGAAGTTTCATGTTTACTTGCTCAAAAAGAAAAAAAAAAATCAACATGCAATCTCTTGTGGCCCATCTTGCAATTGCTCCACTTGCGCTGAGGTCTTCTCAAGGTAGTTGAGTAATCTGATATTGTGTTCTAATTAACAACTCCCGTTTTTAACTCCATACAGCGAACTCCTCTGTCAACCTGTACGAGCAGTACTTCAGTGGTTTCACAATCACAGAGTGAAACTTTAATGATGCAAGTGTAGAAAATGAGGAGCTGTTACGGAGATAAACATTCAGTTTGTACACTAAGTTGTTAAAAAAACCAAAACAAAACAACAAAAAAAACCAAAATACAAAAAGATCAGCCTGTCTTCTTCATAAACTCCTAAATAAAATCAGATACCTTTCACATGACCTGAAGTAGAAGCTGAGGGGACTCTATGGAAAACACTATTGTTAGGTCTTCCCGGAAGGTAGCTCTGCACATTCTTGCAATGATTAGTTCACCATGGATCTCACCTTCTCTACCACAGCACAGCCAAGGTGAAAGCTATCCCCGTGCAAGGGACAGAAGTCTACAGTGTATTAGACACTGGTCTTTCTCTCAGAAGGCTACAAATCTTTCTGTACTAGAACATGAAACTAAAAACACAGAATAGCCCTAACAGAAAATATAAACAAACACTACAAAGGCAGATTTCCAAAATGCTGGTGTTGTAACTCAGCTTTAGCCTGCTAAAACCTGGAAGACTCCATAGGATTCACATATTTCAGACCTGGAAATCAACAGGATATCACATATAATAATACTACATGAACACATACTCCTATCTGCTTTACAGATTTAAAGTCACACCAAAATCTGTAGTTTAAGATTGATTAATAAAGAAAATTATGGTTTCAGCAGATGTAATATTGTAAAGCCACTACCTGTTTATCACATCAAATTAATTGATGATGCAATTATTGCAGACCCAAGTGTCTTGGTGGATTCTAGAATAGTTTTTGCTTGATGTTCTATCTGGCAATTAGTGGTAAATTGTTGGTGAGGTTTTTAATCTGCTAACATTCAGATAAGGGCAGGCAGCCAGCACCACACTCAGTGAAGTTTTCCATCTGCCTGAGCTTTGCAGTATTATTAGGAACAGTGTTATTTCAACTGTGAAAAAAGTGGGAACAAAAAAAAAAAAAAACAAACCCAAAACAAAAACAAAACACTTTTATTGTACAGATTTCAATGGCTCATTCATCTGGTAAAAATCAGTTAAACTGGCTTGCTTTTCTATGTCCAAGTCCTAAAAAAGAACAAAAAAAAAAAAGAAAAAGAGAACAAACTGACATTCTTCCTTGACCTGGTTATCTTTTCAAGCCTTCAATTTATGCAGTTCCAAGTAAGAGACATCCTTGAGTCTGTTTCCTGAGTACAAGATCAGGAATGAAGATTTTAGTGTGCTGCCTCTGAGGGCCAATTCCACCACACTAGCAATAACTGAGAGTGTATGGGAAGAGCTAATGAACATGAAAGACAAAACAAAGGTTTACATTTCCCTTGAATTACAAAGCTCAGCTCCATAAGGGTTCCTCTGTGGCCTGGGAACCCAGTCTTCAGTATAGCTAGTCAATTTGCAATTATATTCAACCTTATCGTTTCATGTAGCACCTCTCATCCGTAAGTCTTAAAGCTCTTCAGAAAGACAACTGGTGTCATAGTCTCCTTCTCACAGGTAAGGTTGTCTTGCCAAAGATCAGGCACTAACCTTACAGCAGACTGACAGCTGGTATCCACGTTGCCTGACTTCCAAGTAGTTCAGAACACAGTCCACCAGGCAACGCTGGCTTGTGTGAAACACCAGCTAGATATGGTTTATGTGTAGGGAAGAGACTGACAAATATCCATACAGGTTAAACAACTTGCCATAGATGGGCTGTACTGCTACTGTGGTAGAAAAGCATCTTATTTCCTCTGGCCCTACTCCTTCTTGCACAGGGAGTAAATGTATATGGCTATATCATTAAAACATGAGAGCATATTAGACTGAAAAAAAGATGCATACTGGGAGCATCATTTATTTATCTCTGAGTGTGTTTTAGCATCCCCTTGGCTGGTAAGTAGCAATAAAAATGTAACATATATGCCATTTTTCCATGTTAAGCGAGAAGATGTGTTGAGCAAAATTAAAGTGAGGCAGGCTATAAAAGAGAGGAACAAGGATTGTTTCAGCTAAATGTCTAGTGCTTCTAGAAGAACTGCTTCTGTTGCCTCCACTTGCCTACTAATGCTGACAGGTTTTTTTTCCAAAATGGCTGAATACTGTCAGCTTGAATAGTCTTTGTTGGGAATTTTACTAAAACAAGTAAAATTAAAATATTACTAAAATTAAATTTAAAAAAAAAAGTGTTTACTCAGAAGTCTGCAAGTCTCATCAGAAGAAATGATTGCTTGTCACTGCCCAGCTCCTGGATACAACCTTGAGTACAAAGCCAGTCCACAGGAGGAAATGTCAGGGCAACAACACACAAACTAAAGGATACACAAATAAAATCTGCCCATCAGGATCAGCAGCTCCCCAGGAAATCAGCCCACATTACCCCAAGGCAGTCACCCAACTTCATACTGAAGGTGTGATTCAGTCAGCAATGTGCCATTTCAGGCTCGTGTCTGGCTAGCGCTCCCACATTACAGTCTAAGTGCTCCACAGCTATTCTGCTCTCTACGCCTTTGCTGAGCTGCAGCAATGAGCAATAATCCTTGGGGATCTAGCAGAGAGGAAAGGTAAGATATTTCATGTTGTGGTTCTGTTGTTGCCACGTGGCGTTTGTGCTTGGAGCCCCGTTTTAAAGGTGCTATGCACCAGCACAGATACAGCTGCCACTGCCTGCTCAAAGCAGTTTAGTTTGAACTTGAATACTAAACAAACCATACAAAGCCTGAAACTATCAACCTGCAGTTTGCATTTTCATGACCTTCACCCACCTGTATATTCTAACACCACCAGAGAGTACTCTGCACCTCTTGTTTCAGTGAGCTGTCCTCAATTAGGCGGTCAGTGGTGTTTCACATGAAGGGAGGTTTCCTTTCTATGCTAATCAGTATTATTTCTGCACATATTCATCATTCAGAGGACTTATGCATTCATTTTTGCCCCATATATGTCCAAGAAGAGATCATAGAATAGAATCACAGAATCATTTAGATTAGAAAAGACCCTTAAGATCAAGTCCAACCATTAACCAGGATATAAGTATGTTTCACAAGTCAGATGATCAATTAGAACCAAACTCTAACAGCCATTATGCAAAATACCTGAAAACAGACTAACAAGTCAGTCAAGAGGAAAATATTCCTAGCCTAGATTTAAAAGCTCTACAGCATTTTAGACACCTAAATGAACAATTCTACAGCTTATGTAAATGTTAATCAGATACCCAATTCAAAGACACTGCTCTGCATTTAAAGCATGATATAGTTTGGAGTCTTGCATTCTTAACTGTTACAACGTACATGCTCCTTTACTAGTCCAAAGCTAAGATCCAGGGTAGAAAGAGTCAAGGAAAGATGGAAGGAACGCCCTGCACGTGAAGATCAGAAAATAATATTATTCCATCTAATTTCTGCAGAAATCAGACAGTCATGAATTATTGTTTCCATGCTGCTGAGGAGGGGGACAACTGCAGATTTTCCAAACAGAGGCCTTGAGCCCATGTCACCCTTCAGGCTTTAGCTTTTCAGGGGAAAGAGGCAGAAGGGGGAATTTAGTTTGGTCTCTGAGACCACATTCTAGTTTACAGCCAACCTATATACCAGCCATATCTAATTTAGCCAAGTTTTTCTCTGGGAACTTATAACCACAGATAGTTACTGATACAGAAATAACTTCTCCAGAGCAAAGGACACCCAAAGGTACCTAGCGCTTAGGGAAATGACTTAACACAACATCTACTCTGACATGCATTTCTCCATACAGCCTTCTCCTACTCTGACTCTGGCAGATATGATTTATTACCCCATCTCTGACTTCGAATCAAAAAAACCCTGCACTGTTGATAGCATTGGTCCTTCATGCAAGCACAGAAGCTTTCACTTGCACAGACAGCCTCTTCCAGCTCAACCAAGTCCCACTCTGTTCTAAAAGCTTCAATATTTAATCCTTATTGTTGCCTGGACAGAACCAGTCTAAGGAAACAACCCACTCCTTGTGTGAACTCTGCAAAAGTTGGTCACCAGAGGATGACTTACCTGTTTTACCTTATCTGCTCAAACGTGCAATCACCTCCTTGACCTTCTTATACAGTCATGCAGCAAGTGATACACAAATGAATAAAGGAGATCTATATGTAACATTCATAAAAGACAATACAGGCATTTTCCCAGTTCACTACAATTGTAATTCACCTTCCCCTGTGCAGCTAAGTATCTCTAGTGAGGCTGATTTACAGCTGGAAAAGCAGAACTCACTGCTTCTACTTGTGTGATAAACTCGAATTCAAGTGAGGAACTAGTACAGCTCCTCAGCAATTAATTTCTTCAATGTTTGAAACCAAACCAAAACATGCTTTCATGTTCAGACTGTTGCATTTGTTCCACTGTGCTTCTCTCTGGAAGAGCTGCACCTTTGCACACTGCTGGATTTTTGTTTGAAAGACCACAAGAGGGTCAAACTAATTTAAGGTGAATAAATTTCTCAAGGTAGAAGTTCTTGTACTTCTGCAGCCAGGGGAAATTTGATAGCAAAATAAAATTAATTTTTAATTTTGATCATGAGAAACAGAAGAATGTTAGCAGAAGATTAATTTGAAGAAAATGAATCTGTGCCTTTATACTTGAATTATCAGTTTAATGTAGTCAAGACTTGCAGAAAAAAACCTAACAAAACAAACCAAGCTGTATGTACAATATCAGCTAAGCACAAGACATTTATACCTAAAACGTTAGTTTTCAAAAGTAAATAGGAGTTAAGGAAGCAACACGGGAAAAAGGCTAAGAATAAAACCCAACAATGATTTCCAGGCTATATTAGTTCTACAAATGCCTGATCTTTACAGCCTAAGCTTCCCCCTTCCTCATCCCAGATACTGATGAACAGGTGGAAAACACAGAAGTAAAGCACCACAGGTCCTCTTAATGTGTCACTTCTGAATATATTAGAGATAGTCTCTTGGGAAAGCCTCCTACCGTGCATGAAAGGAGAGGGAAAAGAGAGTGTCAGGGCTGTTTGTTGATGCAAGCACCACATCTCTCTTTGCAAGAGGTGCAGCTTTCAGCCCTACAGATATCAGTGGCAGCAGACAGGTCTTCTCTCTGCTGGCTGGCTGTTTGCTCACATCTTTTCCATGGCTTTTATGGGGGAACCTTCCACTTTGCTCGCCATCTTCCCTGCTTATCCACATCTCCCCTTTCCCCCTTTATTTGCTTCCCTTATTTTATCCCTCTTATACCTCCACCACACAGTTCATGGGATACACCCCTTACATGTGGGGTGCCCAAGACTTGCCCAGTACTGCTCAATCACTTGACTAGATGTTGCATCTGTTTGAGAGTGTCCAGGCACTATATAGGGCACAGTCTTCCTACACAGTGCCTCCGTCACATCAAACAGGGCTGTACAAGCCTGCTGAAACATTTGAATGTCTTTGGAAATATCTGAACATGCTCCAAGCTCTACCGAAGCCACAGAAGCACACTTATGACAAAGAGAGTATCATTAGCAGCACTACTTGGAACAAAGTTTCCTAGCAAAATTCAGAATCAATTTGATAAAATCTTATTTGCATTTATCCACTGCTGCTATGATAAATAAAGGCACTGATATGAGAACAATTGAAAAAAATGAGAAATTGAAAAACTGAGAAATTAAAAAAATGACACTGCAAACAAGCTGTAGTATTTCCTCTTTTCCTTTCCTGCTCCTTCCCTGGCATAGCAACGGTGTGATCCCTCTTTGAGCAGGAATACGTACCTCATGAACCCAGCCGTAAAACCACAATTCTGTAACCAAAACAAGTATATTTTGAAACTAAGCCTTCAATACTCACCCAAAGTGTTCGTTGCAAAGTTTTTTTCAAGTCCATCTTCAGTTAATTCTCTGTTATTCACCATACATCCTGCATTGTTGATCTGTAAGACAACTCCTGTAAACAAAAACAATCTCCACAAATATCTACAAGCAAAACCACACACACAAGCAGTCCATGTTACTCAGCTGCTTCCTGACACTGCAACAGAAAGCTACAAACTGTTTCAATAAACCGTGCTATCCCAAGTCACACTACTCTGTCACTGATCATAAAGGTTTTTCACAAAAGAAAGGCTCTTCAGAGAAATGGCTCACCACAGATGTATTACACTGAGAGCCAACAGGCCTCTTAGTGCCTTACTCCATGTTTTTAAACTCTGTTCTCACAGAAAGTAATATGCAAGCTGTAGAGCAAATATTAGAACATAAATATGCAGTGTAGCTTGTTAGTCTCATCTGAGAGACCACGCCAACCCCACATCATCCACGCTATGTGGTGATGTATTCTCTGTTAGGGGAAAATTCACTATGGGAAGCTGTGCAACATGCGGTAGAATGGCCTGCAGGAACTCCCACCCTCAGCAAATTAAAAGAATTAGCTCCAAACTTGGCAGATTAGCCAGGTCAGCAGGTTGCTGCATCCTAGTTAGCCCTGAGAACAGCAGAGCTAGCCCAGCAGAGGTGCTTTGTACTGACTTTGTGCCCTGGTTGTAGGGACCCCAGCTTTTCTCTGTGCCTGGCAACCCTGCACAGATACCCCAGCTAACTCACACATTGCTAAAACTGCGCTGCATCACACAGCATGGATGCACTGTAGGGTAAAATCTCATGAACAGTCAGAAGCTTGCAAGCTGTGTGCAGCTAGCATATTCTCAGACACACTTCTTTCTCTGCCTTACCCTCCAAGAGGAAGCTCAAGCTTTTCTTCCCCACCTTGAAAGGCAATCTGCCCCTGCATACCTTCCTGCTCATTCACTGCTACTCCTCAGAAGCTATTTTCCCATTTCTGTCAGAATTTCCTCATCTAGTAAGCACCAAAACAAGTGCTCTTGTGCCTCAGTTTTAGTACAGTCCCCAGAGCAAATTTTCACTGCTGAATAAAGGGGAAAGAGTACTGAGCCCCTTACCAGCCATGCTGCTTAACTGTTTGCTCTCCCCCTGGCTCTCTTTTAGACTGCTCTAACCAGACTTTCTACAGAAGTTTAATCTTTAAGAAGGACTAGCTTTAAGAGGGACAAAGTTATTAGTAATGAAAGTCAAACAGGAAATGTGTGGTAAGAACCTCAAAAGATGCAGCTAAAAAATTGCTGCTTTTCTCTCTTTTTTTGTATCATATCTGTGTATGTGAACTGAGAATGGACAAGAGCAAACAAACCATGGAAGACTACTGCAAAAACATTCAGAGAAAATTAAGCAGAGAACTGTGGGCCAAATTGTGAAATCTAGACTATGTGTTGAACAAATGCATAGGCTACACAGTCCAAAGACAGATGCATGATTTAAGTATGCAAACTTACCAACACACTTAATTTATGTTCATTTTTGAATTTTTCAGCAAACTTCCAGATTTCCTTGGGATTAGATATATCCACAATATGCAAGAAGATATTCTAAAGGAAAAAAAAGTAAATTACAATCAACAGGGACAGTGAAGAGCCCCTGTTCACTGCTAAGGCCTGTCTAGGTAAAAAGATGTTTAAGCAGAATGAAAAAAATGTTATCTCCAGAACACAACTAAAACATTTAGGTTAACATGCACAACTGGGGAATCTAATTCTAGTCCTTAAAACATGCTTAGTCACTTGATTCAGTTGCTTCTGAGCCATAGCTTTTTAATACCGAATTTATTAAAAGAGAGCCCTACTTAGATAAATATACATGACAGACAGTCAGGCATAGCAGAGAACTAGAAACATATTGCAAGGCTTGCAAAACTTCTGTTTAAACAATTCATACAGGAGCTTGTCTTTAGCTGACAGCAACTTTCCAAAGCAACACTCAAGGTCACAGCATTAGAGAATAATGTAGGTTGCAAGGGACCTCTGGAGGCCACCTGATCCCACCCCATCTCAAGGCAGGTAACTGAGATCAGGTTGTGCAGGGAAGTTTTATCTCCAATGATGGAGATTCCCCAGCCTCTCCGAGCATGCTGCTCCAGTGTTTGAGCACCCTCACAGTAAAAAAAAAAAAAGTATATTCCTACTAGCTAGTCAGAATTTTCCCCTGTTGCAATCTATGTCTGCTGCCTCACCCTTTCACTGCAGACTTCCAAGAGAAGCATGGCACTGCCTTCCCTACACCCTCTCATCACATGGCTGTAGACTACAGTAAGACTCATCTCAGCCTTCTCTTCTTAACACTGAGCTAAACCTTGCACACATGATGTGCAAGGAGAGGCTGTCTCCCAAGGGATCCTGCCAACCAGGTTCATAAAAAAGACAAAAATCTGCTTTCCTAAAACCAAAGACTGTAATTCTACTACTCATCCTTCTCGTCTGTCTCGATCTTAAATTCCACAATCTCACGGCCAGTTCCACCAAGGCAACGATTCAAGGCTGCTACTCACAGCAGGTCCAGCAAACATCATCTCTAGCTGGTTTGTCCAACACTCATATCAAAAAACTGTCTTTGACACTCTCCAGAAATCTCCTGGATTGTTTATGCCCTGACATGTTGCCAGCTGGTATCAGGGTGCTTCAACTACTCCATGAATACCAGGACCTGTGATCATGGGACTTCTCTAGCCCTCTAAAAAAGGCTCCATCTATTTCCCCTACTTCATCAGCAGGCTGTAGCAGACACTCACCCATGACTTCATCCACATTGATCTGGCCTCTGTGCCTTACCAACAAGCTCTCAGCTGGCTCATGACACGTTTCAGAGCAGAGCTGCATGCATTCAAGCCACTCCTTTGCGTAGAGCACAACTCCTCCTCCTTGTCTTCCCACGCATGCCCTTCTAAAAGGGGCCTGTATACATCCATTCCAGCATGCTAGTCATACTAACCATGTCACACCTCTCTAACCACAGTGAGATCACAGCTCTGCAACCAGGCACGGATTCTGTTTGTTTCCTATGCTATGTGTATTCATGTACAGGCATCTGAGATGGGCCTCCAGTCATGTTGCTTTCACATGAAAACTGTGAGAGCCTCCTCCATTTTGCTGTCCCCTAGATACGTACTCGCTGTCCCCGTGACTCCACTCCTTTTCTGGGTTTGGTCACTATCCCCCAATGAAACCAGTTTAAAGCCCTCCTCACTAGCTTAGCAAACCTGTTGGCAAAGGTGGTCTTGCTCCACTTTGTCTTTGGCCTTTATGACCTCTTTGACCTCCTAAGAAATGAGCATAGCTGAGCAGGAATGACAAAGTGACAAAGGCCAAAGTGACATCAGCTGCACATTCAGGTGTTGACCTGCAGGGTGCATATGCTCCTACCCAAGCCCTTCCCTTTTACTGGAAGGATTTAGGAGAGCACTGCTTGGGCCCCCATGCCCTTCACCTTCTGTAAGCACCCTTGATGAACTCAAGGTCACCCCTCACAATGTCATGGGTGCCCATGTGGTTGAGCAGCAAGAGGTACTTGTCCAAGGTCCAGACAAGCCTCAGCAGACTCTTCACAATACCTTAGATCTGAGTTCCCAGCAAGTGACAAACCTCTCAAGACATCAAGCCAAGACTGCAGATGTGTGCCTCCATCCCCCACAGGAGGGAGCCTCCAGCCATTATCACCCACCACTTCCTCCCAGTGCCGACAACTGTTCAGGCTCATCTGTTTCCAACACCCTTCCTGACAGCTTGTTCTTCCTCATCTGTTACCATGGCACTATACCTATCCTATAAATGCACATCTGCAGGTGGGGAACAAGCCTGCCTTCTATTGCCCGCAGTCACAAGTTTCCATTCCTCCTCATCTTAGGAGTCTCTCTATCCACCGCTTATTTGAACATAGCTTCTAGTTGTCCCTCATTCCACACAATGTGAGGTTTGTGCTCTTCAACTCTGCAAAGACCCTGTCAATCTCCTGTTTATGTTCCCTACAGATATGCAGCCTGCTTATCTCCTGCTGTCGCTTCACCTAGCATCCCACCACCTTGACCACAGCAAAACCCAACAGACAAGGCCACCATTATGCTCTGCCCCAGGCTCAGGGAAAAGTATCAGTCACTCCCTGCAGCCCGGCATCTGCCACATCACTCCTCTGCAGCTCTGTCTGGGCCAGCCTCCCGTGTACCAGGCATAGCTGCTCCAACCAGGGCAGGAGAGCACTCTTTTAGGTGCATCAGTGTGCCCTCTCCAGCTCTCTCTGAGTGTTGAGTGCCTTCTGCATCCCCTTCCCTGCTAACTTCTGCATTAACTGCTAAGTCCTTGTTAGCCACCCCATGTCACAACAGTCTTCCAATGTTTTGAAATACTACAGCCAGGAATGTGGATGCAATAGAATAAAAAAAAAAAAAAAAAAAAAAAAAAAAAANACATAGAGCAAAGTTATAATTTTCTAAACCACTAAAGCTAGAAATATTTCCTCTCTCCAAAACATCAAAAACCTTTTACCGTTTGTTACAGGCAATTCTCTTGCTTTTTGCAGATTTGTGTTCTACCTAGTACAAGCACAGTGGCATTTATCAGATTAAAAAAGGCATGTCAGCTCCTACTCTTCTCCTAGATAGCACTTAGTCTCAAAGACACATCACAGATAGTCTTATGACGTATCCCAGCAAAAAGACAGTTCTAAAGTAATTATGCAGAGAATGTGTTCTCATGCAAAACAACAAATAATCATTAAAGGACCTCCTCTCTTTCCAATTTGTTTCTTTAAATACTCATTATACAAGCAAATGAGATAAGTGAAGAAGCTGAGAAAATTATAAGGCATTATTCCCTGCCTATAATTCTGTTTCCCTGCAGATAAAAACCACACAACTTTTTCTCTCTAGCCATTTGATTTCAGCTCCTTAGTTGAGTTAGGTCAAAATTTTCTCATTGTCATGTTCATTTCTGGCGAAAAACTTGACACAGCTCTACTGTTTCTAACTCAATACCTCTCTAAAAGCTTTCTACTTTTAAAACTACTACCATATAGTTTTTTGGGCAGATGTTCAATATTACAAGTGATTTCAGAGACTGAAAAATATCTAAACTAACACTTATCTGCTGATGACTGTCACATTGGCTCAGAAAAAGGACCCACAGGCCTGTTCCCTATAAAAGTCTTTGATGGTAGCAGTCGTTTTCAAAGTGAGACCTAATATCCATGACTACATCTACTTTAACATATCAGGAGAACTTCCCAGTTCCCAGGTCTAGGTGCAGATGCCTGCCAAATAATGACTCCATTTCAGCACTGAACTCCAGCATGCATTGCTTTGGAAGATGGAAAAAAAAAATCTTTGGCATATAGTGCAACAGGATCTCTGTCCAGATGATCGGGAAGAACAAGTTAAGTCTGGATACAGCTTGTCAAGTTGCAGATAAAGCATTTTATTATCTCCCTGGATTGCTTCTGAATAAGTACTTATAAAGAAGGACGTTCTTGTGGACTCCTTATTAAAATTACTTTTCCCAGCGCAGTCACACGTCCCACAGGGCCCCTTGTACAGCTCTTCTAACACTTCACTGAATGCTGCTTTTTATACAAGTGCCCTGTCCCCAGGGTCATACACAAGTTCTGCTGTACCCTCATACTCTTTCATGACTAGAGAAGCTATAGGTTTGCATCCTACCAAAGAGTGGGAACGCAGTGATTGTGCTGCTTTTAGAGGAAGAACATTATTTGCCTCAAGTTTTATTTCACCAAATGACAGAAAACAGAACATGAAGGAATCTTCAGAGTTCATTGAACTCAGTCCTCTTCCCAGGCTGTCTGACTGCAGTTAGAAGAGGAGGTAACACAGATAATCACCAGTCTTACTATAGCCGTGGGATTGCACAGTTATAGACAGCTGGAAAGTATTTCTACATAAGGACTGATCTAATTCACCTCCATTAAAGAACTGAAGTGTAATGCTGGTTGTGTCACACCAGGGAGCTGAAACCAAAAAGCAGAAATCTAGTCAATATGGTATCGCTGAGCATAAAAAGTCTTTGGAATTTTTGATCCACATTAAAAACTATTACTGGAATCAAAATACTGTGTTCAAGAGCCAAGTCACTATTTAAAATGAAGACAATTCTCCATCCAAGTGTTGTGGGTTAACCCCAGCAAGGCAGTTAAGCCCCGCACAACCACTCGCTCACTGCTCTCCCAGTGGGATGGGGGAGAGAATCAGAAGGGTAAACCAGACAAAACTTGTGGGTTAAGAAAAAGACAGTTCAATAAGTGAGGCAGAGCTGTGTGTGCCAACAAAGCAAAATAAGGAATTTATTCACTACTTCCCATTGTCAGGCAGGCGTTCAGCAATCCCCAGGAAAGCAGGGCTTCATCACATGCAATGGTGATTTGGAAAGCCAAACACCATAACTGTGAATGTCCCTCTTTCCTCCTCCTTCCCCCGGCTTTTATTGCTGAGCACTACATCATATGGTATAGAATACCCCTTTGGTCAGTTGGGACCAGCTGTCCCAGTGTGTCCCTTCCCAACTTCTCGTGTACCCCCAGCCTGCTCGCTGGTGGGGTGGGTGAGAAGCAGAAAAGGCCTTGACTCTGTGTAAGCACTGCTCAGCAACAACTAAAACGTACATTGTCAACACTGTTTTGGTCACAAATCCAAAACATAGCACCATAGGAGCTGCTATGAAGAAAATTAACTCTATCCCAGCCACAACCAGTACACCAAGACAGAAAAACAATTACTTGACTTCTCCATAAGCACACCCTCCTTAAAAATTAGCAAAAGCAACAGTGACAGCTACAGGGCTATACTGTAGAGTGATACATGCATATCCTTTGCTTCAAAAAGGATCTGTAACAGAAGGGAGGAGTAAGGAAGATATATTATAAGAAAAGGAGGTAGAAAAGTCTGTAGAACGTGAAACTAGGACCACACACAGGAATTCATGGAGCAGCCAACCTTAGCAAATCAAAAGCATGTTATTCAGACACATAAAACCTTCAACTCCAATGCTGTAAGCTCATAAATGTTGTCGCGTGAGTGTTGCAATGCATTAACTTTTAAAAGCCTCGGCCACGTAGTTAGGAATAGTAAGTAGGACACTACAAAACATATCAACAACAAACATTTAACAAAACAGCATGCTGCTAGTGAGTGAAATTAAATCACTTCAAACCATATGGATGATAAAACTACTAGATGTTTCCACGTCCGTATGAAAATACTATTAAAAACACAACAGCAAAATGACAAAACAGAATATCTCAAGGCCTCTGAGGTCTTTAGTATTAACAATCTTTCTAAGAGTAAACAAAAGACTGAAAAACAGCTCACCTGATTGCCGGTTTCTGTCACTATTTCTCCTTTGGCAACCTCTGCCCGTTCCTTATTTCGGCAAACCAGATGAACCGTGCCACCTGGTGGATTTCGACAAGAAACACATTTGATCATTAATTACTAACTGTGTCTGGGGGAAGCATCAGGAAAGAGAGAGGACCAGAAAGCGATGTGCAATTTGCAGTTCTTGTTTGGGGTTAGTTTTTGATACAATCCAAATTAAACAAAAAGCCTTTTGTGATTGCATTCCAGTTTGTGGGAAATCTATAGTCTGCTAGTAGCAGCGGCAATTCTGGTCAGATGGTCACCGAAATATCACGGGAGCTTCCCACCAGGCAGAATGTTCCTGAGCTGTGCACAGTCAACAGTCTCACTTCTCTGCTGCCAAGAGCTAAGCAGTGGCTTTCCATCAATGCTGCTGAAGCTCAGGTCTGTGGAGCTCTCAGGGCTTCCACGTCACTTGCTGATGAGCTGGGAGCTGGTTAGGGCCATGATATTCCATAGCAGTCCCAGGTCCACCAGCCTTGGGCCATTCGTAGGGACAAATTCTCCCCAAAAGGCATGAACCCAGCAACACCATCAGGCAGACCAGATACACCAAGAATCCCAACAGGGTCTGTCAAAAGACTGAGGTAATGGTCCTTCAAACAAAAGGTTTAGGACACAAAGAGTGGATATAATAAGAGAGCTGGAAGATTTCTGCTTGGCTCTGGTCCCTAAGAAGGCAGACAGGAAGGAGAAAGGATCATGCTGTAACAGGGTCCTCACACAAGGCTCAATGTATGGAAAAGGCCACTATACTCTAGGTACTGTCTGCTCAAACCATTTTCTGTCAAGTCTGCACATCATGTTTAGTGTTGATAAAATACCAGAGCTACACTGGAAATTGAAGCTAAGGCATCTGTATCTTTTGGCACATGCCTTAGAAAGTTCAGTAAAGGGCCTGAACAACACAAGTGACTGGAATTGCTCTGTGAAAAGGAAATAAAAATGCCAGATATCAGAATTCTTCTCAGCAGTGGGAGATATGACAGGGACCATGGCCACAAATTGCAGCTTAGGAGGCTCAGGTCAGGCATTAAGAAAAAAAGTTTTCACTAGTTTTCTTCTAAATAGATCAGGCTGTCCCAAGAGGATGCATAACCCATCCTTACAGGTTTCAAGATCCAGCAAGAAAAAGCAATGGCTGGTTTGATCTAGTGTTGGCAACAGCCTTGCTTCAAGTGAGATGCTGGACAAGACGACCTCTAGAGGTCCCTTCCAACCAACTTTTCTATGAAAGGAAGACACAGGGCAAGGCTCTTCTCAAAGGCCTGGATACTTATGACCTCAGAGCTTAGTCACATTAAAGAGAGCCTTCAAAAAGAGGACTAACATACCAGCAGGCATAATTCTTTTTTATTTTTATGCTTTGTATTCTCTGATCATTACAGGTAATGTGTTAGTCACAGGAGTACCTGGATGCTTTACTTTTACCTATTGTTAAAGGTGTTTTAGGGGTTGCTAGCAGTCCACCACTAGAAGGCTCAAGCAATGTAATCCCAGAGGACTGATAACAGAAACAATGGTGCTGGGTCACTCTTTCAGTGCCCAGAACCCAAATGCAAGACACAAAGTCTACCCTAGGGATAGAGCAGTCACACACTGCACAGCCCAGTGTGGGGTCTGATAATGAAGTTTTCTGTCTACAAGAGAGGTTTTTCCACTGAGCACCACCAGAGCAAGTATATTTGGCATGCAGCTCGATGCAGGCAACAAGCCTCAAGGTTTTTCTGAAATTTTCTAACAGGGTCTGATTCCTCCACTGCACTGCCAGAGTTAGCTGGGTTACTTCTACCCAGAGCACAACTGCAGGCAGCAGTGGGAAACTCCCAAATCTGGGATAATCATACAAATGACACTAGTGGATGTTTAATACAGTTTCATCTTTAGTTTGTGTTACGCATATACCATGCATGGAAGGGACCGTGCACAGACAGGCACTGAATATATACAGATCAGAATGAAAGACAGTCTTTGCCCCAGGGAGATCATATTTCATGAATGAGAGAAAAGGCAATCAGAAGGGGCAGTCTCCAACACTCGCCTCTTTGGCCATTCTCACAGTGACTGCAGGCTTTACTGCAAAGGAGGGCTTTAATTACAGATCTTAAGGCAGTTAAGGATGTGCATTTGCAGATGTTTAAAGAGCTCTTCCCAAAACACAGGGGACAGCACAAGTATTGGGTGCAGGTACAAATTAAACACATGGACGAAATAGCTGGCCTTCAAGGTGATCAGGAACATTCCCATAGTCTTCACTGAATGTTTTCCACTGTAAACAGAGACAGGTTTTAAGTGCTTTGAATATGAACTTTTTTTCTTGCTGTTAAGGAGAGAGGGAAGTTTTGGTGTGACCTATGGGCTAGGAAAGGGATTTAAATATATTTTCCATGGTAAAGATTGAAATTATTTGAACTTCAACAACAAGTGGAAATTGTCAGAGTGGTTGGGAGAAGACTGCATCAAACTGGAAGTGCAGTTCACAAGACATACAGGAAAGCCCAAATCTGCAATACTCATAAGATACCGATTCAGAGAAAAGCTGAACTCAGGCTAAAGAAATTGTCATCAAGACCATCATTATTTACAAAGATCTGAAGTGCTTGAAGGTAAAGCCAGTGTAGCTTGGTTATTCTTTTGCTGAGTCCGAATTCCTTATTTTCCTGTCGTAGTATACTTGAAAAGATTCAACTAGAAGCCAGAGCCCCAATAGCTGACACTGAGTTTCAGAGCAACACATGCAAGGATAGGATCAGGAAGACACTGTTAAGTCATTTTAACTTCACATGCACAGCAACGCCCATGTGAGGTATCAGACAAGCAGTCTGAGCCCAACGTTGTTCTTTGGGCTCCAAATACTAGACATGGTGACTAAATGCTATGCAGATCCAGTCAGCCTAACAGCTTGCAAAACCTGGCAGGCATATCCATTTATGAGCAAAACAGTCACCAGACAGAGCAATACTTACATGTCTATTATGTATAATGGCAGCAGTGGGAACCTAAAATCAATCACATATTGGCACTGATGGGGATCTTTACCCTAAGGCTCTTTGAGGCTAATAATTTTAAATTAGTTTAATTTAACCAAGTCACCACTTTCCTTCATAAGGTAGTTAGGAAACCTAAGCAGGCAAAGAGAGACCAAAGAGCCACAAGCTCCTCCCTTTTATTCTACATGCCAAAACTCCTATCACTCTTGCACAATTATTTTGTCAACTCTGAAAGGGATTAGGCTTATCCTTCAACAGTAGCTAGTTCCAGTTCATACTATCTCCTTCCTTACAGACAGCGACAGAAAAAATGGTTGCATATAAACAGTCAAAGGGCACAAACTCCAGGTTATCATTATTAAGATCAAGCACAACTATGTTGCTTCTTTTGTACACTCCTATATCAGCTTGGCAAAGCAAATGGTTTTCTTTCATCATAAGATGCATTTGTAAGTTCCTCAAAACAGTTCAAATTCAGCCAGGCCACTACCTGTACCAAATCAGCCTTAAACAGACCTTGTTCCGTCACCAACGTCCTTAGATGCCCCCCTAACACAGTTCCAGTAAACGTGCACTTGAGAAACACTTTGCAGACCCTCTCCACCAATTCTGTTTTATTACTCCAGTTTTCACAGCACCGATCATGCTTAAACCTCTAACCCACGCTAACAGCCCCGTAAAATAACACGCCTGACCCCTCATCCCAGGGAGCTGCGTCTCTGTGTTTGCGCTGGAAGGCCGAACCTGCTTCCTTCCGCCTTCCCTGTAGGCACCCCTCAGAGCTCCTCGGTACAGCCCGGCTCACCTCTCCTCGCTATCTCTTTGGCTGTGGCCTTGCCAATGCCACTGTTGGCGCCGGTGACCAGAAAGGATCTTCCAGCCACGTTCACCTCCACGTCGGCCGGATTGAAGTGCTTGGAAGCAGACTCATAGCCGCTCCTGAATAAATCAGAGACACCTGTGAGAAACTAGAAAAGAGTATTTCCAAATAAAACACAGGGGAGCATCGAAAAACGCTCTCGCCTCACAGCTCAGCACACATTAAACGTCCCCCCTCTCCCCCTTCCTCGCGGGACAGGCCACGTACGGTGCCAGTGACACTGCCACGAGAGACGCAGCGA
>WEKW01022938.1:125002-252512 GCA_013389905.1 Sula dactylatra
TAGGCAGGGGCCGAGGGCGCCCCGCCCTGCCTCGCCCGCGGCTGCCGCCGCCATGATGGGCTCGGGAGCATGAGGGGGAGAGGGGTGCGAGGGAGGGTTGTGTGTGCCGGTGGAGCGGGAGGTGTGACCCCTTCCTCCCCCACAGCAGCTTGCGGGTTGCTCTTTCTCATCTCTTCCATTTTTCCGCCCTTCTTCATTAGCCAGCAAGGAAAGGGGGCTGCTTTTAGCCACCTGAGCTGGGTGCCTCCAGCCAGCGCCGCGGTTAGCCCCTGCCACGCTAGTGCCTGAGGAAGGTGGCGGCAGCAGAGGAAGGGAGGAAGGAAGGAGGGAAGGAAGGAGAGTTTCCCAGTGCATCTGCTCGAGACAGATGCTGCTGCCAACCAAGCCGGGGCTGGAAACAGGGTGTCGTGTTTTTGGGAGTGGGGAGCAGCGCTACAGGAGCTGGGCCTGCATCCTCTGCTCTGGAAAGCTGTCAAAGGGAAGCTCTTGGAGAAACAAAACAACTCTGTTGCACCACACTAAAGAGCATTTTATGTAACAAATAAAAGCATGAAACTCCAGGCTCCTACTAATGGGGTAAATTATACCAGTAGGAGAAAGTAAGCAAGTAGCTGTTGCAGTAGGGGGAGTGAAATTTAAAATGTGTTTTCAGTTCCTCTGGTATGTGTGCTGGAGCCATGAAGCCCAAAAGAGTCACTTGGGGTTGCACATCTGGACAGCCCATGTTAGCCATAAGGAAGTTGTAATTATAATTATGTTCTAAAGCACATTAAAGAGCTATGCATTTACAAAGTTCAGTGTGCAAGCTAGATAATGTATTTTATGTAGTATGCAGGGCCACATGCAGAGCAGCTACTTTGGGAACCCTATCTAAGATTTCAAGAGCTTAAGTTACCTGGTTTCAATAGCAGAGATAGGGGAGGAATGAGAATATTCTGTCTTTTTTGACTCTGTATGATAGCCTGATACTTCTTTACTAAATCTCTTCACTGGCAAAGGCCTCATACTAGTGTCTTCCACTTTCTCAGCATGTTGTGAGTATTAGGCTCACACAAAATGTGCTTCCCACCATGAAGTTAAAACTTTTGAACTCAGCACCGTCTGCTTGTACTAGATATTGTGTGTGAAATAAGAGTTTTCAGAGGGCAAAAAGACATCTTTTCACAGCGATATTTTCTTCCATTCAGAGACGGTCCAGCTAAATGTAATACTTTTGCATAAAATCTGAAAATGCTTGTTCTTATTAAAACAGTTGAAAGAATTCATTTAAAATTAACAGCTTGAGTCAGTTTTAACTGATTTTGTTCTTGGAAATGACTAGAAGTTTTTGAGTGAAGTGTTCCTAAACAATTCATCCTGATTCTGATGCTTGAAATGGAGACTTCTGGGCCAGAAAGGAACAGCTTGGCAACAGTGTGAGTGGCAGAACATTATTTCCTATAATGAAAAATGAATGGCAGCCTGAACTGCGGATACGTACTATGATGCCTGTAAGTGTATAATTGTGAGCTATATGGAAATAGTTTTGTGATCATCACCTACAACGTGCAATTAGCAACCAAAACCGTACAGCCTAGACTGCTATAATGATGTTAGATAATCACACTCGCTGTGAACAGAGCAGATGTTAGGCTTGTGCGAGTCCTGCATACAGGCTGAGATAATGTCTCCTCTTCCTACTTTCAATCCCTTGCCCTACTAGCCCTTCAGCTTCTCCCTTTCCCTCACAGCCTGTACAAGTCTGCATGGTTACTTTCCTCAAACCCTAGCTCAGAGAAGATACACAACAGGGAAAGCCAGAGAATTATGTGGGCATGCCTGCTGTTATGAATATCCAGGCAGAAAACTGCTGTGCTGCCCCACATTTTTATGCTAGTGAGAGAATGTTTCACCTTAGGCTTTGTGACGCTCAGTGTCTCAGTGCACTGCTAGGAGAACAATAATGTTCCAAGGTTCCTTACGCCACAGAATAAGCTGTGGTTCTTTACAGGAAATACGGTTTCAGTTTGAAAAACATTGGCAAACCCCTAACAAAACAAAAACCCTGTGGAAGTTTCTGTGAGTAAATGCAGTAAGCCAGGTTGTGCTTTATTCCCTTGTCATTTCTTTGTTTACCCTGTTTATTTCTTAAGCACTGAGACTATGGCTTAGTACAAGCAAAACTGGATGATGGCTCTGATGTGTTTTGTTGTAGCTTCAGTCTATGTTCTCATAAATTGGGCGGTACATCCCTGCAGTCTGCTGACCTCTGAAAGTAAATGGGGTGTATGCAGATACACAGAATTAATTGCAGGCTAAACCATTTGGACTGCAATCAGCAAGATGCTGGATGGTGCAGCCCTGAGGTACTAACCAATGTGAGTGTTCATGGCAGAAGCTGTCCATGAGTCAAACACAAAAATATATTACGGCAGCCAGAAAATGGGAGCAGCTCATAATATTTTGGGGTTTAATCAGTAGTGGGCAATGACAGCATATTACTCTTATTAACATCAGAGAAGATAAGATTGTTAAGAAGACATTTGAATGTAGGGTTGGGAACCAGTGTCACTCTGGTACACAGACATAATTCTCAGGATATTGTGTAAATGCTGTGGCACCACTACTGTGATGTTAGCCATACCCTTGTAACAAATGCCATTTTCAGGAGATTTTGTAAAGGCCGAGAAATTATGCCCTTGCCAGACTGCAACAATCCCTGACCACGCTTAGCTGAGAGATTTCTGCTTAGAAACACTTGCTTTTTCCATAGTGAGGGCCTAAGCTAGCACCCAGAAAGGAATCATCACAGCACGGTGTGGACACATCTGATCATAAATATTTTAGCCATGAAATCTGTCTCTGTCTGAACAGCTTCACATGAGAAGCGAGCTGTTACACACCGTCCTAACACCTAGAGGTTTCTGCTTCTTCATTTCACCCCCTGTGGTGTTTTGCTTTTGTATTGTTGTTCCAGAGGCAGGAGATTGTAGAGATTGTATGAGTGCTCTCTGCTAACCCAGCCATCACAGTGATGAGGCAGTATGCGTTGTGTGCAGGGGAAAAGTAAGAGATAGTGTTGCCAAGAGTTGGCTGGTTCTAATGAAGGGCCTGCCTCACAGTATTCTCACAGGGAAAATTTGTGCCCACGTCATGAGTTTTGGCTGCCTGTTGCCTTTTGTACTGAATTCTGGGTTGATAAACCTTGTTAGCTGAATTAGAATCCATTCTGGAGCTTTGGAAATTTGGAAGGTTACAGCTTTTGGTTTCTTTCATGATTGCTACTAGCTTAGCATTACACTCTGATAGGACACTGCTCTGAATGTGAGGGATTTTTTAGACAAGAAATTCTTCTCATGGATTGGCAGCCAACATCTCAGATAGTTGTCACAGCCAGCAACTGATATATAAGTGTAGCCTGCCTCCCCCTTTGGAAGGGGGGGATCAAGAAAGCCACAAGTCTATTAGAGCTCCTGACATTTCCCTCATTTGAGCACAGTACAGAATGGCTTCACCCTGGCTAGACACAACCCAGTGTTTAGCCCTGATAAAACATACCCAAGTTAACTGTTCCCCTTGAGGACTACAACACTTCAGGTATATCTACACTATCAAATAACTCATAGCATATTCCCAGGTCCTGATCCTCTTATTGCCCATACTAGGGGATAACAAACGATCGTTGATGCCCAGGCTCTCTTTAAGTATTAAACAGATACTTCTTTCCAAAACAAGCTCAAACATCATCAGGCGGAGTAGTCTGCTCAAGGGGTAATTCATTCCCAAGCACCAAGGTTAACACTGCACAGCTTGGCTCGGCACTGGTGATCCTGCATTCAGGTAGGTGAATTTACCAGTGTAGAAATAGCCCCCGTCTCTGTTACGCAGGCCCTCCATGAATGCAGATAATCCTCAGAGCAAATAAAAATTCTGGAGCGTTGTGACTGTGAGCCTTCAGATATTAGCATTTTTCACACAGTAATGAATTGAGAATCTCAGTATTTTCTTAAAATATAAGGTAGTGAAAAATTCGTCTCTGGTCCCCAGCTGGACTCATATGAAAAACACTCCTTAGGTTTGATCCATCTTTGTACCTGTGAATGAGCAAGGAGCTTTAAGCAAAGTTTTAATTGCCTCCCAACACAAAAGAAAGGCTGAAAATACCGATTGCTCTTAAGGGCTGTGTGTTTCAGCATGTTTCATATTTCTTCCCAGGGGACAGATCTAAAAGGTAGATAGAGTACTCAAGAGCTGAAAAGCAATAATATATTATACAAGATGTTTAAGAGCAGCTTCAAGGCCATCTTGCCAACCTCTTTTATTATCCTTTTTNGCTCCTTTTCTTGCTTTCTTCCAGTGATCTGGCAGGCTGTTGTGCATTCTCTCCCTTCCTTGCAGTTACCAATTTTCTAATTAAGTCTCTGTGTCTGCCCCCATTAAATCAATCAGAACGTCGCCACTGATTGCAGTGGGAACAGGAGCAGGCTTTAAGGGTCAGATTTGCAGGAAAGCTTGGCATCTGTAATTGGGGCCAGGTTTTCAAAGGAAGTGGCAGCCATGTGCAAGCCACTGTTGCTGTGGGAGCCACTCCCAACCCTGCATTTGCCATGCTGGCCTCAGCTCTGGGTGCAGAACGCTTGAAAACTCTAGCTTTAGAAACTAGTGCTGCCCCAGTGGGTGTAATAGCAATTAAGAGCTGTCAGCAGCCTGGGTAGAGACAGTTGGCACTCTTCCTTTTGCCTGGCTGAAGCGGAGGGTTTGGCGAGTGGTCGAAGAGGAACATCCAGGCCCTGAGGTGTCAGGGATATGTCTGAAGTGCTTATGCTAGTAGCAGGGCGAGAGAAGCAAAAGCTGCTCATCCTGAATGCAGGGAGGGGTCAAAGCTCTGGCATGTGTGGTGGTTTTATGAACAGTAGGGTATTTTCTTTGTTGCCTGCTCTTATACTCAAGTCATCGCTAAGTTTGCCAGCCGCTGTCATCAGCAGTGTTGTTTCCAATGAACAGTCAGGCTTTCCCCAGACCAAGAAGCCTTTTGTTCTCAAGAAACAAATGTGGCAGTATGTCGTCAGCTCAGCTCAATCACTCCTTTTTACTCAGGGGCCAGTAAAAGGAATCTCTTACTTTGCCTTATCAGAAGTAGAGGTTTGCTCCATCGACTGCTGAGGGCCCTGGTCTCTGAGAGCCTGCGGGGCCTCCCAGGGACAGTCACCTCCTGGCAAGGAGAGGGACCCCTGAGTGTCCTCCCAAAGTGAAAAGAATTGACTGGGAGCAGCAGCTAAACCTGTTGCTGACCTAATTAATCTCCTATGTATCAAATAGTATATGCCTGCTTTAGTACATAACTTTAAAAATAACTGGAGCCTTTTATTTGGTTTTCATCTTAGAAAATAAAATTTTTAGTCAATAAAAGATGAATTTTATGATTCCCATGACTGAAATGTATCTTGATGTCCTTACAGAAGGCAACGTACTTGAATGCACACATTTGTTTCTAGGCTGTGACAGTAATGCAGTTGTCTGTACGAGTATTTTCTTCAGCTACCTGTTTCTCTTCTTACTGCTTTTCTACTGGATCTTACAGTTCTTACTACCTGCTGTTGGACAGGAATGCTCATGGGTTTATTGACTCAGGTGAGTTCTGCTATACTCCATTTTCTCTTTTTTTTCTTCTTCAAATCTTACAGCTTATTAGCATTGATTATTCTAGCACAGTTGTTACCAAATCGCAGATACTATCTAGCAGTATGTATCCACCAAGAGATGTCTACAAGCAGGGCAACAGACACGCCTCAGCTTATGTGGTTGCTGTACGTTGTGTTCAAATGCCAAAGTTTTGTGTCTGCGAGCAGTCTACATGCTGTGTTAACAGAACCTACAGAGATATGTAAAACTTATCCATGTAAAGCTGTGGAGCTAAACCTTCCCCTGCAAATAACCACCAAGGCTGTTTATTAAAAGTCTTATTTCATCTGTTGTTGGACACGTTTTTTTAAAAGTCCGTTAAAAATAATGAAGGAACTCTTTTTCTGATATATTCCAAAAATAAATAGAATTTGTGAACTAGTAATGTGAAATCCATGCAGAAGTAGAATAGCAATACAAAGAGCAAAAATAAGCTATGATAATAAAAAGAACTTGTCTACAGCAACTTGTGAATAAGTGTGCATGGTAGATCTTTTTCCTCCTGTTTTCACCCTGTGTACTCATTTCATATTGATACTGAAAGGCTAAATATTTTTTTCAAAGGACTGAGAATCAAATCCATAAGACATGCAGGTACCTAACTCACACGGACATCAAGAGGACCCTGTCAAAAAAAGCTTTCATGTATGTTGGTCTACAGGCCCACAGTTTGCGTGTCAGAGCGCCTCTCACATTTGAGCTGCTATAATGCAGCACAGGGAAAGGTATCACAGATTCCCCCTTTTCTTGAGTGTTAATGATCATAGAGAAGAGTCAGTAGAGCTTAGACTCAAATCTGTGGGCAAAATCAGTCTCTGATATAACTTCATCTCAGTGAAATTGCAGCAGGGTTGATTATAAGTATCATGACTCGTAAATGTAAAGTACTTTGATTTTTAAACTCAGGTCACATAGGCTCATGCACTTACACTGGTCAATATCTTCCTCCCTGCATTTTTATTCGAATGAGACATTTGGTAGAAATTCACTGTTACAAACATGTGTATGTGATTTCTCACAACTTCATACAATTTTCCCAGAAACCTGTTCTTGCAATATAACATTGTTCTTTTTAGCAGTTTTCTTGTATTATGCAATATCAGATGGCACCTGTCAGCCTTTTTTATTTTCCCGCAAATACTATACTTTCTAAAAATGTTTTCTTTTTGCTCTTACAGCTAGCACTTGTGGGACTTTCATGTACTCCAGTAGTGAAGAGGAACCTCAAGAAACATAAACCAAGAAGCAACAATTTCAAATTGCAGTCCTGATGTAACTATCCTTTCTATATTGTATGTAGAACACACCTGGGTTTTCATCGTGATGCAAAGTCCCTATCAGCTAGATTCTGGGGAAGATGAATAATCAGAGAAAAGATGCAAGATAACTTACAGAAATTGATCTGGTTTAGAATGTTGTACAATGTATACAAGTTATCACTGGTTTAATCTTTGTAGCCCTTTGCCTGTAAAGTCAAAGCTTTTAGACTCTTTTACACCAACTGTTCACGTTTCAGGATCTGAGACATTCAAAATAGCTCTTGACATAACCTAGAATAGCTTCTGGTTATTTTCTTCTTTATTTTTTTCTACACAGTCACCTTGTAGTTTTAAAGTCTGATGTCTTGGGACCTCATAAAGCTCAGAGCGAGTGCTATATGAGAGAGATCTACTTCTCTTCTCCAACAGTGTAACGCTCCTGAAGAGATGAAGTCTGTCATACATCTGACGCTCATCTTTCCTCTCTTCTTTGGGTCAGCATGTAGGAGCTGTCTGTGTTCAACACTGGGAATGAAGGAACGAAACATTTTCCTGTCTGGCTGCAGCTTTTAAAACAGCTGTGGGAAGCTGCTCCCTAGAGCTTTGGAATATTATAACCATTGCTGAAGGAGGTAGAGTAGTGGGAGGAGAAATATACTGTGGGCAATAAACTGTAATAAGTGTGATTTACTTCATGGCTGCTACCATTGCATTTGTGGTATGTGTATGTCTAGTGTCTGTGTGTGCATGCAGAAATGTCTTTGTGTCTTTATATTATTATATTTCTGTGGTTCCCACAACTAGCAGTGAGCAGGCTATCTAATGCATTGAAATCGTGTATTTTTTCCTTTAAAATCTTGAAATAGACTTTTGTTTCTCAAGAAGGGGAGATGATCAGGGGACTGGAGCATCTCTTTTATGAGGAAAGGCTGAGAGACCTGGGTTTGTTCAGCCTGGAGAAGAGAAGACTGAAGGGGTTCTTATAAATATCTGAAGGGCGGGTGTCAAGAGGATGGGGCCAGACTCCTTTCAGTGGTGCCCAACGACAGGACAAGGGGCAATGGGCACAAGTTGGAACACAGGAAGTTCCACCTGAATATGAGGAAAAATGTCTTTACTGTGAGGGTGACAGAGCACTGGAACAGGCTGCCCAGAGAGGTTGTGGAGTCTCCTTCCCTGGAGACATTCAAAACCTGCCTGGACGAGGTTCTGTGCCCCCTGCTGTAGGTGTACCTGCTCAAGCTGGGGGGTTGGACAAGATGATCTCCAGAGGTCCCTTCCAATCCCTGCCATTCTGTGATTCTGTGATATGATTTAACAGGAACAGTTACAGCTGGTTTCCTGCATTGTAGTCAACACATTTCTGAGTTCATAATAATTAGCTTAAGGGTGTATTTTGTTCAATTTCCAGAAGACATTTATATTACTGTTAAAAAAAAAAAAAAAAGAACACTTTCAATTTGTAATTTTAATCTAGTGGCAAAATATTAAACATTTTCATACCAAGCTGTAGATTGTATTTTCAGCTATTTGACCTTTGGGCTGTAATGACTTAATTCCCCCACAGCTGTTTGCTGAGGAAATATGTCTGCTTCTCCAGGGACTGAGCATATGTCTGGGACATCATCAGTTTGTGGCAATTTAAAAAGTTGCTGCTTGCACATTAAGGTTCTGTGGACCACGCACACATTCCTAGCTTACCCCAAAGTGAGACAAAGTGCCTTCAATTAAACTACTTTCACTTGAGTTTAAGCTGAATGCTTTATTTAGCCATTGGAGCAACCCAAGAGAAACTACACTGTTGATGGTGGGTCAGGAGAGGAGTGGTAACTTAGTAAGTCACTGTAACTCAGTTGTGTTTAATCATATGCCCAAATCCAGGTGTCCCTGCTCCACACCTGTATGATCCCAGGCTGCTGAAGGAGGCAGTGGCAGTGAAAGTGCAGAAGGCATGCTCAGATCTCTCTGGATACAGCATTGATGGCTCCAACAATTTTGGAGGCGTTGATGTTCAAACTTGCATGTGCCATAGCTTATTGATGTACGCAAGTAAAGGTAAATACTACCAATTCAGAATTTTCCTCTCCCAGTTCTAACAAAGTTTTTTGTTTACTCTGTATAACTTCAAAGTATTTCACAAATGCCTTTTGCTTTGTTAATACCTTCTCTATCATTTTGTCTTTGTGCCAACTAGGTTCCGAACGCTAACACTGTGATTTGGCAGCACTTTCCCAAGATGTCAGTGAATGCACTGGGTTCTCATACTTCAAGAATTAAACCTCCATGGTAGGCTGTAGAGAATCAGTCAGTCTTATCCTCCCGTGAATGAGACGTAGGCTTCAGGCTTACCATTGTGTGGCTGAAGTTTGATAAATCATTGCACATCTGCTGAGCTGCTGTAACTATGCTTACACAAGCATACAGAAAACACAAGGCAATGTGACTTAGCTTACATCTCCTCCAGGCGGAACTAAAGTCACCTCATATTTGCTCAAACAGGAGCGCACACATCAACACATGCTGCAAGGTCACTGGATGTACAGTGACATGGGAATCAGTTCAGGCGTAATCAGGAATGTGAGCCCTTAATTCTTTGTGATCAAGAATGATTCTAGCAGCATTTTGCAAGAACAGACAGGTTTGTACTGGAGTCTTATGGGTGGAGTGTGTGTAGCTACTTTCTTGTTAAATTACTTTTGCATTATCAGCTGAGTATAATTTTCTTTTCTATGCCTGTTCCAAGCTTTTGAGTAAAGTTCACATGTAACAATAAACAGCTGCTTCGTTGCATTTGAGTGATGGATGGAGTTATGCCTGCTGATAGGCAATTTCTTAAACACTTTGGCATCTTAATGAATTAAAGATGCTCTCCACTGAGGGCAAAATCACTTAGATCAGTTCAGAACTGAACACTGAAATCCAGGAGCCCAAGTGCTGAGCCAATGAAGTATTTGGGTTGGGACTGAGGAATCCTAGTATTCCGCCATTGGCAGCAGTTATGTTTCAGAAACGTGTAGTACCTTTAGAGAGGCAGTGGAGAGCATGGGGTGGAGCAGCTTTTGGGAAAACACAGCCTATGAATTTTCTAAGACACAATCTGAAGCCCATGAATAAAAGAAAAGATTTCCATTGGTCATATCTCCCTACATACAACCGTGCATGGCCTAAGTCAGCCAGCAGTGTTATTATTAATTCCCATTCCATGGACTTCTGAGCAGGCACAGCCTGACTGTGACTTCTCCTGGGTGGCTGCTGTAGAGCAGGGGAATGCTACACTGATGCTGCCCTCTTGTCAGGTTATTTCACCCTTTTTCTTTCTTTCTAAGCTTACTTTTCTGGAAATAAACCATTCTTAAAGCCAGGGCCTGAATTAAAATCCTTATGGACCAAATGCACCCTTAGGTATCTATACAATAGCCCCTGAGATAAATGTTCATGGTTGAAGACAGGTGGTTCCCACAGATGTTACACTGTGTTCAGCCTCAGTCCCAGGAAGGATGGTTGAGCAGAGCCTGTTCAGCTGTGGCATATTGCTGAGGTTCTTTCACAGATCTCACCCTTCCACAGGCATCGTATAACTCTCTTAGGTTTCTCTAAAACATAGGTTTCAGCTGTGTGGGTTTTAACAGAAAAAATACCCAAAACACACATCCTCTTCCTATGCCTGGGGCCACCCTCATGTTTGTACAGAAGGGAGTCCCTCCGTTTTGACCATATTAACAGAAGTGCATAAAAGCAAAAGCAGAAAGAGCATTTTTACACTGCATTCATCAACACATGAAAAAATCTACCACGACCAGTTATGGGCTTGTTCCATTACATGTCACAAAACAATTGTCTTTGTGCATGCTGGTGGTTTTAAAGTTGACAATGCTGTTGACTTAAAAGCTGTTTGCATTACATCTGTCTATTACATATAGATTTCCATATGTACAGCACCAAGGTGAACAAATCAAACGTACACCCACACCACAACCAGAGAACTGCTGTAGTGAACACATCCGCCTGAAATTCTCACATTCCTGCCCATGTCTTATTATCGTGTTTTATATTTAAAATACCAGCATAACATCATCAGTTTTTCTATGACCTTGATCACAATGGTTTGACAACCATCTTTGTGTTGGTGTGGTACTGACAAATTACTGCTATACAAAAAGTGGAGAAGAGTATTCCCAAACTGGAGAATGCTGAGCCCTGGTTAAAGCACTGATCTGATACTCAGTAGCTCAGTTCCTTGTTCTACCGAAGACTTGCAAAGTGGCCTTGGCTCAGTTTGGATGTATTGGATATATATGAAGATATTCAGACTATCTATTTTAGCACCAAAATTAGATATAGATAACTTTCTAATCCAGGTTCAGAAGAGACCTGGGGGCCATATTCAGGCTGCCTTTTATACATGCTCATATTGCTATCATAGCTACTTACTGGTTGGTCTAACAGTGGCCTGAAGAGCTCTCTAGTGAGCATCTAAGTTACTGTCAAAGTCCATGTGCCACGCAAGGTGGTCTGAATAGAGTTCTTTATCTCTTTGTCTCAGCTCCTTCGTCCATAATGCAGGGACAATGACATACCTCAGCAAGGCTGCAGAGATGTTCAGATTCCAGTGAAGAGGACAACACGGCTACTTTATAGGCAAAGATGTACTATGCTGAAACCACATAAGGGGACCTGGTTTTAGAGGAGTTTGCCATCTGCAAGAGCTTAGATAGAATATCCAAGAGTTAAAAAAGAGATGCAGAAGTTAGCAAGAGTGCACCCTGGCATCTGTAGCAGCGATTTTACATTGACTATGCTGTATTCCAGCATAGCTATTTCCAGATGGCACTGTATTTTACAATTTCCTCTTGCAGTTGACTGCTATCATACATATATATAGTACAACAAAGATGTACACAAGGTTTAATTATTGCCTGTTCTTTGTGGTACACTCTTTCCCAAACATCTGGGGCTTTATTTATGTGGCATTTAGTCTTCCTCCAAAGAGTATCTTTGCCTGGAAAAACAATATATGCAACAGCTACAAAAGATAAGGAGAAAGAGAACAGTATGGCTAATAATGAGAATACCAACAGCAAAAATGTACAGGGTTTTGTCACAGTAATCCTGAGGCTGGTGGAAAGGTGGGATGAAATTTGGCAGGTACACAGAAAAAACCCAATAGTTCCCAAGAATGAACCAGAGAAAGAGGAAAAGGCTGAGGGTTAGATGGATGTAGTATTTGTGAGCGTTCTGCCTCCAGGGATATTCGTCGTCATCATCGTCATCAATCACAACAGACTTGGAAAGCAGCTGCCTCATCCTGGTTGAGTCATACAGCAGGAGGGTCACCTGGAGGCATTGGGGGAGAAAAGGGAATAAGTAAATTGGCTGCAGAAAGTCTGAACACCTCCTAGCCACTACCAGCCTTTGGGCCAAATTAAAATAGGGTGTGGGAAAATCATGTAAGAGAAAGCTAAGGAGCCACAAATGAGGCAGATCCTGCTGGAAAATAATGCATCTCTTCCCGACAGCTTATTCACCAGTGAGATTTAGGCCAGACAGTGGAAAAAACTTGGTAAGGATGGAAAGGCATGAGAACAGATTGTGTAGGGAGATGGCAGCAGCTCCCACGCTGGAGACTTTTAAGAACAGATTAGAGTAACTGCTAAATGACTTAAGTAGAGTAGTTCCTGCCATGTAGGTGGTGGATTTGTCTCTCCTAACTCTATTTTCCATGGCTATATAGGTGAATCAGCTTAAATAAAATTATGACTTTGACCTAAACCCTAAATAAATTGCTTCAGATACTTGGAATGATTCTGTCAAGTTTTCTTCAGTTAAGTGTAATTTTCTCAGATTGCTCCATTCCTGCCTTCAGTTAGAACCAGCAGAAAAATAGTGGAATACCATGATACCGTGAGGTTAGGAAGGTCTACAAGGAAATGTAGTAGGACTCATCAGCAATGCTTAGAAGATTTCTAGTTTAGTCTTGGCAATACAAAGTATGTAGGTAGGTTGACTGCAGCGTAGAGAAGCTTTCAAATTTCTGTCCCCTAAGTGACTTTCTTAATTTTGATAGATTTATAGGAGAGGTATATACAGGGCCCTACAAGGATTTGGGCTGACCATTGTGAAATCTATGTTATCTTGCTACACCTGAAACACTTAGCCCAGTCCTCAAGGCTCTAGCTGTTGTAATTGCAACTCCCCTTTTTAGGTACTCAGGTTGCTGTGCAAGCCTCCCTGCAGTAAGCTGTGTCTTTGGGAAAGGGACTCTAAGAAACCAACTGAGCAGGAAGCTGCCTCAGCCAACCAGGAATGAAATTCAGAGGGAAAGGTAAAAGGTGTCAATTTATAAGTGACTATGGGGAGGGACGTACTGCCCAAGCAGGGATTCTCGGCCATGTTCTCTTTCCCAGAGTTATATCCTGTGCTCATTTTTCTGCTTGAAATGAGAGAGAAGAGCACCCCTCATTTTGCACTCTCCCTTCTCCATTAGTCAGTGATTAATGGTGAGAACACTGGCTAAGGAAAACCCATTTGGGTATATGTTCTGCCTGGTTCAGATTTTAGTCCATGTGCCCCATTTTCTAGAGCTTAGCAAGAGGATCCAGGACATCCTGGGAAGAGGATTCTCTTGCTCTTCCCTGTAAAACTGTTCAATTATGTATAAATTATTAAATATTTGTTCACAAATACAGCTGTTTTCTAGCCCAGATGTTGGTACCAGTTTGTGAGAAACAGAGATTAAAGTCCGAGCACCAACACAGGCAAAATAATGGTGTTTCCACTGGATGTCTCACATCCAGCTGAGCATTCAAACTGGTAGGCTTGTTCAAACCAGCAGAGCATCTTCTTCCCAGGTGAACATTTATTTTAGGCAGGCTTATGACACACAGGAGGGATAACCCTACCTGGACAGTTAGCCTGAGATTTCCACATGGAGACCTGTGGCTTGACCTGAAGTTCTGCACAGCTCATTAGCTTTGAGGAGAGCTGAGCACATAGGCAGCTGCCTGTACACAAGCTTCATGAAGTTCAGCTATGGGAATGGGGTTAAATGGCAGATGAGCGTTGGTTTTGAGGAAGTCAGAGAAACCTCACAGGTAGATTTATGAATCTCAACTGCATCTAACCAGTTCATGGAAAGTGCATTTAATTTTTATGGATATTGCCTTGCCAAACTGTGATTGAAGCAAATTCTGGCAGTTGCTCACATTGTTAATAACTGCTGAATATGCATTTATGGAGCAGCATGACATGAATTCGGCAGGCCTCTCCAGATGCTGTAGAATGGCTCGGTTGCCTTTGTGAACATCTATAGGTTACTATTGCCTTTTAAAAGACCGGAGGTGGTAAGGAAACAGATGAGGAGCCTACAGATCTGTACAGATCTGGGACAGAATGACTTGCCATTAAATGATGTCCATCACAGGACAGCGTTCGTTCAGACTTCATCCTATACCCATTCCCTGACCTTTTAACTCTCAGAGGTCAAGCAAATGTACTGTTCATTGAAGTCGGTGCAGTGTGATGAATGTAACAGAGGGCAGAGTTGAGACAGGTGGAATTTGGCTACAGATCAAGCACTATAAGATGACACGAGTTAGGCCAATCAACTACTGACCAAATGTATTGCCAGACTGCAAAATAGGCAGTTCTGCTGTCAGCTGAAGCCAAATTCAAGCCATCACTTGACATCAGCAGGAGTATTAACTGACCTGCTTACCATCTTATTTAGGGTGAGAAAAACTGACTTTAAACTAGAAATAGCTAAGAAACAGTCAACGGTTTTGATGAAGGCTTCAATTCATTAGCATGAAAATTTCCTTTCAATCCTGCTCTAATCTTTTCTAAACTATTATTAATGAACCTTTTATTATACAGATAAGTCCACTGGTGTGATCAAATGACTAAGCATTTACCAGTAGAACTCATAGCATAGCAAATTCCTTATAACTTACTTATTTACTGACCAGAGGTCCTTGGGGGGATGATTCATATCCCAGTGATGTACTGCAGTTTGGTTACCACTGTGAAAAGGTGCAGGGGATGCAGAGACCTGCAAAGGAATATTCTTTCCCCCTTCTTTCAATCCTGGCAAAGAAAAGGGGCTAGAAACATTATCAGAGGGTAACGTAGGTAGCTCCTGTCTGCAGTGTCCGCTGCCTGCAATATGCAATGCTGTCAAGCTGGAGACTAGCAGGTTCCCTTTCAAGCATTAGTCCACAGCCCGCCAAGCCTACACTGTCTGCTCTGCCGGTGCCAGGCTCCTGGGAAGGTAGGCTGGGTGCCAGGTTGCTGCTGCCCCCGTTACCTACACAGGACAGCCAATGCTACCAGTACAGATGTTCCCTCCAGCAGCAGCACTTGCTGTTCTTAGCCCTTCATGCCCCAGCGATGTGGTTCCAAAGCTTTTCCTTCAGCTCTGCCCCTTTTCATTCCTTTGGCAGAAACGTCACTGGGACATCAAAAAGCAGTTTTGCTTAATCCTGCTGAGAAGCCTTAAAGTAGCTCTGCAATCTGTTGTGACAAGCCTCTTCATGCCCACTAGCAGCCAGTTAACACGGTCTGCTAAGGGACTGTCAGAATGGGGCGATCCTTTACCCTTGAGTCAAGGCAGAGTTATAGCTTTATAATGACCAGGGTGTAACACAGATATGGGGGGTGTCTCTACCTGTCATGCAGCCAGTCTCTGGCTCAGCGAAGATATAAGTGAGCGCAGTCCACTAGAAGACAGGTAGCTGTGGTTAGAAAATGCTGTGCCTAGATTAATAAGCCCTGCTGTGAGACAAGGATATATTTACTCTGGAAGGAAGCCATGCTGCTGCATAGTCATTGCTTCTGGCCAGGTCAGAGCAAGAGTAAATTGAACTTGTGAAGGACTATGTACAAACACCTGTAGTTTTATAGTATTCCCAAAGCTAGGAGAGTAACTTCATTTTTTGTCCAACCTGTGTGTCTGAAAATGAAGGCGAAAGATCTGGCAGGCTTGGAGGACTGCTTGTGGAAATAGGACCCCATTTACCACAGGGATCCATGTTATGTAGTCATTTCCCTCAGCAGGGATGGTAGCACAGATGCTGTGATGTAGGAGGAAGTCACACCACAATGTGTGGGACAATGCTGAATGCTGAACTCATTAGCGTCTCACTTGACTGACAGGTGCTTTAGGTGCTGGAACAAGCACAATTCAATCCAGATAGCTCTCTTCAGTACTGCATGCACATAGCTGTCTGGAGCCATCATTATGTCTTAACTATCAAGTCAAAGACTAGTCACACAAAATATTTTTCACACATAGAAGGCACATTACCTTTAAGCTGCCAATCACGCCACCCACCAACAGATATAATGGAATTAGTGGCTGAACTGGGCAATCTTCCAAAAACTTCATTCCTGAACAGCAAAAATTAATAATGTTTGTTATCTCAAGTGATTAAATAGTGCAACAAGCTGTACAATGAAAGTCAAAGATGCTGAAAGTGAAATGTAGCGCTTAGACCCAAGACTTATACACAGCATGTATTGAAATGGGGGCCGAATTAAAGGGAGTTTGCATCTCCCACTCCCACTACAGGAGTGAGGGCCATGAACAAGCAAAAGGCAGGAGAAGGAAGACAGAGAGCAAAAGTAACAACAGCGTTACTGTTGTTCTGGTGTTACTGATCTGAGCCACATACACAGGTCATTATCTTCAGCCACTGCATCCTTGTTAAATGAATGATTGTCTGAGGTGGACAGGAGATTTTCATCAGCAGTACAAAATTCATTGAAAATCAAAACCATTTGTGAAAAGAAGGAATTCTGATAAGCTTCTCTCAGGCCTTTCCTGCTCATTGGCACCTGTGTATGGCATCTTCCCAAGTCAGATGCCTCGAAGCCTGGGAGCCAGTGCCCGTGGGAGCGCCTGGAACCTTTTTAGCTTCCCAGGCAGCTGACAGAGAACCACAGAAGCTCGTTTCCAGGCTGTTTGGGTTGCTGGAGGCTAAAAGCATTGGTTGTTATGGAGCGGGGATCCTGGCAACCCTCAAATCTACTGCTAGAAAGAGAAAGCTGGGTAAGTTTTAGGAAAGGGAGTGTATGGCAGTATAGGGATGTTGCTGGCAGTAGACACTGAAGCTTGTGATACAGGTCTGTGGTGGTGAGACTCATCTGTCCAAATATAGATGTCTGCAATGCAGGCATCCATATCTGAACCAGTTTTGTAGCCTCTCTTTATAGTCAATACAAACAGACACTTGTAAAATTCAATTCATCTCATCCTAAGATAGACATTTAAAATAGGTCAAATGAGTTGGGCCCTGAACGTGCCCCTTTCTCTCCTTGGCTATATGAGGAATCTAGACAGCCAGCTGTAGATATCTAAAGTTAGCTGAGATGAAACCCCTGCCCAAGTCTCCTGCCCAGTGGCATCTTTAGTCAATTTTAAACTGTTCATTACGCTATAATTTTATTGTTATTGATCCCATGTTTCAGGGCTTCTGCTAATCAGTTGCAGAGGCCAGAAAGGATTTTCTGTTTTCTTCTTGGTGTGTAAGTCATTCTCAAGGAGAAATTTTGACTTTTCTCTGAACAACTGGAGTTATCTAGATGCAGGATACTGAAAGCAATGGGCTGGCCGTAGTGCTAAATATCTCTCAGGTGGAACATCTTGCCTCCATGTTCAAAACTACACTGAACAGGGGGCTTGGGATCAGGAAAGAAGTACCAGTGGGGTAGTTTTGCCTTCTTCTGTAGCTGTAATCCTCTTCAGCTTGTCAATTTGCCCACCAAATCCACTGCTATTGCTGGTCCAGAACATTGCTGATGTTCAGAATCTCTCCTGCACTCTTGCTTAGCATAATACAGGTGTTCTGGATTGTGGTTACTTGCTATAGATCTTATGTTAGTCATAGGATGCTGGGCAGTGTTTTGTAATCTGCTATGTGTAGGGGCTATGGAGTCCAATGGACTCTTCTACACTAAGTATTTATTACCAGCCTTCTCATAATTGAAAAGGGCTGGACATAGATGGATTTGGACTCTCTCCCTTTTTGTCCCCTATGCATGGCTGTAATTTTTGTCCATTTTGCCACTATGTAACACGGAGACCTGCTCAGACTCCCAACTTTACAGGGGTGGGCAGCAGGGAAATCATCACAAATTACATCATTTTCAGAAAGCAGCTTCCAGGGTTTCCAGAGTCCTTGGCCCTGTAATAGCCTGCCACAAAAGCAGCTGGCCAGGGATCTCAGGGAATACATTTCAGTTTAGGAACCTAGGCAATTGCTATTTCCAGTGTGTTACTGAGATTTTGATTTGAGGCCAAAAAAAAATATCAAGAAAACATGCCAAATTTTTTTTCATGGAACTATGATTCTGTTTCCCTGACAAATCTATTATGGAGTCCTTTCATATATGTAACATGACAGCAGTCAGTCTTGGGAAGGATTTGAATGACAGGCAGTGGTACTCTGTAGTGTTGGGGAGAATATTCCAGGGAAATATGACAGTAAAAGAGGAGGTGAAAGGGGGTAATATAATGGTAAATTAAAAAATACAGCACTGTGGGTGAATAGGAAATATGGACCTACTGTTGACAGATGGGCATTGACACTTGTTACAGTGAAATCTAGGCACACACATCATGTGCCAATCAATTCACACACAGCACATGCCTGATTTATTTGGGAACACCAAAACTAGTGGAACAGCATAGTGCTAGTGCTTCTTTCCAATGAGCACCAGCCACGTTCTCCTCTGACTGTTAATGATGGGCTATATGGACCATGAGAGATCAAAACTCTGCGTCTACTGCAATGCTCCCTGCAAGCCAGAGCAATTTGTGGTTTAGAGCGAAGAACAATTGAACCTGACCATGACACAGACCAGTGTGTGAGTCCAAATGAATAAACCAGCAACTTTTGCAAGATCAGACATAACAAGAATGCCCAACAGCTTGCACAGTGTCCAAAGGAGAAGAAGAGATGGGAGGCTTGGGGAAGCAGAGGTACTTGTGCATTTTACCTCTTGGCTGCCACAGAACAACACTGCACTGGGATTCAGGACACAAAGTCCAGGCAAGTGGAAAGACCACTCGTAAGCGATCAAGATATGAGCAATGCCTGCTTCTTGAAGGACACCGGTTTGGGCAGTGTTGCGGGGTGGACCATAATAGGTCCCTACTAACAAACTGACCCCGTGACTCACGATTATCTATGAGATGAGGAGTCAGGATGAATGAAAGCTAACACAGTGGTGGCCTCATTTTAGCTGCTTTGCTTTTCTCAGGCAGCTGAAAGGCTGAAGTGCATCCCCTAGTAAAGGAAGGCTGCTGCATAGCAAGGCTAATCTGGTGTCTGGTGCCCACTCCCCACCTTCTCTTCTAATAGGAGACAGAGGACACAACACACCAGGCCATTTTCAGTTGTTCCTAGTGGATGGCTGCAGCTGCCATCACTTAGTGCAGACCTCAGTTGGGCCCTGGACTGTGAGCTTTACGCTAGGATCTAGGTGCTGCAGAGGATTTATATCAAAGTAATTGCTTTGGGGCACCATTTTATCAGAAATCATATCAGCAAATCAGAGGAAACTCACAGAAATGGTGAGTGGCTGAAGGACTGAAATGCAAGGAAAGATTATGTTAACAGCAACTGTTAAAGAACAAGACTGGCTCCCACTTAAAGGTACAGAGTATGAGAATAGGCTTCAGACAACTATTGGGAGCACTTGAGAGCTGAGGAGTTATTTGGTGTAGATATTAGCATGAGGGGTAGTACTGGGTTAAATTTAAACAGGGGAAAATTTAGACTGCCTATTGAGAAAACGATGTCATCAGCTTTCAAATGTGATTTAGCTTCCCCTGGGGAACACTCTGTATAAAGGTAGTCTGGACAACATACAAGAATGTGTTATTGGGAGCAATCCTTCACTGTCCCAGAAACTAAAAAAAAAATTCAAAAAAAAGTCTATGAGGTCTTTCCGTAGCTCGCTCTGTTTTTGGAGTGTTTAGTGAAAAAAAGTTAGAAAACTGCTAAACAATCTGTGGCTTAAATGATGTCACAAGTCTGCAGCTTGGAAAATTTGCTGAGTCCTTCTAATGTATCTTGACTTAAACTGTGATTGACAGTACTACCAAATTTTAAAAGTTTATAATGCTAGTGTGTAATTATTATGAGGGCTACCAGTTATTAATCTCTGAGTTTTAACAAATATTATTATAATTTATTTGTTAACATTTGAAAATATCTCACAGTTTTCCTCTGCAGAAAACAGGACTCAAAATGACTGGAGGCACATCAGCAAGTTATTCTCCAAGACTGTGGTAACAGAATGTTATCAGAAAATCAGAGGCTTTTTCTTGGATAATAAATTCCTGCATTTTTCTTGACATTTCATTTTCCTAAAAATGCCTTTGCAGGTATGTAGCTGCAGGAAACCAATATCCTCTGACAACACTATATTACAGTGACATTATCTCTTAATTTCAGTAAGTTGTGAAAAAAAAAAGGGCTCTGTATCTGATGCAGGAGATACCCAGAGCTGCAGGCTAATATTTTACCATACACTTTCCACTTCTCACTGATCTTAAAGATATTATGAAATATTCCTAGGAAATTGTATTTAAAAGTGGTCAGATTCCAGCACTGGGTTCATATCCAGAAGGCTGGCTGTTGATATGCATGCAAGCTGTAGCACATTTTGAATTATACCTTCCCATCCCTATTCCACAGCTCAGGCGTATCCAGCCTGGGGAAAAGCTAAAGCTAAAATCCTCTTACGGGATAAATAGCAATTTTAAGTCATGGATAAGCATAAGAGTCTAAGTGTTGAGATGTAACAGTTCAGTCCATCTCCCTGCTTCCTAATTGCTTCTTAATCCCTCATTAGAACTCCCTAATTCCTAATTAGGATGCCCTAATCAGAATCCTACCACAGCCATCACCGGTACTCAGGAGGCCCCAGATAAAGGAAGCAGCACCAGCCTTTCACTGAACAAGGGGTTTGTGGGTTTGGCCAACTATGGATGCCAACAGTCTAGGTGTCCTGACTCCCTGAAAGGTCATCTTGCCTTAATGCAGACACCTAAAAGAGGGCATGGGACCTTCACTGTCAGAAATGCCCATTTCTCTTAACTGGCTCCCAGGGCAACACACAGCACTTAGCTTGATTAGAGATGCGTACAGTCCAAATGTAGGTGGGATGCATCTTGCACACAGCATCTGCATGTAGAGTTCATTTGCACCACCTTTCATGAAAAATGAGGCAGAATGTGAACAACTTCTCAAGGACACTCATCTGGAATGATTGTAAGGGCTCTTGTGGACAAGACTTAAAATTTGAAGTGATCTGAATACACTGGAAAAAGACATTCAAAATCAACAAGATGACAGCCGATAAAGCTGAACACTGTGTAAAAGAGGGAAAACTTCAATGTAAATAAAAAATGAGAAATGCCTGATAGGGAACAGCACTGCCAAAAACCATCTGGGCTTACAATGCACCAGAAACTAAATTGGAGCCAATGAGTTGGTGCGGAGAAAGCATCTTTCATTCTGAGGTGTGTTTACAGGAATCCTGCATGTTAAACAGAGGACCTAATTATTCCGCACTGTTCATTCCTCAGGTCTCAGCTGGAGTCCTGTGTTCCGTCTTTCTTTTTTTTTTTGAGGGGAAAAAAAATAGTTACATTGGCCAGAGGCCAAAGAAGGGAGGCAAAAATGCCAAAAAAAAAAGCAGCTACAGAAACAGTGACCTGTGAGGTCAGGTTGAAAGAAGTAGGTTTCTGAGATCTCTGGAAAAAAGATGGAGTGGGGTTATAATAGCAGCCTTCAAACAGTTCAAAGGTTCTCTTGAGTAGGACGGTGACCAATCTATCTTTGTGACCATGGTGCATAGGACAGGCTGTAATCTGTTTAATTTGCCACAGGGAAGATTTAGGTTGGATATGGGGGAAAATATTTTGTCTGTCAGAGCAATAAAATGCTGAAATAGGCTCCTTGGGAAGCCGTGGAATTTCCTTGAGCAAGGGCAAGTCAGACATCTGTCAGGGATGCCGTGAGCATGCAAGCCTGTCTGAAAGCAGAAGTGGGCTGGTGTCTCTACCAATGTTTCTCGAGTGGGGGTCGCAACCCCTGTGGAGGATGTGAAAGGCCCAAAGGGAGCAATGAAGTGTTAGAAAATGCTCAGTATTTTAAAATAATAAAAAAACCCAGCTATGTTAATGGTAAGAAAAAGGTGATGCTTAAGAAAGAACAGAAGAGCCTTACACAGCTTAAAAATATATAAAATTCTGCAGCTCAAAGGATTTTCCTTTCCTTTCTTAAATATTTGATCTTGAAATGCTACTTGCAGATACAGACTTTGGGGGTTATACAGAGACAGATCAGCCAAAAACCAGGTCTCACTTTCAAAAAGGTGGAGAAATAGCAGCCTAGATGATCTCTTCTTTCCTTCCAGCCCTACGCTTATAAGATTTTTGCAGTGCAGTTAATACAGAGGGATCCTGATTAATGAAGTCTTCTTATGTGTCGGATTCTGAGCTTCCTCCCACAGACAGAGCCAAAACACCCACAGCTCTTTGCCAGGTGCTGGTAGCCTAAGCAGCAATCGAGCTGAAGTATATACGCCAGTGAAAAAGTGCATTAAAATCAGTCTGAGGCTCAAAACATGCCAGCAGCTTCATGGTAAAAAGAAATAATGGGAAATGCACCCAAAACAAGCAACGCACAACCAGAAAATTCAGAGTTATGGTTAGATTTAAAGAAACCCAAACAATGTGAGGTACAAAAATACATCAATAAGGTCTCCAAGCACCCTGATTCCTGCCCTGTATTGAGGTGAGACACACTGGAGGGGTACTTAAGACAAACAGGATCAGAATTCAAGCACTGCTTCATCCCCACCATGCAGTGTGGGCTGGGATTCTGTCTGAAGCTAAAATACCAACACAGGGGTTTAGCACTTGGAAACTAAAGGTTTCCAACTCCATTTCCCACAAGATGCATTAACCTGCCACATGGTGCTGGGAAGTTCATGTTCTTAAATTGCTTTAGTAGCCAGCTTACCTGTAAAAGTCATGGACAGTGGTAAGGCAAGGAAAGCGAGGAGCCCAAATATAAAGCATGCTGTGAATGAGAAAAGAAAGACAGTGTTATAGGGGCTGGCTGAGGTTGAGAGACCTGCAGTTCTATCCAATGCTTTACAGATGCTCTTTATCCATAAAGTTGTGTAGCAAGAAATGCAGTGCACTCAGTGGGGTGGGAATATCATGTTTGTGGTGCAGCACATGAGATGATGAGACCAGTGAGTGGTTTATCACTCTTCCAGAGCTCAAGCTTCCATTTTTTAACTCATCCATTGTTAGTCCTCGTATCAGCAGTAAAGCAATGAGACACAGCTTCTTTTTGTTGCTACTACTTGTAGCTGTCTTGTTGCAAGGGCAAGGACTCAGCCACTGCTGCTATAGCCTGCATCAGCTTCGGAGGCACCACCAGGTGACTGCGCAGTTAACAAGTAACTTTGCATCAGCTAATCCATGGCAAATGATGAGCCATTATCTGTTTGCTAAGAAAATAGCAGCTTTAATGCCATTCCACTCAGTTTTCACTAATAGCTAAATAAACTGTCTTTATTGCAGATGTGAATAGTTTCTGGCTGGTCTAACTCTCTCTGGCCCAGCTCAGCTCATGAACACAAAGGCAGCAGCCCTGCTGCAAGGAATGGGACTTGTCGTTGGGATAGATCAGCTTAGGCTGCATGGAGGAATGCTCTTAGGTGTGCACATAGACTGATCCCGCAGATGAGTGGATCTGAGGTGCTTAGTTACTCCCCAGAGAGCTGCTGGTGTACCTGAGCCCTGATATTTTCCCAGCACAGCCTGATGCTGCAGAGGATGAATGCTTACCTTTGCAGAAAGTGAGAAACAATAGCATAAAGGACAGTGTGAGCAGCCTGTCTTACAATAGCTGTCACCTCTGTGCCTAATCATGAACACTTGGCAATATTCAAGTGAAACGCTGCCCTGCAAAATGAGAGTAAAACATAATGAGGGCATTCTGTGGTGAGCGTCCCTGCAGGGCACTTCTGCAAATGGCTCAATCTGCAAGTAGATGCCTAAGGAGGCAAAAGGGCGGCAAGTGGAGGTGGGCATAGATTGCAGAGGGGCTGAGAAGGGCATGGTTAGGAAAAGGAGTAGGATGTCTCCTTGGAGGCTTATGAAAAAAATCTTGGAGCAAGCATTCAGGGTTGGTTTGGGACCAGCCCTTCCCCAAGCAAACCGTGTCACGCGGTTCCCCGTGCCAAAGAACTGCAACCTCTGCAAGGCGAATTGCGTCCTCGTCGCCGCGCTGGAGCGGGGACGCTGCCAGCACCCTGCGTACAGTGCCACTCTGGGAAACTCTGCAGCACTGCCAAAACACCACACTCAGGGTGCCTTAGAGAAAAAGGGAAACATCGTTGCCTCCATTTTATGGAAGGAGAAACTGAGAGAGAGGACATAGGAGCGGCATCAAAATTCAGGGCAGATCCACTAGGCTTTCTGACTCGCAGACACTTTTCATGGGAACGCACCATCCCCCACATACTGCTTGGGTTTTCTCAGCAGAGAACGAGGATCTTGCACTTCAGCGCTTGAGAGACATCTTTCTTTCTCAGAAGTAGCATGTTTATTATCTCTATGAATTGGCAGAGACTGAAGACATTTTGAGCTGAAGAAAGCACTTCTGTTCCTTTGGGCCACCCCCTCCTCCTCTCGCCGTCGGCCAGTCTCTCTCACACACACACATTTTTGCTCAGGCTCTCCTATCTCTTGAATGCTGCACCATACAGAAATTCCTCCTCTGCTTGAATAGTGTCCTACACTCGACTAAGCTCTTTCAAATGCTGACAGCCTCTCATTAGAGCAACTCAGCCTTTTCACCACATGTCGCATTTCATGCTAGGTCCTCTTGCTGTTACATTATCTAGACTATTATTTTCATATTTGGAAGAGATGTTACTGTAGCTGAGTTGACCTTCCAACGCACCCGTGAACATCACCTGCAAATAGTGCCCACAGCCTGGACAACTCATTTATCTGGTTTCCAAATGAACGTAGTTCAGGTCTGCAGGACTTGCATCGACTGGCTGGTGTTGCCACAAGTCCCGTCATTACAGCACAGCTCTCAGAGCGGCGTCACCCCTCTGCCTGCGGTTTCATAGCCACCTCCTGTTTCTGCCCTTGCTGCATGGGCAAGTACTCAGGAGCCTAGTAAGAGGAGGCATCATATTATTTATTCATCATGCGGCACGTGGTCTGTCTGACCCCCGGGGAGGGACGCTGCGGTAAGCTCTGTACAAGGCTCGGGGGGCCCCATGTATATGTGAGGCTGCGCATCTGGCACCCAGGTGCCCATGTTTGCTTGTGTCTAGCATCTACCCGATAGTTTGATTTTGGAGGAGAGAAATGGGAGGTAGGGACTGCTCGCAGCTCAAGAGAAAAAGATAATGGTTCATTAATTCCCCTCCCAAAGCAGTTGCTGGGAATGTATTTACTCATTATCTCCCCATTCAGCTACAGCCTCTTAGGTCTCGAATTGGAGGGGCAGATGCATAGTCTGGGAAGGCTTCCAGATCCGTGTTTAACAAAGTGAGACTCTCAACAATTGATTACACAACTGGCAGAGCTCCGCAGCAGCCACTCTCAATGCTGCTAGCAGCAGTACAGACTGTTTTCCGCGAAACGTGTGGGGTTTTCACAGAAATGCTGCTCAGTCAGGACACACGCGCTCTCTGCCTGGATTTGTCTAGGTTGTGCTGCCCCATTCTGGTCCAAAGACAAATTGCTCAAAAAAATGGTATTTGCCGCAGGGTAGCACAGCTCTGCAGAGAGGACGCTGCTATCTGTGCAGTTTCACACATTGGACTTGTGATATATTTAAGTTGGTGATCTCGCCTCACAGCCTGGCCAGAGCTGTTCCTAGAAAAAGTAGCAAAAAATGGGCTGGTAGTCTCTAAGAACACAGCGTGGGGAGGGCTGTGTTTCCGGGCATGGCTCAGAAGGACATCTGCTCCACGAAGTTGGTGTCAGGGCATCAGGCAGAAGAGGCCCTGCTCTGTACTGCCAGGACAGCACGTGCTGGGGCACTGGTGAAGTCCTGCTTTGGGGGGCTTTAGCGAGCAAAGCCTAATGTGCTGGGAAATAGGTGAAGGGAAGAGCTCTGTCTGGGATCACAACAGAAGAAGAGGAGAGCAAGTGGCCGTATATCTTGCACATTCCTTGAAATATGTGGGCACAAAAATCAGATCGGTGGGTGCAGATTTTTTGTCTCCTGCCCAGCTTGACAGTTGGCTGATACAAATCTGCCATTTAGCTGAATTGCTCCTGCCAGGGTCTCCCCACACTCTTCCATGGCACAGAAGTAAACAAACTTGAAATGACCATTAGCACTATGGCTGTACGTCATGCTTTCTCTTTCTTTCTATCTGACACCTGAGCTGCTACATCTCCCGTAGCAATGCCCCTGCACTGCAGCTCTCCTCCCCTCCCTGTGCTACCCCCTTGTTCTCCATCCCCAGTTATGTGCCTGCTCTCAGGGCATGCAGCAGATGAGTTGTCCTCTGGTGTACAGGACAGATCTGGAGGCAGTATTGGCCATGACACTAGTTCACCTGTGGGCTTTTCAGACTTTATTTTGCTGCCATGATTTTTCCAAGCACTTGGAAGTTTCAAATCACCTGAGGCTGTCCCTGTTTACTTTGAACGTAGAAAAAAGTTTCTTTCTTTTCAGGTAAAAAGAGTACTCATGGGATTTTCAGAAGTGATTTATGAGTATAAATCTCAGCCTACCCACTCCTCTTAGGTAGTACGCTAATACAGCTGTAGTGCAACCTACTCAGTAGAGTGTGTGACAAGCTCTCTGATAATAAATACAGTAATAAATGAAGTGTTGTGTACATTAGCCATCACTCCCAAATGCTGTTTGTTCTACAGCCTGTCAGGTTTTTGCCATGCGTCTATGTCCTGATAAGAAAAGTAAAAGTTGGGTTTTTTTTAATGAGATGCTACCAGCTTCCAAACAAATTCTGCAGCCACCCCTGGATTTATCTGCACAGACACGTTGAGGAGCAAAGGTCCGGGTGTAAACTCACAGTACTCCCTTCAGACACCCTGTGGGAGCACTGCTCTGAAGGGGGCTGACTCTCAGCAGTCTGGGTGTGAGCAAATTCAGGTCAGTTGGCCTGGCCACAGGACTGATCATACCCTGAGGCAGATGCAGATGGTAGTGCACTAGCTTAGCAAGCAGCATCATGGTGTGCTGTACAGCAGCATGGACGCTAGCGGTGTAACAGGCTGGGGTGCAGATGGGTAGCAGATATTTTCATCATGTTTTATTTCTTCACAGTATCTGCAGGCATCCCATATTGATAAAGAATTAGAGAAAAGAAAGGATGTGGTGTGTGTGGGTGCTGCGGTGGCAGAGCAAGTCTCAATGGATCTCTCCAGGAATCCAGCCCCAGAAAGGTCATATGTTTTACAGACTGGGGACGAGTCTGCCCAAGGCTTTGGTAGCTGTGGATATAGCATGTCTTTCTGGGCTTTTGAGTGACAGGAAAATCTCACCGCATCAGATGGGATATGCAGAGAAGACTTGAATTAAATAACTTTGAAGGAAAAGAATTAAATCTGTTCAGCTTGGCTAGCCAACGGTCAAATGAGAGAAAATAACAACAAGGTTTGAGCACTCAAAAAAGGACTTGTGAGTGATCTAAAGAGCTATGAAGGTAGAGACATGAGGTGAATTCGAGCAGAAGCAAAGATTGCTCTGTCCATGAGGCTAAGTGCCATAGCAAGGAGATATATTGATGGAATAGCCTGTTGGGATGAATGGCAGCATTCCCACCCCTGGGGTGACTTAATCCCTTGACCAAAATAGATACTCAGCAGCTGGAGGATTCAGTGTAAGGAACAGCTGTTCCCTTGGAGGTCTGCAGTCCCAGTGCAAAGCCACTGCAGGAGGCAGGGGAAGTGTGATAAAACTGACTCGCAGACCAAATCCAAGCTCAGGGCCACCAGCTGTTCCCTGCATGCCACCACTGTTTGCTTAGACAAGGTTGTGTTATGGTGAAATAGCACTTTGGTACCCACATAAGCAATGCCAGCATCACACCATTTAAAATTTAAGTTCTGGGTTCCAGCACTGACACCAGCAATGCTGCTCTTATTGGAAATGGTGTAGAACAAAGAGGTGCCAGTAATCTGGGTACCTTCAAGGCGGGGAGGATGTAGATGTAAATGTAGGTTGGGAGTTAGGCAATATTGCAGAGTGGCTTGTCTGAATGTTATGCCATGCCTCTAGTTACTGAACTACAATTATGCCATGGTCTGAGTTCTGGATTTGGCCCTTTGTGATTAATTTTCAGACACAGTTCTTAAACAAGATTTAGGCATTACATAAAGAGCCACCAGTTTGCTTTGCAGTAGTCCCAGGGTAGTGGATTAGCTTTCTTTTTTTTGGTCAGTTAATTAAAGACTGCCCTAATGTTCTGAACTTAAATTGCTGTACCAAGAATGAAAAGAATTTAAATGATGCTGCACAGGTAGGTTGACTCTCCGGCATCATTTAAATATCAGGAGACCATAGGTACAAATGTAGGGCTGTGCTGAAACACTCTGAAAAATATACACAGGATGATGAGAAAAAGTGAAATAAAGTGTCGCTGCACTTCAGGAGGGTTTGCATTTTAATGAACAGAAAATCAATTTTGGATGCAGTAGCTGATCCATAGCTAAAGCTGAGCTGATTTGAACTTAAATGTAATGAAAACCTAAAGATAATGGTTTTCCTGGAATGGTATTTCTGAGTTGCCTTATTCATGGGTGACCGTGGGTACTCGAGAGGATGCTCCTGGTGTAAGAGAGTATAGAAAAGATCAGAACTAATCCCATTCTTTCAAAAAAAATTCAGAAAGATCATTTATTTTCTCTGTTGTCATTAAAGTCCCAGTGGTAATTTAGTACCAACAGGGAACAGTGACACTTTGCTTGTAACTGGTAAGAACAAAAATCAGAGAAAATACTGCTTTTGCCTTTTTTTATTGTGACATTCACCAACAGGCCCAGATCCCCACTGCACATGCTTTCTGCGGGGTGTGAGGGAGCCCATGCCAGCCCGGTCCTGCTCCCAGGGGCTCATTGGGGCGTAACGAGAGCACCACATGCTCCATGCCCCTCAGTGTTCATCACTCCCCAGCTCTCCTTTCCCCTGGGGCAATGATGAGCATGAAGAAATGGGCCAGAAAATGTCCTCTCCATCCCTGCTTGTGCCAGGTTCCTGTGGGTGTGGGCGTTTTGAACCTAGGCCAGCACTGTCTGTCTCCCTGGCTTGGTTGTGTCTGAAGGTTTGTAAGGCAGCAAGGAGTTAAGGGGCTTAACCATTAATAAAAGTTAATTCTGAACTTTGAGAGCCTTTCAAGTGAAGCCAAAAGCACAAATATAAAAGACCCCAAGGTAACAGCCCTAGACTGGCAAAGGCAGAAATTAATGTGGGTGAAGTATCAATTATAGTGAGTGGTCAAGAGGTTTCCTTCTTCTCATGTCTGAGTGGAATTAGAAATTGCTACTGCCTAAAAGTGAAAGCAGAAGGCACTTGGAACTTGGAGTGAAAAGGAGATGCAGTCAGCGGGAGTAAGCTGCTTTAAAACCCTTGGATTTTAACCTCCTGCCAATGACACCGCTTCCCTCATCTCGCAAAAACCCACCCCTGACGTGTGTTTCTCCTGTGCCTCTCCGCGCAGCTTGCATGGCCCCCAGCCCAGGTCAGCTTTCTGCTGTATTGCTCCTTGGAGAGCAGGAGCCACCCTGTTCACCCAGCCTGGGAGCTGTCGGCTTGTTACACCTCTCTGTGTCCTCCACCCTGGGTGGGACAAACCGGTTGCTTTAAAGCCTGGGTGAGCCCGGGTTGTCGTATGAAAGACCTCCATTCAGGTAACTGATGCTTCCTACCCACAACATGTGGCCGCTCATGAGGGCTACCCGCGCCTGCGGTGGCCGTTGTGCCAGGGGCTGGGCAAGCGAAGGGAAGAAGACGCTGCTCCAAATGGCTCTGGGTGAAAGCGGGGCTATTCCTGGCCATATTCTGTCCCAGACCTCTTGTCCCCATGTCAGCACACAGGCTGGCAGCAGTTTTGCTTTGCAGGAGTTGCTCCAGGGGGATTTGGTTCCCAGGCTGGCTGCGCTGCTCTTTACCAGGTGGTTTTCCCTGCCGATATTTCTGCTGGACTACATGTAAGGTACCACTTGAAACAGAAGACAAATGTATTATGTTGTTTAGGTTGTCTGCTGCAGCCTGTGTTTAGGTACTTGATGGTGTTTGTATTTGAAATTTTACGCTGGTCTGCTATAATCCAAATACTGTGGCAGGCAGGTGCTGTCAGGATACAGTTACTATTGTGTGTTCCATCAGAACCCAAAATTGCTTAGGAAAGAATATACCTGGCTTAGCTACAGGGCTATTTAAGTACAGAAGGCGATTACCACCAGAACTGCCTTACCGTTGCTGGCAATTTTAGATATGCACCGGTGGCAGGCTTTCTCCAGGCCGGCAGTCATTGTGAAGCGACTTTTGGCGTGTCTGTAGGGATACAGAAATTAATACAGTTAGGAAAAGTGCCTTTAACTAACTAAATGTCTTGGCTCAGAGTCACTCACGCACTTCAGCAGGCTTTCACTACCCGCCAAAAAAACCAAAGCATCCACAAATCCAGACAGCAGCCATCAGAGTGTTGCATACCCGAAGTCAGGTATGCCTTCCAGCATCTTTAGGCTTGCCTGCTGGTGATGCTAAAGCTTCGGGGTCACGGGAAGGCTGAGGGAGAAGTACAAATGCTGTCTCCCTGAAAACTATAAAAGGATCTATCTTGATTTTGATTGAGGTTCGGGCAGAACAAAGTGTACCTAACTGTTATGAGAAAACCCAGTGAAACTGGTAGGGTTCACTATGCAAACCTCTGCAAAAATTATTTAGGGAGCAAAAGTGAATTAAATAAAGGGGAGGAGAGAGGATGAAAATAGTTTTAGGACTGAGGAGGATTCTGGAGAGGAATAGAGAGGAAAAACTGCAAACCACAGGGAGCCCAGAACAAGATGCCTTTGATAAAAAAGTAGCTGGATTAGAAAGCAGGTCTTTGTAAAGAAGAATTTTTACAAGGTGGGGTGAGGGATGAGCAAACAGCTAGGCATCCAAGGCCTGGGTGTCAGAAAGCACCAGACAGTTAAGTAGCATCCAGCATCAATGGGAGCGTGTAAAGCTCACATACACACACACACTCTCCAAGCCTCGGCCTCTGGCCAGGGCCACCACAGGTCTACCACGAATACCAACTGTGTGATTGATAGATGAAGGTGTGTGTGGGGATGGGGGAAGCTGCATTTCTGCACATGCCTGGAATTATCCTCTTTAAATTTCCTAATCATTAGAGAGCAATATTTTAATAGAAATCTATTCTAAGCTGACATGAAACCAACCTCAGTGGGATTTCTCATCATGCAATGTAGATCCCAACCTGGCTCAGAGCCTTCCAGGGACCGCAGGGCCCCAGACACGTGTTGAAGGTAAAGACAGACTTGTACCACCTGGCCAATACGTGGCCATACTTTCCCCCACACCATGTCCAAGCCCTACCAGACATGGCTGAGCAGAGCTGGCTGTGTCCTGGGAGCCTGCTTTCTCCTGCAAGCCCAGAGACCCATGAGCTGCAGCAGCACAGGACCCTCTGCTGCCGTGGGGAATGGGATGGGGTTTGCTCCTTGCACATTGGTGTTGCAGTTTCTGTTTCCTGGCAGTGACGGCAGTAATAGAGGCAGGTCTGGTGTTACCTGTTGGTGAGCAGCTGTTGTGGTTTAGCCCGGCAGGCAGCTAAACACCACACAGCCTTTTACTCACTCCCCCTGCAGTGAGACGGGGGAGAGAACTGAAAAAAAAAGGTAAAACTTTTGAGCTAAAGGCGATTTAATAGGACAGAAAAGAAAGGGAAAATAATGATAAAAGAATATACAAAACAAGCGATGCACGATGCAATTGCTCACCACCCACTGACTGATGCCCAGCCAGTTCCCAAGCAGTAGGCTCCCGGCCAGCTTTTCCCCTAGTTTATATACTGAGCATGAAACTATTTGGTGTGGAATATCCCTGTGGTCAGTTGGGGTCAGCTGTCCCAGCCGTGTCCCCTCCCAACTCCTTGTGCACCCCCAGCCTGCTCGCTGGTGGGGTGGGGTGAGAGGCAGAAACGTCCTTGACTCTGTATAAGCACTGCTCAGCAGTAACTGTCCCTGTGTTATCAACATTATTCTCATCCTAAATCCAAAACACAGCACTATACCGGCTATTAGAAAGAAAATTAACTCTATCCCAGCTGAAACCAGGACAGCAGCCAAGCAAGTAGCAAGGACTGAGGCTTTCCTGGACATCTCACCGGGTCAGTAAGCCACGCTGAGACATCCACGTGTAGCAGCCAGCCACCAACGTACATCCCCAGGTTTCTAGTATGCATCATCGCATCAGGTGTCTCATGAACTTTAGCTCTCCTTCTGTAGCCCTCATCTTCATACTATGCCACAAGCCTCGTTTGATGAGTGTTACTGCTGTAATAAGCCTTGCAAATCCCAGCGGACATCTCCATCAATACTGAATGATGGACTGGAATGGAGATTACATATGACTGCCTGACCTCTGGGGAGTGCACACTCCTTGTCCCAGCCACCAAGCCTTCTTCAGAAGAGCAAATACTGTGCCTTTGGGTTGTAACTATTGACAAATATTTTAAGGAAGGAAATGAGCACTGTTGCACGCTCAGGGAAAACAGGAAGGAGGCAGGGAAACTGGTAGTTTCCACAACCAAATGACACATTAATTTTAAACTTTAAAACTTTTGGTGCAGATTTGTTCCTAGAAAGTGCACAAACAGGAATTCATTTGAGTATGCCCTTGGCTGCTGACAAATATGTTCTGAATTTTGCAGGGATCAGTAATATTAGTCTTTATATAAATGTTCATGACTAGAATTATTTTTATAGCAGTACTTCTTACAGAAACCATGTTAACAAAACCAATGCCATATTAAAAATTGGTTGAATACCAAATTATCTTGAGCAGAATTGTGCGTGGCTGGGAATGCTGTATTTCCGTAAGCAGAGGGTAAAACATATGTTTTGTCTAAATTTACTCTTATTTTACACTAAAGAAAAAAAAGCAAAGACTAACTGAAGGAGGACTCACTATCTGGGAGCATGTCACCATCTAGTGATGGAGCCCAGAAATGACTGTGAAGCAGCGCTCCGTGCCTGCAGTTTTCACAGGTGAGACGCAGAAAGCAAATTCATGATGGCTGCACACAAATCGTGTTCACACAAGTACACAACACACATAATCACCAGGCAATGGTTTCAATCCTTCCTCAGACATTGGCTTTGACTCCTACAGGACTGACAAATCCCTCAGAGAAGTCATTATGATTGCTGAATAAATAGGTGTTGCCCCTTTCCCCCAGCCCTTTGGTGATTCTGTAGAAGCTGCTGTGGGTATTAAAGATGAATATTTTCCTGTGTACCAATGCATGAGCATGCTAAAGTGCAATTCAGCAGCCAGGCAGCTGGGGAATGGTTTTGTTCCCCAGCTGAAATGGGGGAACGATCGCTGAAACTTGCAGGAAACCGCAAGTGGTGCAGCATGAAGACCCGTGGCATGCAAAGGCAGGGCAGATGTCCTGCCAAACAGTGCCCGTTCCCAGTTTGCTGGTGAGTTGGAAAAGTAACATGCAAACCAGAAAACTCAGCCACAACTAGAAAAAAAGAGTTAAAGACCAAAGCCAGCTTCTGGACCTCTTCCCCTTCCCCGGAGTCATTTCCCCGCGGTGTAGGAACCTGCTTTTGTGTTTCCAAGGGCCAGCAAGGTGGGGGGATGAGTTTCTGAGCCCCTTGCAGGTGGCTGGGACTTCTTCACACACCCATTTTTTTGGGCTGACAGGTTGCAACCCAGCCACAGCAGAGCCACAGCAACCCTGTGCCTCCCCTAGCCTGTCCAGCACTTCCCCATTCAGTGCCCTCTCTGCTGGTGGCCCGTGGCCAGGTTTGCCCCAGAATGCTGGCTGCTGCCTGCCTGGCACTCACGCTGTGTCCCACATTGCTGCCTTCTGTTGTAACTCAGTTAACAAGCAGCGGTGACAAACCTCTGTTCCACAGACCCTCCATCCCAGTCCCTTCGTTATTTCAGCAAATTTTAGCTTGGAACTATTTTTCTGGTTGTTATTCTTACCCTAAATATTTAGCTTACATGGGTCAAAAGAAGAGAAGCGCTGACCGTCTGGCACATCCCTGACCCACAGCAAAGCCTAAAGGCAGCTTCCTGCTGGCTCCACCATAGGTCAGCCCAAACAAGAGCCACTTCCATGCTTGTCCTACAGTGTTCAGTCTTCTCAAAGTAAGCTCTGCCCTCTCCCAGCTTCAGGTGCCCCACACTGCACTAATGAACACAGCAGGCAGAGTCGCTTCTTAAGACCCTAGTTCCCACTCAACAAGGGGTCCTGCTGGGACACGGGAGGTGCACGTGAGCCAGCAAGTCCCTCCAGAGCAAGGTCTCTTCTCTAAAGACTGCTAGAGAGGATAGTTTCTTTTTTTTTTTTCTTTCCTCCTAAAATATTCAGAGCGAAGTCTTCTTCCAGAGCCAATTTCTTACTGAAAAATCACAAAGACCCACACTGGCTTTTATCCCGGCACGTCGTCCACTTCCCAGCAAGTCCCCTCTTACCTGAGAGTGCTGTGGGTGCTCAATCCGTTCACTTGCGCGTGAAAGACTGGGCAGAGGAACCGCAAAATCCAGCCTCCAGTGAAAGCTGGCTGGGTGAGTCCTCCGTGGTGGGAGCCCAGAGCTGCGCTTTGCTCCGTGGGACCCTGCCCGCGGGCGGTGAGGCGCAGGGGGGGCTCAGCTGCTGTTATTCCTTCTGGCCGCCCGCTCGCACACCTCTGAGCGGCAGCAACGTGGGAGCTGTGGGATGCGGGAGCGCTTGCAGGCAGAGCCCATCCTCATCACTTTCCCCACTCCCACGGCTGGCTGGAGCCACAGCCCACTCTGTGCCGTTTCAGGGTGTCAGCAGGGGGAAGCAAAGGACCCCACACATCTGTGACTGTACCGGAGGAAAAAACCATTTCCCTCGCAAAGTCTTTTATTTTAGAAAAAAGAAAAAAAAATTATTCAGAAATCAGTATTGAATGGTAAGTACTTGGTTCGTTCTTTGTGCAGTTCCCCCCCCCTTCCTATCGATGCAGTTGACAGAGCTCTTTGCAAACTGCCACATATATAACCTTTACCGTTGACTAGTTTATATGTCTTGTGTCACTCTGGCAGAAGTCTGTTTGTTAGGTGGTTACTTGCTAGGTCACCTTCCCATCAGCAGGTGACAGTTTGGTGTCTCAGGTCTAATTACAGGTGCGCCATCATTTTCTGGAAAGCTCTTGTTTCTGTACAAGAGAAAGTGGGTTTGAGGGAGAGCACCTCTGTGGGAAGAGTGACAGCATTAATAAAGATTGATGTGTATTTTGAATCCTTTCAGAAAGGTCCCACAAAGAAAGAAAAGGTTACCTGCTGCATTAGTCACCAGCAGGGAGCTGACAAAGTGCCTGCTCTGGCTCAGGAAGAACAGTTCTGCCTTCAGCTATCAGGTTTGCACAGTTCATCACCAGTATAATTCCCCGTACTAAAGGTCTTGCAGCAAGAAAAGGGCACCCATGCTGGGGTCAGCCAAGGGAAGGAAAAGGGTGGTGTTTGATGGCTAACTTTGCCTGCAGTTGGGTCAGCAAAATATCCATGCACGTGCACAGGCGCATGCTGGCTTTTATAGTCTCCGTGCTTTTCCCTGCTGCATGGCTACATGCGCTGTAAAAAGCACTGACCACATGGTTATGTGACCACCTGTTTTCTGTATCCTAGCAGAGTGAGAGAGGTGAAATACTGAGCTCTTCCTTGCTGCTTCAACCCCTGGATGCTCCTGTTCTGAGCACAGGTAACACCAGGCAGCGGGGAAGCTTGTAGCATGCCTGCTCAGTCTAAACTAAGGTTTTAACGTATAAAACGTAGTGCAATCGAAGCCTTTGCTCTTCTGGTTTGGCTTTTTAGGTCATATCTTTCACACACAACATGAGGCCTCGGGGGGGTGGGGGTGGCTCAAGGAGACCCACTGCAGGGCATTGCACTATGGCAAGCCCACCAAGTATTAATAGATCTTTTTGATAAGATGGTGACAAATATCAGCACTGAAAGCAATGGATCAAAGGAGAGGTCCAGCCTCCACACCAACGGCTAGGCACTTCCGTGAGTGGTCATCTCCATGTGAAGAGGTAGCAGCAACTCCTAGGGAAGGAGTTAGATGCAGAACGTGGGGCGGCAGTAAACACAAGATGGGGTAAAATCTCAGGTAGAGCTGATTCTGCAGCTATAAAGCAAAACAATTTCAGAGAGAAAAAGAAGAATTTTGCTAGTGTGTCTTCAGGTCCAAGGCAGGAAGCCTGGAAAGTTTTGGCTGAGGAATTTCGGCAGCAAAGAAAAGGGTGAGACATTCATTGCACTTAAGCAGGGGTTTATTTAAGCACTTAAACAGAGAACCCGGCTCCTCTGTAACAGTCAATGAAGAGAGTGGGGAGACACTTCTGGAAGACTCTCATGCTGGTGCTGGAAGAGACACAGTAGGAAGAGGCCAAACCGGACAGCTTGGCTTTATGTGGTCCTAGTTCTTCTTTGCTACAATCTAATAGAGCACCTTCTCCCGGTGGAGAAAGCTGCTTTTCCCACAGTTGTTCCCAGGCCACTGCCTGCCATGGGACATCAACAAGGGTTTCAGTTATTTCCAATGTCACTGCCTTCTTTGGGGTGCTTTTTCTCGCCCTCTGCAAAGCTCTGAGACAAGTTTTGGGTTGCCTGTGACTGCTGAGGTCATGCCGCTAATCTATGGCTTTCTTGCTTGTGTGTTGGTCTCCTGCCGCTGCTGGAGTCACTGGGCTGAGCTGAGCAAAGGGACGCTGTGACGCCCTCACCAAAAGCACAACCCAGAGCAGAGTTCCCTAAAACACGCCCCCCCCCCCACACCAGGAGGGACTTTTCCATCTCTTCCCATAACATGCATTTGGGATTTCTTCACCAGGTGCCTTTTTTGGAAGAAGTTGCACCTCAGCATGGATTTTCCTGGCTACTTAATTAGTGTGGAGAGAGAAAGGGCCCTGTAGAGATGTTGTCTTTCATTTTCACTTTGCATTTATTTTCAGTTTATTTTCACTCTCATGTTACTTTCGCAGTATAGGGTGAGTACTTTTGCCACAGGGCTTTATCCTAACTTGATGACTCAGAAGTCAAAATCAACATAAAAATAGTTCCCCATCTCCTACATTATTTTGTTCGTTTCAAATTGGAAGCCTGACTGACTGTTTTCTTAAATGCTGCATGTAATCAGGAATGCTACATTTTCTTGTATAAATTATCCTTGTATATTGAAATATAAACAGCCCATGGGAAAGAAATTCAGTGTACATTTCATTTCTTCCATTGTTGAAGGCAAAAAAAGTGTACTTATCTGCTGAGAAATACTCTGCTTACGCAGGGGAAACCAATCCTCAATACCGACTTACCCACACTTTGATGACTGCCTGTAGGGATCCCAGAAATTATAACATTCAATCATCACAAGAAGATCATGGCAAAAAATAATGGGGACCAAGAGTCCCTGTGGCAAGTGCAGCTGATGTTGACAGTTACACTTTGGGGAACCATTAAACTGCTTGATCCTGGTGATTCTAAAGGAAAATTTTAGGCAACATTAGGAAGATACTGGGACTAGACATGCTGTTGGTGCGGCAAGTCACCGCGTGCCCCGTCCAAAGTCCCCTGGGCTGTGAAAGCCAGGAGGTGACCATCTCCATCTCCTGGGATGGTCTGGAAGCTGCAGAGCTCAGCATGGGGTGGACGCTGTGAAACGCTTTAGTCTGCCGACACACACAGGATCAGACCAGGCGCTTTCTTCTCACCCGCATCACCGAGGAGAGGTTTTTGTGTGGCTGTCACAATAAATTGCAGAGCCACATGAAGCCTGCTGCTGTGGATGTTTCAGTTCCTTGGCTTCTTCCTACAAGAGTGTCTTGGGGAAGCGGGGTTTATGTGCCGGTCTCCACGGCAGTTTACTTGGTCAATGCTCAAGAGGCAAGGCAGAAAATGAGCAAATATCAGACTGTCTGCTTCACGCCTCTCCTTACTTAGGACAATTTATCATAATGTAATCTAGGCCTAAGAAACAGAAAGGCAAAGGACAAAATGTGCTGGATAACCTGTGGGGAGGGTAACTTTATTGAAGTCTAGTAAGGGATAACTGGTCATGCTGCAACTTTCCCTCAGTCAGGTTACTCAGGGTGTCTCTTTTTTCTACTATAATTATGCAACACAGAAGCAGAGCCATATGAGATTTGCCTTGTTTCCATAGGAAAGGAGATTACAAGACACAAAGGTACCAGCTATGGCTGAGGAAGTCTGCAAGCCTTCAGATACTGGGGGATAATCCTGCAAAAGTAACATGACAGGTTCCCTGGGGCCATAGCCAAGGGTCCAAGGCAGGGTGATGGGCTAGGTGTCCTGACCTCATTTGCCTGGGTCTCTGAGTATTCAATTATTCTATCAAGTTAATTGAAATCAGCAAGTGGATTCAAAAGTTATTAGAGGGAACAACCAGACAAGACCCAAGGCTACAAATGCACTCAGTGTGTTTCCATAGGAAGCCAAGCTAAAACAAAAGGCCGATGTTTGAATAGTAACTAATGAAATTACTTCCTTAGGAATGTTTGCTGGTTTCCTACAGGTTAAAAAGAAAAGCTTTCTTTAATTTGTATTGAATGGTATTTGTCAGAGACTGTCTCCCACTGGTGATTCAGGAGGTGAATCTGTGCGTTGTTCTGTGTGAAGAAAATTTTCCTTGAAATAATAAATACCTTTATTTAAAGACCCCAGGCCTCTGTTCCCCTGCTTACTCACCAAAGTAGAGATGCCCAGACTAATGTGAGCAAAATTTACCCATAAGCCCAGAATATTAACCAGGAAACTCCAGTGCTCTTGAAATCTGCAATGAGAGAAAGTAGAATTACTAAAAGTATAAAAGCCAAAACCCCCACTGAGGTCCATGTATTCTTTGTTTATGCCACTACACAGTGTGCTAGACAAATGTGTAGAGTTTGTAAAATCCTTTGGGAATCCCTGAAAAATGAAGTGGGGGAAAAAAGATTAGCTCCTCACACAAGGGCATCATAAAACTACTGAACATTTCTGTCTTAATTGTGCTTCGTGCTGGAGCGTAAGGGAAAGTTATCACAGCTGAATAAAATGCTAAACTCTCCTAGCAGCAGAATGCCTCCTTTAACGTAATAGCAGGAATAAACCTCTCACTTCTAAAATATAGTTGACAAAAAAAGGCTAATAACTCATAAAGGTTTTACATACAATGAAGAAAAAAATTCAAAGCCTGTAAAGTTACTATGCATGAAATATGATAATCCAAATCAGCAGTTTAATTTGCACTTCTGCAGATCAAAGCTAATATTCCCACTGCATGCAGCCATAATAAAATGTACTGTTCCACTGACAACAGAAGAAAACAATGCGTTTTCATTTGGTTTATTTCATTTTCTCACTCAGAAAATATGCCTTTTGCCACCTGTCAGTGCTTTTATCCTCCTCCGTTGGAGAACAGCAAACCATACTTGACACTGTATTGGTTCAACAGAACTGAGAATACTAATCCTCTGAAAGCAAGGACCAAAATCCCTATTTGCAGCCTTAACTCATGGGAAACAGAACCATAAGTTTAGTGTATAGTAATTATGGTGAACGATAACGAGAAAAGTTGCTGAGGGGGTTTCAGAGCAGGAATACCACAGAAGGGTTTAGTGACTGCAAACGACTTAGGATGAAGTTCAGTGCAGTATTGAGACACGTGGAGTTAGGAGTCTCCAGTGGAGTTGTCTACCCAAGAACATCCATTAGGGTCTGAGGAGAGTGATGGCTTGATTTAGTTCCCTAAATGCAGGCATTTAGTTCCACCTGGGATGCTCTCAGTATCCTGCCCGGCCCACAGACACCAGACCAGAAGGGTGTGAGTCTCCTGTAGGTCCCATCTCATATCTGCCAGCCCTGGATAGATGTCCTGGGTTATCAAGGGCACCTCAAACAGGTCTAGAAGCCTATATTTATCTGAACAGTTCTTGCATTGGCTAGTCCTGCACTGTGATGTGGGTACCTACATTTTGTGTAGACACCCGTATCGCCGACAGCCTCATTTAGGTATCTGCAGTCTGGATCCCAATGCCACCCCTGTAGTCTGCCCAGACAGCAAAGGCAGGAGTTGTTAAAGTTTGTGTTTCTTTCTTCTGTAGGGCCATGTCAGGGAGGGGGTGCTGGAACCCCCCCATGCAATAAGAAATAACCCTCCCCTCTATGCATCTGTATATATGTATATTTAGATGATGTATTCAAATCTCTGCTTTGGGACATGTAGTCTTGCCTTATGCAGCCCCTCCAAGTCCCATAAACCAGGAGTCACCCACTGACTCCTGATCCCCGTCACCCACCCACAGGGCTCAGTTCCAGGCTGCAGCCAAGAGGTTCGAGGTGGGAGCCTGGGCTCATGGGATGCTTGTGAGAAAGGTGCTTCAGTGGCAGCCAGCCCCATGGCCTCTCGGAGCCACATGTTCCCATGCACAAGAGCATCGTGTCATGGCTGGAGAAGGTGGCATCTAGAGCAGGACTAAGCCCTTTGTAAAGAAAATACCTTCTTCAACAGTGATGTTTCCTTCCAGGCCAGTTTCTTGGGCAAGAGCCCAAGAGGATTCCCTGGGGACCCTGAGATGTTCCTCCACAAAGAGCAGGTGATAGCAGCACTCTGGGTTGCTGATACAGTATTGGCATGGCATAACAAACCCGGTATTTTGGGCTCTCTTTGCATCTGTTCAAGAACTCTCTGTGTGCTGGGCTCCAGAGGCCAAAAGATACAATTTTAGACCTAGTTGCAGTGGATGAAAGCTGGATTAGAAGCCAACTCAGCTTGGAGATATAGTAAATTTAGCCTCTGGCTGATACCTGAGCAAGCAGATTCACTCGTGCAAATGACCCATTTTTGGTGAAATGCTAGGCCTGTTGTTGCTTCTCCTGCTGACAATCTGTTTCAGAGGTGTGCTGGCATTTAGGCCCAGTTTTAAATTTTACTGTCCCAAGGGGTTTGTGAGTGAGATGTGGTGTCGTTTGGGCTGCACAAGTACCTCAAGTCTCACCAGATGGCACTATGCTCAAAGGTTGACTCTGGACAGCCCAGGGGAGGACAGGGTGTCCAAGCAGGAGGCGTAGAGGTGTTCATATGGAGTGTAGATACACAAGCAAGTTCCCAGTACCTGACTGGCAAACTGCAGCTCCTGGTGCAAAACCTTAGCATGCCCCAAATGAGACTCCACACAAAAGTGGGGGAAGATGCTGAAACTAAGTCACATTCCCCTTGCATGTGGGGTGGGCTCCAAGTGCCTCCAGCACAACCGCTGGGGGAAGCACCATGTCCTGTACGTTGAACACACCAGATGGCAACCCCATATTCACAAGATGTCTTGTGTTTTCATACTGTCTCATTGGGACAGCACTTGTAGAAGTCCTCTTTGGCTGAAATGAGCAGTAAGACTCACACAGTTTAGCATGTGAGGAGCAGTGGCTTCGTGGTCAACAGGTATAGAAAGGCCTGGACAGAGGTCTCTGCACTGGAGATAGTTCTTGCCCCTCTGCTGTGGGCACCGTCAGGAGGTCACCTGTCCTGCACCGCAGTGACCAGCTCTCCAGCACGTGGCCAGCTGGCTACAACTGTACTGTAGCTGCCTGGCCACAAAGCTGTGTCCGGCGGGGCCATGGCCGTAACCAGCCATGTCCAGATGCCCTCTTAAGAAAATTAGGAAATGAGGGGAAGGCTGAGCAGGCTGGGATGGGACTGAACAAATACTGTGCTGAGGAGCCACAGTAATGCTGAAACACCAGTGCTTGTCTGCTGTCAGACGGCTGAGCACTTACTCATCCCTTTGCTGCCCCAGCCCTCTGCACTGTTCCCCTCTGCAGCGAGTTCATTCACAGACGTCATTCACGTTCCCCCATGGCACAGACTGAACAGCTATCTCAAGAGTGGCAGCTCTCAGGAATAAGAAAACAATAATTTTAAAATTCAGCAGGTTCCTTAATATGTATAGAGAAATAAAGAGTGGGAAGAAGGAAAGGGAGAAGGAGCAGAAGAGATAGGGACACAGAGCAGAGGTGCTGGATGTGTTGCTGTTAACAGTGCTGTTCTGCTCTATATCTGCTTGTAGCTTGCTTTTTGTTTTGGTTTGAGAGTAAGTAGACTGAAACAACTATGGTGCTCATATATCTTGGTCCCTTCTTATTCACAGGTGGAAAAGAAAAGAGCAGCAAAGAAGATATTTGATACACATGCTGGTGATTGCAAGTAGCACAGTCAAAGCTGGTTTTAAGGTATACCAGGTTTGATACAGGCTTCAAGTAAGGTCCCCAACAAGAACCCAGCACAGAAAGATGATTTCAGTGTGCTTTTGCTCTGAGGCAGAATAGAACCAGATTATTCAGTATTTTCTACTAGCCTTCAAAAACAGTGCATGTATGAGGCGTGAAGTGTTGATTTGCAGTAAACTCCGTGCCCTTTCTTTGAATTACAGTTGGGGTCACAGGATCCTGAGGTCTTCAAGACCAGGACTTAGCAAACAGTAAGAATTAGCTAAGAATAATTTAGTACTAGACTTTCCATCACCTGTACCCAAATTAGCTAAGAAAGCATGTCACCATATGGACTTGATATCTCTTGGGGGGTAGGGAAGGTGCACTGAAGACAGAGCATGACACTTTTGTTGGCTGTACTTATCTCTACATAGTAGGGAGACGTGAGCAGTAAGTGAAGGAAAAGGTCTTTGTCCTTTTTGGAGTCTGCTCGGCTCAAACCCTGCCTGTGTGTAACAGGTACCTTTCTGACCTCAGCCTAAAACATAGAAAAATTATGTTTGTTTGTTTTTTTTAAATCTTACCATTCTGTGTGTTCACCTTTGATGTGTTACAGTGGAGCAACTGCTTTGGAAGACATTTACAAGGACAGACCCTTCTGGTGGGTCACTGTCTGCAGCCTGAGGTAATTTTAGTGATCAGTTCACTTAGTACCTGGGGTTACTTACAGCCTAACATTTAATACCTTATTTCCAGAAAAGTTCACCCATGCTTTTCGTGATCTTTTGACCATTAATTTCTTCCACAGGAGCTATTGATTGCCGACGCTGTTCTTTCATGTGTGCCTGGTTCATTAAGCCATGCAAGGTGCCACTTGCCAGCTACAGAAGAGCCCAAGACAGAGGTCACAGCAGCCCTGCGCTGAGCGGCACAACACAGCTCTCTCCACTTAGTGTCTCTTCTTCCACACATTTTAACACTTGCCAATGGAAGAGAGCATGGTGATAACATTTGAAAGCACTCAGCACTTTTGCAGACTATTTGGAACAAATCAAGGACTGTACGCTGGTGGGAAGAATGCAAAAAGCCTTTTTCCTTTGCTTCACTGGATGCCCAACTGGGCTCCAAGTTTTCCATCACCAATGTGGCAAATCTACTCTTCAAGAACATCAGATCCACATGAATCATAATATGCACTGAGCTTTTCCTTAGTGCACATAGGGCTTTGCTGGTCAGTCTTGCATGGGGAGATACTGGCCATTTACTATCTGTGAAGGCACTTCTTATCTGATCTCTGTTTCTGAGCTATGAAATAGAGGTGATGATGCACCTTTTTCCCTCCATTGAGTGTCTGTTTAGCCTGTTTTGGCTAAATTCTCCAGGGCAGTCACTGTCCTATTTTGTACAAGCAACATGCAGTCTGAGCACTAAAGCTGGTGGGATCCCTGTGGGTTACTGTCATGAATAATAATAATAAAAACACATGATGGGTCTTTTAGATAAACACTTGCATTTATTCAGTATTAGGTAAATAACAATATTGATATTTGCTAAAAAGTGTAACAGATTTTGCTAAAAATTATAGCAACAGTAGAGAAGGAGAAATAAAAAAAAAAAAAGAGAAAAGCCATTAGAAAAGACAGAGGTGTGGGGAATCTGTTTTTTAAGATGAATCTACAGGTTTCAGCTAGCTTAGCCTACTAAGACAAAGGCTAAGGGCATATACCTAATCTCTGTAAATACGCTAGAGATAAAGAAAAGAATCACTTATTAAAAAAAATTATTTAGAACAAATGAGTATAAATGGTACTTGAAATAGAGGCTGATTTCTAATCATCAGAGCAGCAAGGGTCAGAAACAGCTTCTTGCTGCCTATAGAAAATGTCTTTTATTAGGCTGAGAGGACTATCAGACGCACAAGCTCTGCATCTGGTCTGAAACAAACTGGTCCGAAACTTCAGACCATCTACAGTTGCTCTGAGTTTCAATTAGTTAAATTAACCAACTGAAGGTCTTGTTTTGGGGTTTTTGGGGGTTTTTTTTTTGCTGGCATTGATGTGTTTGGGATAGGTTTGTTCAGATGATTTCTCATGATTTCTGGAGATGCACGGCTGTACAGTACAGGCAGGGTTGTGTGCAGTGGTCAGAAGGCTGCCATGGAAAGACCTGTCTGCATCATATTATGGCTTTTGTAAGGTGATGATGTGATGGAGCATCTGTGAGAGAAGGACACAGAACCTGAGAACTCCGGAGTGCTTTTATTTTGCTAAAGCTGAGTCTTACAAAAAGGGGTTGTAACCAAAACTTGGCTTGATTCACCTCTGGAAGGTGCCCAAAGTTCCTTCCACAAAGCATATGGCATATATGGCATATACAGGGCTTTGCTTAAAGTTGATTAAGATATTTTGCAATTCTGTAACTCCTGCCATCTCATTTTCTCTCTAAAAATACCTACTTCCCAAGTCCAAACATACCTGAGCACTTGCAACAACAACAGGTGGCCCCTCCTGCGCATGCGAACATTTCCAGGAAGACAGTTGCTCCCTTGAATGATTCAGCTCCCCATGGGCAGAAATTTAAGCCTTTGGACACATAAGGAAATCTGGCCAGGAAGCTACAAACATTGGTCAGAAAGTGATTTTAGCTATTTTAGTGATGGATGAAAGACCACTGAGGCAGAGTAGTCACCCACCCACTTTGAAGACCCTGCCCATTGGTACGTGGTGGAAATGGCAGTGTCACTGAAGAGCAAAGCCTGTCCTCACTGCACGGAGCCCTCACTGGGACAGCAAAAAATGATTGAACACATACACACATCTGCACACACACAGACTTGTCTGTTGCCATCTCATGGGTGGCATCTAATGACCCAGCTAGGCATGGAGTCAAGTCCCACCTCTACTGGACTCCTTGGCTGGGAATCAGGTCCAAATTACAGACACCAAAATGTTGCTATCAAGATGTCCCTGCTCTCGTTAAGGCCAATGGAGAGCTCCTCAGTATAGCCAGTGGGGTCTATGGTGGGATTCAAGTCACCATGAGGCAGCACATGCCTTTGGCCAGCTGAATCACTCTCCAGACACCACTGGCATGTAGACACCAGCACTAGGACACCTACATGCAGTCTGGATTTGAACTGTACCCCCATCTCATGGCTTTGGATGGGTGTCACACCAACACATAGTAACACGTCCCCTGCAGGCTCCTGTTTGCGCAGTGTGGTTGAGCCTCTGAGCGGAGGCTTCCTCTCCCCCCACACAGCCTGCCCACCAGCAACACCGGGCCCATAATCTGAACTGGGACCTGGACGTGCTTCTGCAGTATGACCCAGGAGAGCAGGGCGTGCCAGGACTGCAGGGGGCTTTGGGCAATGTTGCCGGCTGGCTCTTTGTCTCCCAGAACCTCTTTGTTTTCCAGGTGTCACTGCTATGGCAGTGGCTGGCTGTCAACCCCACACAAAGTGATTCAGAGGTGAAAAGGGTCCTGGAAATCCTCACGCATACACAGAATCCATCCAAATGTCCAAGTCCCAAGAATGGCTCATGCTTTCCTCCCAGGAAAGGGCATTGAAAGCTTCCCACTTCTTGTCCTTGAAAGGAAAAGCGTGAGGTTTTTTTAACTGATGTGCCAGAGAGCAAAGTTTCATCCATCTAGTCCTTCCCAGGAAGGTTGCTACTGGTAGCAGTGATGCTGAAACCACTTTTGAGTGAAATCTGTCTCCACATTTTACCAGGATATTTGTGCTGAAATGGCAAAGGACAAGGAGTTGAAAGCTGAAAGACCCTCTTTGGCAACAGAATTTACTTTTTGAGGAGGAAAGAGGCTATTGAAGAAAACCAGAAGAGAAAGAAATAATATATCCTAATATTGCAACTCCATGGATTAATGGCAAGAGCTGGAATGTCAAAAATTTATACTCAAAGGCTTCACCACATCACCGCCCCACACAGTGTTTATTGTGCTGTTTACTGCACTTGCATCACCGAAACCTCTTGTCTAGAAAAACAATGTTTTCCTTGAAGTTCAGAAAGTATTTGATGAAATAGTACTCCTTCCATCATCAGTGTTTTCCAGGTATAGTGTCAAATGGGGAGCTATAACAGGAACACAAAACACATGAAAACATTCTAGAAAGAATAAACAGCCGCTGGAGGAAGGGATGAAGCAAACTGAGAAAAGAAGGAAAAACCTTTCCACAACCCAAAGCAACGCATTTGCAAAGAGGGAAATACCTCATCTGGGAAGAAGAGTAACAAGAGCCTTGCCAGGACAGCAAGACTTTCTTAATGAACAGGATTGTATCTGAACTATTCCCGTATTAAAAAAATATTTTCTGAACTTCAGACAAGGAATGTCAGAGCCATCCCACAAGAAAAAAGTATTTTGGTAGAAGCTGCTTCTAGCTGAAGTACTGTGACCTTTGAAGGTCTGAAAAAGCCTTGAAACAGAAAAAATTGGAACAGATTTCCAAGGGTTATCTCCTAGCAGTCATGATGCTTTTTAATCTTGATTTCTCCTACAGTCCTCTTGAAGCACCTCATTCTTTCTGCCTGTCCCCAGTTGCTAGCTGGATAGTTGTCTTTATCATCAAACAAACTGGATTACTGAGATGAATTTGGCTCAAAGTCGCACAGAGAGATCACCATGATTCAGTGAAGCACTCTACAACCAAACAGCAACCAAAAAGCCTTCTCTAAATTTTAATACAATTTCAAAAGAAAAAGAGACGACTTCTGTCAGTAAAGCGCCTCTTTCACATCCTGCAATATCAGGGGCTGAGTTGCACTAAATGCATTTACAGTGCATATAATTAAAACATTGCACACTTTCACAGAGAAGAAATTCAACTGACCAAAATTTCAAAGACTAGGAAAATAAATTCAGGTTAAAATACCTATTATAAAGACGGGCCTAATTTTCAAATCTGCTTATCCACCACTTCTTCCCAATGACTTTAATAGGAGCAACCCATTTAAAAGTGAGGCTACTCTTCTAAAGCAAGCTTTCAGGTAGACTTAGGATCATGGATTTACTTTTGCAAATCATCTGGTCTTGGCTGTATCTGTGCTCAGCGTTAGCTCCCATCCCTTGTTTTTGTTCAGATAACACAAGATACAGTAGCACTTACATTGGGTGCCAAATTTAGACATACAACTGTAACGACATAATCTAAGAATGTGTCTAACATTCAGCATAAGTGCTGTTCATGTCTTCCAGCCGGTTTCCCTAAACCAGGAGGGGAGCCAGTGAGGATAATATAACCCACGGTTGGGTGTTCTTCAGAAACAACTAGCATGAAAATGAAGGAAAGCACCAGTCGTGGCTCAGACTCTGCCAGGAGCCCAGTGACTCCTTCCAGCTCCACCCAGCATCACTTGGCTTTCAATCAATGGTTTCAAACTTTGTGAAATTATGTCACTGTAGGTGACCAATGGATCACAATCACCACTGGGTGTCAGAGACCCAGCTGCCATAAGGACTGCACTTCTGCAAGTATTGCATGTCTCTGTCACAGAGTTTTATAAAAGCTAAGCTTTCCAGTAGCATGACCACAATTACTAGATATCTTTGGGGCTTTATTTTTTCGATGGTAAGAGATGGTAAGAGAGAGAAGAGTTACAAGAGTCATACTAAGTAAAGAAGTAATTTTTTCCATTTCATTTTACATCTATCCATAAGACCTCACTCTAGTAAGAGAAGAGATCTAAACTAGCATCAAACTTGTTAACCATTAGTTGTGCACTCTTAGAGATGTCTGCAGAAACTCAATGACTATTATTTGGTGGCAATTGAAAGAGTGTTTGTAGACTTGTGGAACAAAATGATATAATTTAGTCATTTTCTGTGGGATAATAATGATGTTCTAATTGAAAAATGTACGCTGATATAATTATCCTACACCTTTATAAGCCTGCCTCAGGAGCACAGTAAAAGAACAAATGGGAATATTTTTACCGTACCATGTGAGAAAAGGCTCTCAAAGTTTTATTTGTATCACTTGATGCATGTTCAGGATATGGAAGCCTCGTAAAAGCAAAATGATTTCCTGATTTGGTCTTGTAACCTCTTGGGGCAAAATCCAAAGGAAGCTTTAGCCACATAAATCAGAGACAGACTTCGAGGTGGGACTCACACATACACATGGGTGCCCTGTGCCCTGGTATGCATTGGGATATCTCACCCAGCTTCCACCTGCAGCTCCCAAAGGACATAGGTCTCCTGTGTGTCATCTTCTGCCAGACTGTCTACAGGTAGGTTATATATTCCCGAGTGTCTAAAATGGCACTGGATGTTTCTGTTTAGGCACCAGGGTTGCTTCCTCCATGTCAGAGTCAAATTTGTTTTCCTGAGGAATTTTCCAGATGAACCTTGGAAGAGCAGGAGGGAAGAAGAAATGACTCCTTGTTTCTCCCTGCCCTGGTTTGCTGCTCTGTGTTGCTGCTCATCCTCTGCCATGTTTCCAAAAGCAAGTCTTCTTTTGCAAAGAAACCAGTCTGAAAATGCTGCGCAGGGCAGTCTGCCCCAGGACAGGCTCGGGCTCTGGATCCGTGGTACAGGACAGGACACGATCACCTGTGGTTTCCCTGTGGGTTAGCTTTAGGAGATCCCATTTCTGAACACAGGTTTCTGAGACTGTCCTGTCAAACAGTCATCACTGTGCCTGCTACAGCAGCACATTAGCTCTGGCTCTTCGACTGCTGCAACACCAACACTGGCTTGTAAGCACTTATGTCCTCCACGTGGACCTCTGGCTGGTTTTGGAAATATATCCTAGTGTATAATCTGAAACCTGCTTTATCCTCACGTTGCTAACAGTAACACTAGGCAGAGTGAAAGCCCATATGGCTTCCACCCACCTGCAGCAGTGCAAGTGCCGGGTCGAGCAGGGCTACATCAGAGCCCATGCAGTGCAGTGGGACACTGGATATGTGCGCAACTTACCTAGGCTACAGAGGAATTCACCTAAAATGTCAGTAATATGTTCCAGGCTAATGAGCATGGAAAAATTAGCTAAGTAGAAGCAACAATATCTTCATTTCAAAGAAGAGACTGTGTATTTGAGGTTGTTAATGGGCTGGCAGCCGTTGCTGGAGCTTACAGGGACTGCTGGAACTGAACTGCTGTTGCCCTAATTGCTTCCAACTGCAATCCCAGGCAGCAGAAACTCAGAGTGTCTTATTTACTGACATTTCTACTGTGAATGAAGAGGAACTGCCAACCCGGGAGCCCCACAGAAAGTGCAGGGAGGGCAGAGCCCATGTCTTCACCCCTTTGGTGGAGGAGAAATGGCTGCTGCTCCAGCAGCTGCTCCGGAACCCAAGTAATAACAGGCTACTGGCAATTAGTTTTTGGCACACTTAATTTTTCTGGCCTTCTAGGCAAGTGGTGTGGTGCCACTAACCCTCCCAGATGAGACAGCCCAGCTGGGAGTGCACACCACTTGTTGTAGGGATCCTTCTCACACTGAGCAGGAACAAACTGGTGGGCCCAGGAGCAACATGAGAGTGAAGCTGTCAGATGGCTGCCTTCCTCCTTTCTCCCCTCTGACCTTCCAGGGAAGCCCCAGCTGTGGGAGGAAGGTTCAGGAGTCAGGGAGCAGCATGAGGAGGAAACGGCAGAACCAAAAATCTCCTGTATTCACCCAAAGTCCCCCAGCAGGTCCTCCCTCCGCTTACCATCCATGAGAGCTCATCCCAGTTGCTGGGAAGGAGCCGTCCACCCTCTGGCCTGTTCAGTGATTGTGGAGGTGGGGAGAGGCAGGATTTGGCCAGATATCACTAGAAGACTCCTTGGCCATGTCCAAAACACTGGGGAAGAGGATAGGGCCCTGCCAGCGCCCGGTTCAGCTTTTGGAGGAGAGAGGAAGCCTGGGACGAGGAGGGTCTATGCCTCCAGCACAGCAAAGGTGTTAGGGCAGTGTCACATGCTGGTGGGCGCAGGGGCTCGAGGGGTGGCGTGTTTGCCAGGATGCATGGGAGGTCTTGCAGCTTGGGCTGTCTGTCCATCCTGTCACCGTGCTTTGGAGCCATCATGCAGGCACAGGGCACCCCCCGCCTTCTTGTTCCTCACACAGAGCAGATGCATTGCATCTGCAAAAGCCCCTGGGGCCTTTCCTGACTGCAGCAAGGGATAGGCAGACTCATAATATATTAATAATCAAGAGTTTTTTATTTATAAGGCAATGGAGCTGGAAGCACTGTGCAATTAGTCACAATAAATCTAATAAAACATTATAAATAAGCAACCAGCTTTAATCCTAGCTGTAGAAATATGAAGTAGAACAGTGAACAGAAAATTATATTTTTGTTTTCTTTTCATTGTTCAAGTTTCACATGATTCTGGAGACTGTAAATTTTTTTTTGGGGCGGGGTGTCTGTGAAGTGGCAGGAAACATAGCCAAGGGTCAGAGAGGTGAGGGTGCCTCAAGCACCAGAGGGAAAAAGGCAGAGGTGTCTGTCCTTCGTATTGGGACCTGCTGATTGGGGCTGGAGGGAGCAGCACAGTGCAAAAGGCTGGTCCTGGCATAGCCCTTCAGCCCCCTCCAAACCAGCAGCATCTGGAGTCACGTTGGGAAATGACTTAGAGAGTCCCATGGCACAGGTTGACTTTCAGGTGCCACTGCAGTTCATGCTGACTGAGTCCTGGGCAGGGATTTCTTTTTTGCTTCTGGTAAATGTCTTCACTTGTGGTATAACAATACTTCAAGCCAGCTATGACATAGGTTTGGGTGATGTCGTCACTGACACCCATCACTCCCCTCTCTGTTAGGCCACAGGGCGAGAGGCAGGGGGCCGGGCTGGGTCTCTGCCCAATCCATCAGTGACAAGCAGCGAACAGGAGCTGCCATTGCCAGCTGATGTCCTGCTCTCCCTTCCGCACCTCCTGCCAGCAGTAGCTCATCAAGAAGCTGCAGGCTGAGAAAACCTTTCGGGAGGAGATTCAGAGTTTTCAGGAGACAATGAAGAGCTTTTGGGAGAAGATCAAGGGCTTTTGGGAAAGAATCAGAGATTTCAAGATGGCCATCCAAGCCTTCTGGGAAGAGGAAAAGCCCTTCTGGGAGGAGGAAGATGCCTTTCGGGAGGAAGAAAAGGCTATTCAGGAGGAAGCAGAAGCTTGTTGGAGAGTGTTTCATGACTTCTGGAAGGACTATAATGCTTTCTGGAAGAAGGATAAGGATTTCTGGAAAGAAGATCAGCTCTCCTGGGAGAAAGACAGGATCCTTCTGGGTAAGGACAGAGTCCTACAGGCAGAAGAAGAAGCTCTGTGGGCAGATGAAACAGCTCTCCTGGAAGAGGAGCGAGCTCTCTGGGAAGGTGAGGAGGCCCTCCAGGAAGATGAGTAGAACCTCAGGGAGTATGAAATGTTGGTCTGGGTGGAGGCCTTTGGTCCCGAGAGAGAGGATATCTGCAGGGATGCCACAGGGGAAAACCATAAATTGTTCTGCTAGGCTCCGAAACATGTGGAAAGCCATGTATACTGATGTGGATACTTTAAGCAGTGCTGCACTTCAACCAGTTCTCTGAAATAGCATCTCTAGTTCTTGGAGTAAAAGAGAGTAGAGGTTTTTTAATGCGATTTGCTTTAAAACCATTGTGCTTATGTTTTCAGGATATTATTTGTTCTTCTGAGGTCCTGTAGCCTGAGGAATGGGGTAAACCTCTGGTTTCCTGGCCTGTCACCAGGAGGCATGTGGGTAGGTAAAGCCACAAGAAGGTGAGGGCTTAATGGCTGAGATCATCTTCTGGAGCTCAGAACAGTTCGCCTGACTCAGTGCAGTATATATCAACTGAGCCAGTGCCAAAATAAGGCACTGATAAATGATAACCTTCAGATCCCCCATATTTAAGGGTGACAGTCAACGCTCCTGAGTCTTAATAAGACAACTTGTGCTGTTCCACCAAGTTTGGGCTTTGACTGCCCATTTAACTTCCCACTGCTTTCAGGAGCGTGATGGGAATATTCACCCACTTGGGTGACCCCCCTGCATCCGCTGACTGGCTGAGAGCAGCTTTGGCATCAGCCTTGCTGACATGGGCAGAGGATGGGGAGAGAGGTGAGAGGGATTACAGAAATCAGCAACAGGTGGGAGGCGATGCAAGCTGGAGGGAAAGTTGGCAACAAGTCCCTCAGCAAGGGGGAAATAAATTTAGCAGTATGAGTATGTATGTGTGTGTGCCAGAGCAGGAGAGGGTGCACACAGGGACTGGGATTATTATTCACCTGCTGAGCTCCTATTGCCAGTGCAGGTACAGGAACCTCTAACAGAAAATCCGTGACAACTGCAGTGCAACATGTGGTCAATATTTAGCAATAATTTACGTGATGTGAGTACAGAGCCAGTGCCTTCTGCTGAGCTGTGCACAGGAATTGCAGTTTTTCTTCCTTCTTGAGGAACTGAACTCAGATGCTTGATGTTTTCAAAGGCTGAGCTGTAAAGGCTGGTCTAGAGGCAAATCTACATTTGACCCTCTGTACATCCAGGAGCGTGGGGGACAAGAGCAACAGTGAAAAGTATTCATCTGTGTCAAAACAGGCATTGAATTTTTCTCTGGTATGGTAGCGTTAGTAACTCATTCTCCTTTGATACAGGATTTTAACACTGAAAGGTCTCAAGGACACAATGTAAGAAGCCTTTACAATTGCTGTTGAAGAATCTGATGGCTCCTGCAACTGTCAGGCATACTTAGGCTGTCACTCAAGCCTGTCACTCAAGTTCAGTCCTTTGTGATCTGCTGTAGGATAAGGCTGCCTGTCCTGTTTAATTTTGCTCAAGACAAATTATGCACTATTACTTTCCTGAAAAAGCCATGAATATTTATTGCTCAATGAATAACCATCCCATAAAAAAAGCCAGCTGATTCAGCCAGGGTGGGAATATTTTGCAACCTTTGTTGTTATTATTCTATTCTTACCATGTAAGCCAGAGATGAAAATGACCTATTGGACCGTTCAGTGCAACTTCCTGCAAATTCAGGACTCTTACGCATTAGAGCTTTATCATTAGATGCTATAGAGAGAAAGAACCTTTCAGAAAATAACTGTATGCAAAAAGCACTTGTCACTTAATATATTTTAATGTCAAAAAGCCAAGATTTTGTCTCAGTTATTCAAATCCACACGTCAAATTAACATCCATTTAAACTAAAATAAGGTATGCTTTCTCTTGCAAAGAACTTGAAGCACATGAAATGCTCTTAGGACAGCTCCCAGTCACTTCTTTCACAGGAGGGCAGAACAGTATTTCTCTGGTGAGAGTGCTGTCAGTACAATACAACAGTTGTGAAATTTAAGGCATTACACAATGCAGCACAGAGGAGCCAGAAGTTTAGCCAGAGAAAAGTACGTACCCATATGGTCTTAGACTGCTGGTAGCTCCCCTGAAAATACTTCATCCACCTGGTAGCTTCAGAGTGGCCCTTCCTTGGGTGGCATTGCTGGAGAGAGACCACATGCAAAAGGCTCACCGGGGCTGGGCATTTGAAGCGGGAAGTTAGAGGAAACCTGCTCTGCTCTGGACTGAGGATGGATTTCAGAGTGGTAAAGTAACAAGGGGAACAAATAAAATAGCTACTAAGGAAAATCTCGGTTACATTTATCACCCCAACAACATGGAGGCTTTTTGAGACATGAAATTCAGAGTGAAAAAATACATAAGTCCACCTCTCTTGGAAGAGCAAGTCTGCTGATCTGGCATAGGTTGGCTGTAGGGACCAGTAAAGAATTGGTCTTGCCTGAAGAACTGAACATGTCTGAAGCATTCACTCACCTAAAGTAGAGCGGAAGGACCTAAGGAAGCTGCCAAGCCCACCTGTGCCTCAAAAGCAGCCATACCTGCAATGCTCTGTGCAAACACTTCCCTAAGCTGTTTTGCTGGTTTAATTCCCAGCACTAGTGTTGCACTCTAGTAAAAGGCTTTACTTATATTAATTTTTTCATGGTGTCTGAGGTGAATCTCCCTAACTGCAGTTTTGACTTCTTATCTGTAGTCCAATCCACAGTGGACATGGGGAACAGCCCTTCCATTTGGCGGTATTTGTCTGTCTGAGGCTCGTATTGTCTTCTCTACCCAAGTCTTCCTAGACTAACCCAGACCATCTCCTTCTGACCTCCTTCACTGACCAAGTGCTTTAGGTATTCGGAAGGCTTCTGTCCTCCCTTCTGGCCCTCCCTCCAAAGACAATCAAGACAATTTGCAGCACCCGGATACAATCCCTGAAGATGCTGAAATGAAGATGCAGTGCTTGTTTTGCAGAAGAGATTCAGCCAGGAGTGATGCAGCTGAGCCCTTCGGACACCAAACATCAGTGCCGAGCTGCACTGGTGCTGGTGGGTCCTTCTGCAGAGCGATGCCACCGCAACGAGCCCTGTCGTGTGCCCCGGGGTGTCTCAGCCCCGTCTGAATGGAGAGCAAACCTGGGGACTTATTCAGTGGCACAGAGTCAGGTAGAACAGATGCTGATGTAACTTTTGACCGTAATCAAACTTCCTGTGGTTGCTGTTCAAATAAAGAGGCATTTAAGATAAAAGCAGAACAATCAGTGTAATTTCAGAGTAAACACAGGGAAAAAACCCAAATACAGGGAAACATGGTGAACCCAAATGAGCATTTTATGTTGACAATGCAATTAATTAAAAGTCAATGAGCTATGTGCACTCGGGAAAGTTTTAAAAGCTTAGCAAGTCCTGCACAGAGCAATCTGACAACGGGATGCAGAAATGTGACAGACTGGCTGGGCTGCATGCCAAGAGCTCACCTGCTTTCTTGTGCAGGCAATGCCCTACTTGATCTCCTTCCCTGGACAAAAATATGGAAACACTATGGAAAATAATACAGAAAATATATGTCGAGGCAGAAGGATTCCACTTTATCCCCACTGAAAGGCAGCCCTGGCCTCAGTCACAAGCCAGTGAAGGTGCTGATAAATCTGATAATTCATATATCTAGGTGATAGTCAAGAGTCTTTTCTTTCAAAGTTTCTGCTCAAGCGATTCACAGCAGGCTATTTTCTGCTCAAGGCCACAGCAAAGGTGGAAATTATGGACTGCAGCTTTGTACCTTTAAAGCCACAGAACATCCCAAAGCCCAAAGTGTCTTACAGAGGGGTGATGACTCCTTCCGCACACAGCAATGAAGAGACTGAGTCATTAGTGCCAAATCAGCATAAACATTTGAATGGGAGAAAGAGATAGCTCCTGAGCTCACCTGCACATTTTTAAAATGCAGCATTGCCATCAGAAAGCATTCCTGACGCAGCTGTGGAGCTAACTCGTGGGAGAGGCAGAACACGGAAAATGGTGAAGAGTCATTTAAGTCAACTGACATGTCTACACATGTCATAAACCGGAATGGTTAGAGTGACAGAAGAAAATTAAATTTATTCAGTATATGTATGTGTATATGTGTGTGTGTGTGTCTATAGCTATAATTTCCAACTCTGTGTGTCAGTCGTTGCATAGGAGGAATGTAAAAAAGCGGGGAGGCAGGCCTGTGACTCATGGGAAATTGGAGGTATGGAGAGCATCCAGCCACAAATATAAATCCTGCTGCTGTTCTGCCAGGAAGTCTGGCTGAATTGTTGAAAAGTCAGTACAGAGGGTGCCGTGGAAATTAAAGGAGGAGGTAGAATACTGTGGCTGAAAATATCAGATGGGGAAAAAATAACCACACTTTCACCCTTCAGAATTTAACTTATAATGTGGGTTAAAGAAGAGAGGAACCATGAAGAAACTGTGTCTTAAAAACAATTATATAATGCTGAAAATCTCTCTGTTCATCCCTTTGTCTCACTGTCTCTGTCTCTCCCCTCTTGTCTTCTTTTTTTAATCTTTTATTTATTGATCAAGCTAGGAGCATGATCTGCAGAGAGGGAAGGAATTCCAGATTCTTGACATTTGGGGATTTTTGGGAAGGTTTTGGTCCTGATCCAGCGAATCACTCCGTCTATGCGGTCCCTGAGAGTACTTGAAATTTTCCAAAGTCCTGTCTAAATCCGTATTTAGAACTAAAACTGGGATTCTGCTATCACTGGATTGCAAGCAGTATGAGAAGCGGGCAAGGGGAGCACTCACAAGCAGTGATGGATTTGAGCACAAGCATACCTGCTTTGATAAGGTAGGCTTTTACCAAAATAAAACACAATTCAGATTTGTACCTGGGATCTTCAGGAACTATGGGGGCAGACCTGGAGCTGTAAAGATAAACACAGCTTGGATCTTGGTTCTTCAGGTTTGCAACACATTATAGATGACACAGAACCACCAAGCAAGCAACCAGGTTCCTTCAGCTGCAAATTGTCCTCTTCTTATTTGTGATCTTTGTGAGTGTGCTGTTGTGTGTTTGTACACATGGACACATACCAGGAGAGAAAAAGTGGCTGGGAACCCATTGGTGTGTGCAGTGCAGGCCCCTGCCCTAGTCATCCCCCTGCACTGCCTCTGCTGGAAGTGTTGCTGCAATTGCTAACAGCACGAGCTGTGCAGCTACTGACTTACCAAATCTCAGCATTAATGCTGTGGAAGCATGTGACCTCAGCACGGGGCCGTGACAACACACCTTTCGTGCCATCACCTTCATTAGCTTCCCATGCCTTGCCACACTGCTCAAGAACAGTATGTATAAAATCATTAAGGATCGTATTTCTTTGGTCCGAATGGAAACACAACTGTCCACCCTCCACATTTTTAGTATGAGCTATAGCGTCATGATTTTGTTATCCCACAGAGCATTTTGGCGTGGGAGCTTTTCAAGCAGAATTACTGTTGTTATTATTATTATTATTCATGTGAATGCCACATTTCCAGAGCTCCGCTTAGCTAGCCTCAGAACACTGAAATAGAAATTGGTTTGAAAAGCTGTTATTTGGCTGCTCACCCTGCCAGTAAATTTCCAATTCATGTACAGTACAGGTTTTCTTCCCTGTTCTTTAAGTTCACCCCGCACATTTGTGGCTTGACTGTCATACTTCAGGCGGGAGGAAAGAAGTGTGAACCAAAGTGAAGTCTCACTGGGAGCATGGCAGGTGCCTCTTTTGAGAACATGCTCTCTCTCTCTGCTGACTCACAAAAAAAGCAGCTTTCCCTGCAGATTCCATCGCAGTTCAAGCTGCAGCCCAAACACATGAAGTCCCGCTGAAGAGAAAGCTATACATCCCTCATGTCAGCTTCATACCTGACATATAGGCACTTAATTCTTCAAGTGGCCTACATTGGCTTTACATCATACCAAGATACCCGGCAATTTCTTCTTCCCAGTGGCACTCAGATTTGCGACTATGCAATTAGCAGCTATGTTTAATTTAGAAAGCCAGCCCCAGCAGCAGCCTGATGGAAAGTTATTAATACTGTGAAGTAATTGAGAGATGAAGAAACAAATCTGCGACCTGACCTTTCGTGCTGATCAACTGAGGAGCAGCACTTCCCCAAGAGCAGAAGCAATCAAGGGTTGATAGAGGGGGGACTGATTAACAGGGCGGATATCGCTTGAAGCACCCGTCCTTCCCAAGGATGGGGAGAGGGAATCTGTGTAAACCAATCTTCTTTCTAATGAAGGCATAAATAACAAAGCCTGCAAGGATCCCTCCGCAGGGAACCATCAGCCCTGCACCAGCCTGCTGAAAAGCAACAGCAGCAGAGTACTTTGCACTTATATGGTATACTTATATGGTACACGGTACACTTATATGGTATGTGGTGCTTGCCGTTCAGAGGTCTCGGAGCGTGCCACGCTGTTAGTGCATTTACCCCGCAGCGCTGTCGAGAGCTGTGCAGAGGACATTATTGCCATTTTAAAGAAGAGGGCACAAAGAGGGGCTGAGAGGCTAAGGCTGAAAAAGGATTTTGTGGCAAATCCAGGAAATATAACTCCCTCCTTCCAGATCTCCATCCCATCCATGACACCAGCCTGCCAGCAGGACTTAAAACACCTGTATCTTTCAAAAAGTGTGGTGACAACTGAGCATCCTAATCCATACTGTCTCATATGGCTCCTGGCATACATATCTGTGTAACAGATAAAAATCTGGTGCTTTTTACTTTTGACCCACCCGATTAGCAGACATTTATCAATCAGGAGCTTACATTATATCACAGCTGAATGTGTTCCACCTCCTTAGTCCCATGTTTAGACCATTAATTACAGCATATCCTTATTTTCCATTTAAACAGGCCAGTGTCTAGTCACTGATTCGAGATACAGCTTTTTTACAAGACTGAATCAATTTTTCAACACCTGGAGTTTTCTCTTGCCAGTCCAAGGGTGACAGCTGACTGCAGCCCGCGCCAGAGTAACAGTCCGTGGCTTTCCGTGAGGAGTCCTCCAGAGATCCCTGCTTTCCAGGGCATGGCTTTCTTGATCCTGGGTGAGTGAAGACACTCTCTTCCTGCAGCTCTAGAGAGTACCATGGGGGTTTGTGTGCATCCTTGGCTGGGTGGGTTTGGGGCTGGCAGGGAGCAGCTCCTGGTGTTTTGTCTCAGGTCTCCACACGTAACTGGCCCCACAGAACATACTAGAGAATTTACTACCCACCTTTTGGGTTCTTTTCCAGGTGATCTTAATTGTCATTTCAAGACCTCTGCCCTTGCATTCTGTCTGCCCTCAGCTATGCACTGGCTGGAAATGTCCTACATTTGCCCATGCTGAGTACAGTCAACTCAGGATCACAAGTCTCTGCGCAAGCACCAGCTTCCAATCCCATGATTAACGAAGCTTTATCGCCCCTGTGTGAAGCCCAGTGTTGGGTGCAATATGTGTCACGATGCATGGGAAGTCAGCACCTCTGGCAGGCACAGGTCCACGGCCCTTGTGCACTCATTGGGGATGGTGGAGGACACCACCCACAGGCAGCACCACTCTGCCGCTGGCACAAGTCTTGTGTGGCAGACACAAGCTAAGCCAGCCTTATCCAGGAGGCCAGGCATGGCCATGGCTCCATATAAACAGATGGGATGGGCTGATCCCAGATTTTAATGTCAGAAATAGGTCTTTATGATCAGCTGCTCTTTTTAGCATCCATCTCAAGCACTCACAGAACAATGTTTATAATCTACTTTGAACAGAAGCTGCCTTGTAGAAGGACAAAAATATTTGGCTGCTGGACTGCAGGTGGGGGGGTACCTACAACACCTGTACATGCACATTCCCATAGGCTCCTCTCTTGGCATTGCTTCTCTGAAAAACATTTGTGATTCAGCTCCCATCACAAGCACTTTCTACTAGTGAACATATAACATTCTCCAGTGGTTTTATCCTACAGCTCTTCTGTGTGGTCAGGACACATACTATGGTATGTATACACATTACTATGTCACTGTAACATGACATAGGCATGGAACAGTGTCTGTGCTACCAACATGCATGGCCTGGCTGCACCCTAATGCCATACTGGGAGCCTAGGGCACACCATTGTCCTTGCCCAGTGCCCTGGTTTACATGGAAAGGAAACAGAAGCAGACGTGAGAGATGCAGATGGGTCTGGATGTCAGGGGTAGGACTGCAGTCATACTGTAAACCTAAGGTCTGGATTAAGGGCCAGAGCTTTAAAGGTTGATATTCAGGCACCAAATGTGATTAATGTCACTGTGCATGAAAGTCCTGCGCACCTCCAAGGGTCTGGGCTGGGGTGGCCTGTCTGACAGCAGAAAGATGGCTCTCAGAGGGCTAACCCTGTTTTTCTGGGGGGCATTTCACAGTGCACAGACCACAGCTGACTTCTCCACTCCTTGGCTGCGGCCATGGTGGAGGCCCCAGAAACAGCAGTAAGAACAAGACAGTGCTACACAAAACTCCTAAATGTGATGCGGTGATTTCCGTGCTCCCTTTTGACCAAGTGATAGGATAACCCTGACTTCAGATGCTTACGTACCATTTAACCATACACTTAACACTTCTGCAGCTTGTTCACACGTTTCGTGCTCACAGCCTAACCGCCAGCAAACATCTCTCGTGACAACTGTAAGTAGAGGAATGATATTTTTAACCCAATTATTGTTGATAGTCACTGCAGACATTATGGGAAACCTGTGGGCTAGATTTCCTAAAGAACAGCTCAGTCTTCAGACTATGCTCCCAGCAGCGGGTGATGCCACCCTCACCCCTCCAAGACCCACCTTGGCAGCGGGAGCCACCAACTTCACCCTCCAGCACCCTCTGCTACACTTTGTCTCCTGTAGCTGTGCCATCTCCTCCCCTCGCTGGAGCAGCCCAGCCCAGCTCAACACCAACCCTTCCTCCTTCACATGGGATTTCTGGATGCATGGCAGCCTGCCTGGAGGCAAGCAGCAGGTTATCATATAATCTATAGCTAGATGCTTCGAGAAATAGAGAAAAAAATCCCTGGAATAAAGCAGGCAGAACTGCTGGCTGGAAAGAGAGGATACACCCAGGAAAACCCAAATGGGTGGCAGCTACCGCCAGCACGACCCTCCTCATGGTGTACCTATTTCCCACTGAACAGCTGTGACAAATATACACGTTTCATTGCTAAAATGATTTGTATTATAGGTAGAGATGCTGGACTCTTCAGTTTAATGCTGGCATTTGATATTATCAGTTCGCAGCCTTAAACAATAACTGGTGCGGCACACATTGTCAGTGCTGCATATTTTTAGACTGCTGTAGGCGTTTGCAGCCATTTCAAAAGTGCCTTGATGATTTTTTATGCATTTTGCCAGCAGTAGTGAGGATTGCTTCCTGAGCTGTCATATAATGAATGGTGTGCAAAAAAACCGACCAAGTGACTGTATTTTGCCCTCAGGTCAGAGCAGATTTTTGGGGGGACAAGAGTAATTCTGAGGCTGCGCAGCCATTCCTTCTGCTTTCTCTCTGAAGGGCTTTGCAGTGCTGGGCAGAAACATTTTTCGTGACTCTGCCCATTTTACCATGCTCTCGAGCAGGGACGTGCTCCTCAGGGGTTGCAGGAAGATTTTGCTCACAGATGTTTAGGCAGGGGCTGGTTTTTCTCCCTTGTGTTCCCTGAAGGCAGGCTGTCCTTGGGGCAATGCCAACTAAACCCAGATGCTTTAATTACATTATAAAAGAAACCTTGTGAAAATTTTATTTTAGTGGGTAGGGGGCTCAGAGTTTCTACAAGATCAGTGCCAAGTGGTTCAGGAAATAATGTTTTTCCGCAGGACGCTGGCAGGGCTGAGCCGAGCCCTGCAGGGAGCTGGGACTGAGGAACACCAGGACAGCTGGAGGGCAGCACTCAGCTCCTTGCAACTCACCCATTGCAAGGATGCTTGCATCCAACAGCTTTCTTCTGGCTGGGGACAGATGATACTCAGACAATTGTTCATCTCTGATCAAAACAGGGTTTGCTGGGAGAGCAAGGCAATGAGAACAGGGGATGACTCCATTATGCATGAGGCATTTGCCATCATGGAGAAGCTTTTCAGCAGTTTCCACCAAAAATCCTCATTTCCAAATTAAACAATAAGTGCCTCAATGTAATGATTATATGTTGATAGCTTTTAATATCTATAAATATATGTGCATGTATGTGCATTCGTGTGTGCAAATGTGTATGTGCAAACAGGTGTCTCTGGGTGTATAATCACACCCACAATGAGACTCAGCCCTGCCTGAGGCCACATACACTTTAAAAAGTGCTTTTTGCTCAAAGATTTACTCTTAGGGCTCTAAAAGCTGGATGAAATTTCTAGCACCTCCTCCTGCAGTGCTTGGATGCTTTTCATGCCCTGATTTTGGGCTTCTTTGACAATGGGATTCATGAGATACAGAGAGGGAAAAAACAAACAGTTTTTTAATAGAATCAACCGATGCTTAAAAGAATCATGCATGCCTGGGTATGCATGAAAATTGCAGGACCCGGCCTTGCTCTCCAAATTGTCCACGTTTGTTTTTGGCTAGTGCGTAGTGAGTCGTGGACTTTAGGAAAGTGGTGTTGGAAGATAGTACAGGAAGATTTCAGGTCTCTGAATGGTAGGTACAGAGCAGCTGGCACCACCAAGATGGAGACATGGATGTGCAAAGGGTTACAAGCACTGCGTTTTCACTGCATTATAATTCAGTGGGTCCAAAAGGCATGGTGGGATCATTAAACCTGAACCTTCACCCACAGCCTGTCGGTCCATCTCAACCTTGGCTACCCTGGGATAGAAGGCTGCCAGCAGTATGGTTCTGCTCACTTCTGTCAAGGAGGTTTTACTGATATGAGGGAAACATGCCCTGTGACCTTTGGAAAGGGCTTAGACAACTGTTCTCTTTAAAATAATGTGTTGTCCCCCTTGGATCGGTTCCAGGATACGTTGCCGGTTTTCCATTTGAGTGCATAGTAATCATTCACATGCATTTTTAATCAGTTTGCTGTGATTTAGCAACGGGAATGTAAAAGGCAGAGTCATGTAATTACACTCCAGGAACAAGGTGTCTGTGGGGGCCAATGTCAAGGTGTTCTGCACACAAAGTGCTGGCAGTATTTTTGGATGTCTATCCCTTTTTTTGGATCAGATCCCCGGAAGAGGAGGGTGAGGGGAGTGTGTAGCGAACACTGGGGGCAACCAGGACAGGAGAGGGGTTGGGGTAGAAGATGGGGCCAGGGAGGTGATGGAGAGTCCCAGGAAGGGCGAGTCGGGGTTCACGGGTGGGCAGAGCAGAAGCAACTCCTTCCTTGCACTGTGCTGCTGAGGAAGGGTACTGGTCCTTCTTCCCTTTCCCCTGCCCTGCCCTGGGGGTCTGGACTACTTCTCTGGACAGGAGTGCAAGTGGTAGGCTATAATACATAGAGCAATTCAGACATCAACACGGTGATCAAAGGGAGCCAAAGAAGCAAAAAAAATAAATGTTGGGAATTAACTGGGAAGAAACAGAGTAGAGCAGAAAATGTAAGTATTCCACTGTAGAAGTCAATGGTGCATCACCTTTTGAATAGTGTGTGTGGGTCTGGTATCTTCATCTCCTGAAGCGGAAAGGATGCAGTGATGGGAACCTGGGAAGCAGGATGTGCAGGACAGGTCCTGCGCAGCTCAGCCTGGAGAAGAGGTGAGTGGAGACAGAAATGAAAAAGGTCTGTAAAGTCCTGAGGGGCACAGACAAAGCTACTAGTCTCCACTACTACAAAATTCAGGAGGCATTGAAAGAAACTAGCTGTGTTGGCATGAACAGTATTCCCTGGTTTAAGTGCTCGACATTTTCTGGTTTCCAGAAATTTTAATCTTTCCAAGTCTTTAGAGGTTTGAAGTATGTGATCCAAAACATAACACACCAGAGGCAACCTTAATGCCCCTTTAACCAAGTTCTGCCACAGGGTTTTGCACTGAATGCCAGCCAACCAGCCATTTCCAAGGGACTAGAAGTCTTTTAGCACATAGAAATCTATCAGAGAGGTCCTGCATGATTTTTAGGTCACCGCACTGTGAAAATCCTCCCATGCCAAAGGATAAAGTCTGCAACCATGCAGGACGTCAAACACCGCAACAGGCTCCGTTGTATGTCCGTAGAAAGAAAAGCTAGCACAAAGCAGGTGAAGAAGGGAGCATCCATGCAACGTCACGCTGCTGCTCCACAGTACCAAGTCTCTGCTCCCAAGGGCTCTGTTTAACCTTGCCACGTCGCTTCCAGGGCTAGCACAGGGCACGGCTGTGCAAGGACAGCGAATGCAAGAAACACAAGAAACCCTCAGCAGCAGCAGCAGCCTCTGGGTGCCTGCCCCAGGGGCTTCCCGGGCAGCCCGGGTACGCAGCACTCCCAGCTTCTCACTGCTCCACTGCTAGACAAGAGAGCTTGGTAGGAGCTTAGGTAAATCCATTTATTATTTTTATTACTGCCTCAGCAAAAGCTTTCCTGCTCTCAGCAATATCAGGAAAGTTTTATGAGCTCATACGGAAGAGGCAGACCTTGGCACCAGTAAATTCTCATTGTTTGCGTTATTATATGTCCTAAACAACCTCTTTGGTGTCAGTGTTCCTTGTATTAGGTGCCATCAGTAATTCTGTCCCACTCACTCACCCATTAACGTTCGTAATGAAAATCTACCCAGCCAGATTATCTCACTAAGCAACTCTGCTGTGTTTGTCATCATGACATCTGAATGTCCGGTACTGCAATTGCAGTCAAAGGAACAGGTTGTCCATGGTATGATTTTTCTCTCATTCCCCAGAGTCAGCCAGAAAAAAACAGCAGTGAAAGACAAAATAACCCTTTTGTGGCTTTTAAACATCAGCCACAGCCTCTGAGGAGCTGGAGAAATGGACCTCTCATTAAACTGTAAATTGCTGGTGCCACATCTCAAGGATTATGTTGGACTGTTGTCGTGGTTTAAGCCCAGTCAGCAACGAAGCATCACGCAGCCGCTCGCTCACTCCCCCCTGGTGGGATGGGGGACAGAATCAGAAGAGTAAAAGTGAGGAAACTCCTGGGTTGAGATAAAGACAGTTTAATAGGCAAAGCAAAAGCCGCGCACACAAGCAAAGCAAAAGAAGGAATTCATTCACTCCTTCCCATGGGCAGGCAGGTGTTCAGCCATCCCCAGAAAAGCAGGGCTCCGTCACGCGTAAGGGTTACTTGGGAAGACAAACGCCATCACTCCAAACGTCCCCCCCTTCCTTCTTCTTCCCCCAGCTTTATATGCTGAGCATGGCGCCATATGGTGTGGGCTATCCCTTTGGTCAGTTGGGGTCAGCTGTCCCAGCTGTGTCCCCTCCCAGCTTCCTGTGCACCCAGCAGAGCATGGGAAGCTGAAAACGTCCTTGACTAGTGTAAGCGCTACTTAGCAACAACTAAAACATCTCCACATTATCAACACTGTTTTCAGCATAAATCCAAAACACAGCCCCACACTAGCTACTATGAAAAAAATTAACTCTATCCCAGCTGAAACCAGGACAGCTGTTTACATTTTACTGCATTAGATCAGCATTGTCCTTTTCTTTTATTTTTTTATCCAGTTTGACAAAAGAGCTGGATCTTGACTGTTTTTATCAGTTATACTCCTCAGGACGTGAGAAGCATGCCCAACCAGTCATGCCTACCTGTCTTTCTATGTTAAGGAAGAGCTGCAGAGGATCCCTTCCCTACCCCAAAATACTTGCAAGGAGCCAGGCTGGAAGCTGGTTATGTACCCTAACTAATACTGGTTGCTTCTGCAGTTGTCAAAGAGCTCACAGATGTTTTGCTTGAAGTGGGGGGAGAAGGCAGGTACTTACAAGTACTTATTGTGCAGGAAGGTCCAGCTGGCAAAATACTACATCAGCAATAAAGCTGCATCAATAGTCCACTTGCAACACAGCTGCCCCATAACACAGTTAAAAATATAGTGGAACTGGGATCTTACTATGTTTTATGGGTTTTCTCAAATACCTGATAATAGTAACTATGGGCACAGGTAAAGAAAGATTCTAGCAGGGTTTAGACATAGCCTTAAAACACTGTTTTTTTCCTTATTATTATTTTCATTCTTAAAAAGGACTTTTAAAGGATTTCAGGAATATTTAGTGTTTTCAACGCATGCACCATCTGCCTCGGGAGGATGCTCTGAAGACCTCTGGGAGGCATCCTCCAGGTCTGGCCATGCCGTCTGGAGATGATGCCATCCCAGAGTTGTGCGAGTGGGAAAGACCAGGGGAGCAGATCATTCAAACAAAAAGGGAATAGCTGTGTAAACACTTGCTGAAGTGAACTGTGTCGTCATCCGTAAAAGCATTTCTTTACTATGCTGGGGAGTGTTAAAGTAAACCTACATCTCTCATCATGGCAGTGTCACCTCACACTCCTCTGCATTGTGGTAAGCAAAACCCAAGCCCTTCTGCACTGCAGCTGGGCTCTGAAACACGGATGCAACCAGGTGATGTGGCAGACCACAGGCTGAACTGCGATGTTTAGAGGCAAACCAGCAGATTCAGGCAAATCTCAAGGTAAGAAATGCCTGGGAGTTCCAACTAAGACTAAGGGCTGCACACTGCTCCTGGTTGGAGAAGCATGGCTAAGCTCCAGGATCACCAAGCCTTCAGGAAGGGGGTGTCTCTGCTAGAAGAGAGAGGCCTCCGAGTGTTCTGGAAAGAGCAGAGACAACGGAGTCCATATTATTGAATCGCCTCTGCAAAGGATCAATCTGGATGATGGGGCAGAGTGTACCCTCAGCAAGTTTGCTGATGACACCAAACTGGAGGAGTGGCTGATAGACCAGAGGGTTGTGCTGCCACCCAGAGGGACCGCGACAGGATGGAGAGCTGGGCTGAGGGGAACCTCGTGAAGTTCAACAAGAAGCAGTGCAAAGTCCTGCAGCTGGGGAGAAACAACCCCAGGCACCAGCACATGCTGGGGACTGTCCAGCTGGAAAGCAGCTTGGCGGAAAAGGACCGGGGGGTCGTGGTGGACGCCCAGTCGAACATGAGCGAGCAATGTGCCCTTGCTGCAAAGGAAACAAATGGTATCCTGGGCTGCATTAGATCAAGTATTGCCAGCAGGGAGGTGATCCTTCCTCTCTGCTCAGCACCGGTGAGGCCACACCTGGAGTGCTGTGTCCAGTGCTGGGCTCTTTGGTACAAGAGAGACATGGACATACTGGAGGGAGTCCAATGAAGGGCCACAAAGATGGTTAAGGGATGGGAGCGTCTCTCCTATGAGGAAAGGCTGAAAGAGCTCAGACTGTTAAGCTTAGAGAAGGCTCAGATGGGATCTTATCAATGTATATAGATACCTGAAGGGAAGGTGCAAAGAGGACAGAGCCAGGCATGTCACAATGACAGTGACTGATAAGCCCAGTGACAGAGCACAAGGCAATGGGCACAAACTGAAACACAGGAGGTTCCCTCTGAACATCAGGAAACACTTTTTCACTGTGAGAGTGACTGAGCAATGGCACAGGTTGCCCAGAGAGGTTGTGGAGTCTCCCTCCTTGGAGATATTCAAAAGCTGTCTGGACATGGTCCTGGGCAACCAGCTCTAGGTGTCCGTGCTTGAGCAGGGAGTTGGACCAGATGACCTCCAGAGGTCCCTTCCCACCTCAACCACTCTGTGAGTCTGTGAATCTAATTGCTCCCACCAGCATGTGCTCTTACCTTACTCTTTCACATTAAAACTTTTTTAGCAGTGAAGTGACATGGACAAAAACTGGTAAATGTTCACGTTCGTGACCTCTTTCCAATTCTCAGCTTCTAGAGGCAGGGACAAGCAGCGCATTCCCATATGGCCACAGGAGTGGCTCTGGGAAATGCGTGTTTCCCAACACAGTGCCACGTGATCCTCGGCACAGGATCAGTGATGATGGGAACAGCACATCCCACGTGGACAGAGAGACAGGTCATCCACATGGGCTTTTGTGGCTGAAACGCATTCCCCAGCCCTCCAAGGCCATGGGAAATGCTGGTTCCTGGCTCTTCCTGTAGTCAAGCCAATGTTTTTGAGTAGGAGAGCCATCTCCTGGCTGCCTGGTAATTTCTTTTGTGGTAAATACAGTTGGGGCTGAATAACACTAACAAGTATAGCTTTTCTGCAATTATTTTCGAAAGGAACTGGGATTCAGCCAAACGCTAATGAAGTCAGAGGGAAACAGGAGCTGGGCCATGCATGAAGCAATGAAAAAGCTTTACCAGCAGTTTAAAAGCTGTATCATTTTCTTCACAAAACCAGATGGATACATCTTTCTGCGCCCCTTTACAGTCACTTTTCACACTTGAGCTCTCCATTCCTTCTGCAAATGGTCTCACTTAAATCCTGCACTAGTATTTTAAAAGAGAAACTAATATAAGATGAAAGACTGGTGTACAGTGGAAAAGCCTGAGCCAGAACTTGAAAATATTAAGAGTGAGTAAGAAATAGCTTGTTTAGTCTGAAATAACTTGCTTAGTGTGGAAAACAGGATGGCGAGAAAGGCAAAATGGAAAGAAACCCGTGCAACAGTGACTGCCTAATATTTTTTAAGCACCAGATAGAAAAAGGGATGTAGGGACACAGGAGCTTGCAGGACTGTAAGTTGTGCTGTCATGACTGGTCTTGGGTTATATAAATAAGAGGGTTTGGCATTCTTGACCCTATGCCCACCTTCAAGAGCAGCAACAAGCCAAGGCTGTGAGAACCGCTTGCTCACACAGAGCTACTGAGGAACAGAGAGTGGGGTGAGCAGTACATGAAATCCCTGTGCTGATACACCGCTAGTGATTAGGATCACAGCAGTCAGTACATTTGAAATGAGACCACGCGGCTTTTCGGCTCTTTTTTCCCAAAGGTTTTCAGTCCTATTTTGGTTTAACAGCCAAAGACTATGGATCATCCAGCACATGGGTATTTACTATCTGGCAGGCCAGGTTCTTGAGCTTTTGCTGTATAGAAATAGGCCCACCTTGTCTTTATGAGCCAAATGATTTTATGTACCTTCTGTTAGGCATGAATAACATCTTCCTTTAATCTGTCACATTCATATGCAAATAAACAACACAGGCCTTGCCAATGTCTCCTCCATCAGCTTCAGGAAAGCTCAGCCATTCTCCTCTTCTCCACATCATCCAGCCTCTATTAGAAACACCTTTTATTTTTAAATCAGTTTTGTGGAATCGCTGTGTTTCAGAGTCCAGGAGAGGGTAAGGCAGACAAGCTTGCTGTGGACAAACAGGGGAGAGCTGTAAAGATCAGAAAAGGGAAATGTATAATCACCTCAATAAAAAGCATGCTTATAATCACTACTAAGTTACTGAGAAAAAAAATAGTTGTCTTCATGCCCCTTGACTGTGGGCTGTTATCAGCCAATTAAAATTACTCAAACCAGGCAGTTTGAAAGTCCTTCCTATTCCCTTCCTCCACATTCCCAGCTATTTCTCTGTCTGAGATTTCCACGTCTGAAATATATTAAAAGATGCCTTGCAAATGTGCACAAGGTTTGATACAGTAAGTATGTGTGGGATTTACTGCACATACCGTATCAAGTTCACCTGCAGATGGGCCATGGCCATTTGCCAAGGACATGGTGGTGTTTGGCAGCCGGCTGAGAATTACTTTGGATATCCAGAGGTTCTGGGCAGATGCTCAAAGTCTTCCAATGCCATCCCAAGTTTCTAGGCAGAAACAGAAACCACCACGTGTGCCATTTCTAAACATGTTTTTTAATTAATAAAGAAGTAAGCGGAAGAGCATTCAGAGGAAGTGCTGCCATTAGCGCAGATGGGTAAACGCAATGCACAGATAACACGCACCTTGGCAGAATGTGTAATCTGCTCATTTCATTACTCTTCAGGTATCTTATTACAGGGTTTTCCAACGTGTCTTTTTTTCTGATTTATTCATACAAGATGTTGAAAATGATGGAAGAGCTGGTGAGGGGGGAAGAAGTTGTTGGGAAAAAAAAATCACACGTGTCTGAACCAGAGACTAAAAACTTGTCTGCTGGTGACTTGGTTTTGTTCATTTGTTTTTACAAAGCTAAGTCAGTCCTTTTAAATTAAATTTTTATTTTATTTGGTTTTTTTTTTTGTTTGTTTTTTTTTTTTTTTGCAAAGAAGCCAAGCAATCGGGAGAACAAAGCAAGATAGTGGTGAAGAGGCAGAGTGGAAACGCAAAACATCCCGGTCCTGCTGGGGTCAGACACCGCTCAGGTCACTTCTCCTGTGCCTCAGTTCAGCCTTGTGTAGGATGCAATCAACTCTTTCCTTGTGGATGTGGCTTGATGTTTTATTGCTGTAAAGCACTTTTATTTCAGGGCTTATATTTAATAAATGTGCAGGGAATTAAATAACAGCAATGAGTGCTACCAGATCAGTAGTGCGCTTTTCAATAGGATTTAACATTTTTTCAAAGGCAGAAAATAGTGAGCCTGCTTTGGGATCAGCCTTGTTTCCACCTCCTTCCCCAGGTCTCCCTCTCAGCAGTGCCGTAGAGGCCCTGCCCTTTCTGGGCCAAGATCCCAGATGAAAATCTCTGAGCAAAGCTGCTTTTCTTGTTACTTTAAAGATTGTTCAAGACCCAGCCTGTTTTCCTGCTGCCTTACCTTTGTCCAACCTGCTTATTATTTAAGCAAGAGGATCTTATCCTGCAACCTCCTGTGTTCAGAAGGGAAAGCTCTCTGTAAAATTCCCATTTTCTCCCTTCTCTTTAGCCACGCGGAGTTGTTGCCATCGCCACTAATAACTGGTGAATGGCTTCTGCAGGGAAAGGGATGTGATCTGCTGCCTCCTTCACTGCAAAGGTGCTGCGTGAAACCTGCCGTGGATTCACAGGTTTTGGGGTGCTCCCGGATCCAGCTGTCGGCTATGGCACCCTGGCAGCCCTCTAAACAGCTGAGGCTTTCCATCTCCTGGGATTCCCCAGCAAAGTGCCTCAAAAAGGGGCAAAGGCCTGAAAATCCAGGTGCCCCTCCCTACAAAAGCAATCCTCACATTCCAGTTTCTCTTTCTGCTCATCACAGGTCACAGCAAGCAGCTCCTGCCCCTTTTAAGATACCTGAGCACCTTGCAAATATTTCTCCTCCTTGTAGTTTCCCTTTCCCACCTTACCCAGTAGTGCCACATAAGCCCCTATTTTATGGTCCACAGACCGTATAAGTCATACTTTCCCGGCTGCACAGCTGTTATCTGTCACGGTAGTCACGAACAAAAAATCAGGCACCCTGATTTCAGAATAGACAGGAGTCGCCTGGTGTCCCCAACCCTGCCAGCCAGGCCAGGGGGGGACTATAGGAAACCTTCACAGAGGAGGGAAATAAGTTACAGCAGAGGTGCTCTGGCCACAGCATCCCCAAACGAGTGCTGCCAGTTGGCAAGGCAGGCATGGCGGGAGCCTACACCCAGCACCCAGCGCTGGGTTTCTCAGCCCACCCATCCTGGCGGTGGGTACCTACACCAGCAGAGGCGGGCCAGCGCAGGCATCTTCCACCAAAACTTCCCTGTCAGCAGCTTCTTGCTGGTATAAACTTTCTCACTGCAACATGGCCTTGGTCAGGGTAGCGTTGGCCAAGTCACCTTTACAGCCAAAATCTGCCTTCCTGTGGGCGTGAAGCAAGCAGCATGCGACCCAAAAGCCTCGCCTACCTCCCTTTCATCTCTAAGATGATGATATGCTTAATGAGCTCCATGGTGTGTAAAGAGAACGATCAAACGACAGCCACTAAGTTACTTGTGGCACGAATATATTGGCAGGTGTATGGGGTTTTTTTAATCCTCCTGCCATAGTGAGAGGATAAAATTCCCAACATAAATGGCAACTCTGCAGCAAGTATCTGACATAATTACAGTAATTATATTGTCTCCACACTCTCTTATAAATCAGTGACAGTATATATTTAATGAGCTCTTTCCTGTTCAGTAGGTTGCTCCCAACCGCTCAGATTTGCGACTGCAATGCAGAGACATCTTAAAATAACATTAACCCTTGGAAGCGATGCCCCTTTGCAGGTAGGTCTCTTGGAGGAGGGCCTGACTCTGCACACCCTTCCCCATGCCACTGGAAAGCACGGACAGGCTTTGGAACAAGCTCCTACGCAGGTCTGATTTGCCCTGGTGAGTAAAATTTTGCCAGTTCTGCCTGCTTGAGCTGGGTGCGGCAGATGTGAGCATTGTCAGAATATAACCTGCTGAGCCCACAGTGGTTTATGTGGTATAGTCAGACACCATGTCCTGTAGGAAAGCCAAGGTTTTTCTTGTCTTTTCACAGCAACCAAATGTTTTTGTAGGCCCTGGGCTAGCAGGCATCCAGGAAATAGTCCATGGGCTTTGCCCATGTGGAGGCACCTCTGGAGGCACAGCAGGACACATGTGGCAGTGCTGATGCTCTGTGTGCATGGAGCATGCAGCTGATCCAGGCTGCTCCGCACATCCCGTGCTTCCCAGTCAATGGGGAGGTAACACCGGTCGCTCCGGGGTTGTGCCACATCTGAGCCATTTAAAATCTAGCACTCCTGTGCAGAGAAGCCAAGGACAAAGACAAAGATTGTCATGTCTGTCACCGGGAGCGCATGATGAAGCAATCCACCACCTGGCAGGAAAACCAGCATGCACCCGTGCACTAAAGCACCTACACCCGACCTTCACTGCCAACTCAGAAGTCCTCTGCCTGCCCTGGCCGAGAACCTTAGCTGTGTCCCCTGCTTCAGCCCCATAAACCAGCCCACTGACACACAGGGAATTTAAGAGCCAGCTCTAAAAACTGAAAATGAGTGCACACAAGAGGAGCACAGCCAACTCCCTGGTGCCCAGTTCCCCCCCAGCCTTTCCCTGCAGTGTGCCTGGCACCAGCTTGTGCTCACACCCCTGCAGCAGGACTGCACTGGGTACCCCAAGGGGCCTGATTAAATCCATGTGTGTGTTGTGCATCTGTGCCATGCACTGCCCAGGGGGCAAGGAAAAAGCTGCAGAGCTGCAGGACAGCCGGGGAGTACCCGGTTTGCTCTGCAGCCCCTCCGTGCCTGGCCAGAGGGGACCGTGCCCTCCTCCTGCCACCCATGGCTGGGGGACAGGGTGCCACCTCCAGCCCTTGCCCTAACACCTTGTTGCACAGGTAGGAGAAAGGTGGAGAACTCAGGGGACACTGACACTCAGCCAGGTGTTCCCGAACAACAGAAACACCTAAAACGATAATAGAAGTGGAGACATAAATGCCAATTTTGAAGTGATTTGCTTTAAGCAAAACTGCCACAAACCATCCCCTACCAAAGCAGGGTGATCCCATTGAACTCATGTATCCCCAACAGCATCTTTGACATCACCTGGGAACTGCTCCTCTTCCTCTTCAGCAGCTGGTGTCACCTGGGAGATCCTCACGCTGATGGGGGCTGAGGACAAGCAGGGTTACAGAGGTTTAACTAATAATACAGAGCTACAGCGCTTTGTGACAGCGGCATTGCTGCTTTTCACAGCAGTGACTTCCCATCTGCCAACACACAGACACATCCTGCACCGTGTCCATCTTAAAATGAGGTGAGAGTGGAGGAAAATCAGTTTGGCGAACTTCTTTCAAACCCAGTCTTTTTATTTATTTTAAAGAAAGTAATCTGAATTTTGGGTAGCTTCCTAAGTGTGTGGAGGCCTCAAATACTCAGATTTATGCCTATATTTGTTTTGATGTCTGTTATGAGACGTGCAGCTGTAGTTCAGAGGGGCATTGAGCATGTGCCTTATCTTCATTGACTTCAGAAGGACTTACACTTGTGCTTTGGGGCTCTCCTGAACAGAAGCACATTCCTGGAGCCTTATGGTGGGTCTACACGGTGACTTCACCTATGGTAAGAGTCTGCTTAAAACAAAAACCAACCAAAGACGCGCTCCTGCATCTTTAAGGTTCTCAGCTGCCCGGGGAGCTTAAACTCACATCACAAAGCGCAGGTTTGTTCTGAAGGTGCGGGCGCCATGCTTTGCCTTCCTGAAGCGCTGCTTTTCTTCCTGAATCTCAACTTGTCAAAAGGAAAAAGAAGCTAACAATAATTTCGACAGACAGCATATGCAGAGCTCAGGAATTACTTAAGTGTCAAATAATTCAAACAAGGTAGCAACTCAGGGCTCAATGCAAATAAACACTTGCCTGAAATCTGTTCCCAGGTTATATCATGTCAAGTCAGCCCAAAATTTCAGGCACACTATATTACTTGACTTAAACTGCCCCCTTTGCATTTTTTTGCCTCACTGCTAACCAGCACTGAATGTATTGGGTTTTCAAGTGCTTTACAGATTAAGGGGATTCTCTGGCTTGGGCTGGACCTGCAGTGACATCTTGTGGTCCCCTGCGAGGTGAGGTGCTGGCTGCCAGGCAGCAGAGCCCCCTGACCCGAACCTCACACCAGTGCCCCTGGACCACAGCACTGACCAGCACAAATCTCCCAGAGGACTTACCTCCACCTGGGGTGGCTGAATGCCCAAGCGGGGAAACAAACACACACCTCCTCCTGCAACAGCCCTTCCCCTTCAACTGCAGCACCAGGGGAAACTTCAGAAATCACCCTTTTCTGCATGAAAATAAATTGTGAAAATCAGATCATTGAACTGGAGAGCCTGTGGTGGGCCCTGCTTGCCTGCAAAGCCTGGGTGCTTTTAACTTGAGACAAGGAGAGGAATTAATCTGCCTCCTCCCACATTTGTGCCTGCCTGAGACTCACATGTAAGTAGGATGCTTTGCCCTTCGCCACTTCTTCTTTTGCTGTGACTCTCAATTTCCCACTGAAAAACCAACACACTTGCTGTTGGCATCTTAGTAGAGGAAATTAAATCCGATATTTCGGTGTTATCTGATTTTCCCATCCCTGTACACCATTGTATAATTTCACCACCTACTCATTTGTTTCCTTCACACACAAGTGCGTTTAGAGAAAAACCATCCTTGGAAGAATATTTAGTCAGAGAAAGGTTGTAATCAGCTTGGATAGAAACCAGACAGTTAATTTGCTTGAGAAAGGGGGAAGGGAGGAGGAAATGAAATGGAATAATTTCTTCCCTGTGAATTTAGGCACAAAAAAAATTTGATGGCAAAACTGTAACCTGAGAAGGAAAGTAGTTGAAAAACTTCACGGGAAACACTCTTCCTGAGCTATTGCACTAAAATAACATGAAAGCCAAAGTAAAAGATCTGAGTCATCAGACATCTTCTGTGTTCATTAAAAAAAACCAAACAAACAAAAAAAAAAAAACCAAAAAAACCACACAACCTCACAGGAAAAGACTCACAAACTCTTCCCAGGGCAAAATAACTAGATGTCCCATGTAAATCATCGGATATATCAACATTTAGGGTCAGACGAGCAGTAACTGAGTCATGCCAAGAGAATGTGCAGAATGTAGACACCTAAGACCCAAACAGGGATTTGAAAAGCTCCTCCACACTGTCTAATCCATCAAAATACTCAGCCCTGGGAAAGAGGGGAAGCATGGTATACTGGTGAGCGGCCAGGGCACTGAGCTTAGGGATTACCTCAAGAGCCCGTCTTCTCGGGCACCTTTCTCCTGCCCTTTTACTGGGACTGGCTCATGGCATAGAGGAGCACCAGTCGCAGCCAGCACCTCGCTCGGCTGGGGACTCTGCAGGCAGATGGTCCCAGTGAAGGCAAGAAAAGCTCAGTGAAGTCAAGGGAAGCTCGTAATTATGTTATGCAGAAATGCAGATGCTCTCCTCCATCTCATACGCCCCTCCGGTGAGTCAGTTCAGGTTTAACAAGAGCACATGATCACAAGTGTCAGGACTAGCACTTATATTTCTTTTTCTTGACTATTTGCAGCTATTCTAACTTCCTTATAGGCATTTATGCAAGTTTCACAGCAGTTTATAGTCTAAGACATTATGCAAATATAGTTAGGAACCCTTAACATATTTTCCAGTTCATTTCAGGTTATTAAATAAAGTCAAAGCTGATCTTTCTTCCAGTCCTTTGGCACCTCTTGAGAGCAGGACAGTGTGATCAGTCCTCTACTCCAATAATATTCTAGTTCATATTACCTTCACAGAAATAAGAGAAAGGCCAGCTGGAGAGAAGGTCAAGAGATTGCCCAGGGCAGTTGCCTACCCCAGGGCAGGATTCACCTCTGGCTAACACATTTTCATCAGATATGTGCCTGATTGCCATGCAAATCCGAAGAGTCTCCCTTGGCAATCTCTTCCAGTGCTCCATAATCTTTCCTAGTACATGGTTCCTCCCTAGTGATTAATCTAAATCCTCTTTGATTCAATAAGCCCATTATTTCATGTCCTAGCCACCACGAACATAAAAGACACTGAAAAGATGAAAGGAATAAATTGTTCTCTTTGTGTTTGGAGACTTATATTTCCTTTGAGTATTCTGTAGGCAAACCTACTCAAACTCCTTCAATCTTCTTCTCATATTTCTCACTCTCATGTACTTAATGTTCTCACGTTTTCTAGATTTTGGTTAAATCTCCTTGCTCTTCTCTGAACCGTCTCCTGTTTTTCCTAAAGAGTATGAAATATAGAACTAGACCTCATACTTCAGCTGACGCTTCTCCTGAGCTGAACAAAAAGAGGTATATTTATGTCATATGGATGATGACATAAAAATATACCTCTCAATGTTTCTGTTAATTTTGCAGCATCGCTATGTTGTTAGAATTGGTAACAAAATGAATGCCAGCCAACTACCTGACCTTCTTCTGCCAAGCTGACCTTTAATTCCTCTCTTTCCTGTTTGCAAAGTGTGTCAGTTCTGTCCAATTTCTCCAGATGATTTGAATCCTAATTCCACCCTTCAACATGCTTGCAACCTCACCTGCCTCAACATGCAATATAAAACTGTTTCTTCTTTCCCTGCTGTATAACCTGCCTGGAATAGATCACAAAGCAGTCACAAAATCTCTCTTGTGCGTATATATCTTGCAATCCAACAACTGCTGCTTATGCTCTTTTTTTTGCTGTACCCCTCCAAAAAAAGAAAAACAAAGACACAAAGTTGTTTGTTTGTTTGTTTTTTAAAAACACAATATTTTTACTGTAAGCACTTGTAAGAAAACATAAAACAGTGAAAAAGTAGACCATCTTCCCCACAGGTACATGTATAGGAACCTACGGCATGTTTGAAAAGTGTGTGTGCTGTGAAAGTAATCTCTGCAGCTGTAAAGAGATCTTACAGTTTAAAAACTGATTTGTAATTATCTTTAAGACAGTGCTGTCGATGTTTGCTAAGGAAAGCTCAAATATAATAATAGGAGGAAGAGAGAACAGGAGGACCTGCTCAATGCTTTAAGCACAGTTCTTTTCCTCTCTGACTTGTTTTTCATTTTTACATTAGGACAAGCAGGATTTGAACCCATGTTGGAAACAGTTCTGTGTTTAAGTCACTGAAATTAAGTGGTTAATTCTCATTGCTCAGCACAGTAATTCCTGTTCTTTCACTTTTTAGATTACACTATAAAACTCCGGTCTGCTTGCTTCAGAGTCCCACAGCTGAGCAACGCAGCACCCCAGGACCGGATTCAGTGCACCAAAGCCATTGATTCCTACTGTCCTGACTAAAAAGTGTTAAGGAATGAATTTGACATTCACAGTGATAAAGTTACTGCAAGCTTTGGTAAAGACATTAAAGTGAAAAAAAGGGTTGTTCAGCACCTTGATTTCTCATGAAACTAGAGCAAAGAGGGAAATTAAAACCAACCCAAAACATGAATACAAATTTACATTAAAATTCAAGCTATTACAAATCTTAGTTCAAGTCCTTCTGTTAACAGAAAAGGTTAGTTATATGATAGCAAATATAAGCCCCACATTTTACGGCCATTTTCCCACCCTCACCATTTAAATTTTTGGCTCCATTTTAAGCAACCACCAAGCTGGGGTTAATTTATGCAATAAACTCATTCCGTTCAGCCATGCTGGAGTCACACCAGTGCTAGTTCTGCTCTCAGTCACACCATGGTAAATACCACCTTCACTCACACTGGTGTAAATTCTTCACTCTGTCAGGGGGAAAAGACATTCAACTGCCCAGTTGCCAGGAGCTTCATGGGGTTCTGCAAGGTATCCACAGGAAAATGATATGATAGCTTGGACCAGGAATTGCTCTGCCTTTGTGGACTTCAATAGGAACAAAAAAGTTCCTGGTGACTTAAAGGAGTTTGTCCCAAAGAGGAATATCTGTAAACATAATAAGAAATAGAAGATCTCTTGTGCAAAGAAAGGGGAAAAAAGAGCTCCTGTGGAGCAAAAGAGAAAACCTAGGACAGCAGTGGGAATGACAGAACAAGTTCAGCAATGGAAATGTGCGTCAAAAGGACAAGATACCTGAAAGCAAGTGAAAATCTTTGAAAAAGACCTTTCAGAGAGATATAGTCAGTGAAACACCGAAGTATTTTTGGTCCAAGGAGATGCACATGAATCCTAAAAATGAAGTGCTCTCACAGTGATGTGACTAGTTAGGATTCTGTGTGAAAGATACAACTTCCAACCACAGAGCTCCTTATGCCATGGCTATTTTCACTTGGACACAGCAATTAATATTTGGCAGCTCTGAAACTATTTTTGCTTCATGCATTCTTGAAAGAATAAAGTCAGAAACAATGAAAAGTATGAAATTTGGTGCCAGCAAACAGTCCAGAAGAGAGAAACTCTTTTAAACTCTGAAAATTACAATTTTACATCATTTCACTAATTGCTGTGTGCAAAGGAGCCAGTTCATTGTAGATTCTTTCCATGTCTAGAAATAACTGGTGACCTGAAAAAAATCCACAATCCATACAACCCCATATCGAGCTGAGTTGCAATTGTTTTGTGAGCTGAAGGAATGACTTCACCTACAGCCTTGAAGCTCTTGATGACATAAGTCAGTCCCTCCTGTCACCGGTGAGGAGGAATGTTTCCTCCTGTACTAAGAATACAGTGCTTCAGAAGTACTGTTCTTCATCTCCTCCACTCATGAGCAGTGACCACTTGTCCCCTTCCTCCTCAACAAAACCATTACGTCTCGGCAGCTTGTCTGAAGTCAATGAAGAGAGAGACACTTGGCTAATCTGATCCCGAGGAGTCAGTCTGGATGAATCCCTCCTCCTATCATCCATTCCAATATGAACACTGATTTGGGAAGGAGTAAGTGGCTTCATGTGGCCTTGGGCTTGTGCTTCATAACTTTCTGTGTCTGGCTTCTTATAACTAAGAAGAGAAAGAGAAAATATGTTTAGTACCAAGAGGTCATTGTGTAGACGTGTCTTTGGCATGAGAACAAATCAGAAACTTCTGACAACCTAAACGTTACCTGCACTGCAGACACAATGTTAATGGGTAAGAGTACTGGTCAAATGGCATCAAGACATTTCAAGAGTAAAAGAGAGGGACTCTCAAAGCGAGGTTCTTTAAGAAAAATTATGAGTTTGCTGAATTATGAAAGGGTTCATAGCAGACAATTGCAGGGGAATGGACTTGATGACCCAAAAATCACTTTCTGATTCAGTGTTGATCTAGGCCAAAAAAAGCCCAACAATGGCAAGTATGCATGGCCTATATGTGAAGACATATATGTTTTATCATGTTCTTTGGAATCTGAAGTTGTGTTCAGCTGATGTGAAGCTTCAAGAAAGATTACTGTCCAACAGAGTATACTGTATTACAACTTCCATAAGTCTGAAGTCAAATATGTTTGCAGGGTTCTCAATATCTAACCGCAATGGTGTCCAATACTTAATGTAATCACCACAAGACCAAAAGACTTGGAGAATAAAGGAATCGCTGTATAGAAATTTCTCATCCTTTGGATAACTACACACAGAAAGTTTTTAGGATAGAAATCATGCTGTGGCAGGGCTGATACTACCAACAGACATGAGCATGTACGTAATTTTTATTCTAGACTGTGGTGTCATGGAGCTTTTGCAGGATCAGAATCATGATGCAGCAACAGATTTCCTATATTAATTTATACTATATTTTACTATACTATACTATACACTATAGAAGGCCCCAGCTACAGTAGAAATATTTGAAGGTTTGGACTAATTTCAGACACTGTAAAAAGTCTTATTTTTGAAAGACGTTTGCTCACAATGCTGTTAAAAACAAGTGCACTGTAATTGCACCCAAAAAGAGGGCACAAAAAATGTAGAAAAAAACCCCAGAATTTGAAAAATATTTTTATAGTTCAGTGTCCTGGTTTCAGCTGGGATAGAGTTAATTTTTTCATAGTAGCTAGTATGGGGCTATGTTTTGGATTTATGCTGAAAACAGTGTTGATAATGTGGAGATGTTTTAGTTGTTGCTAAGTAGCGCTTACACTAGTCAAGGACGTTTTCAGCTTCCCATGCTCTGCTGGGTGCACAGAAAGCTGGGAGGGGACACAGCTAGGACAGCTGACCCCAACTGACCAAAGGGATAGCCCACACCATATGGCGCCATGCTCAGCATATAAAGCTGGGGGAAGAAGAAGGAAGGGGGGGACGTTTGGAGTGATGGCGTTTGTCTTCCCAAGTAACCCTTACGCGTGATGGAGCCCTGCTTTTCTGGGGATGGCTGAACACCTGCCTGCCCATGGGAAGGAGTGAATGAATTCCTTCTTTTGCTTTGCTTGTGCGTGTGGCTTTTGCTTTGCCTATTAAATGTTCTTTATCTCAACCCAGGAGTTTCCTCACTTTTACTCTTCTGATTCTGTCCCCCATCCCACCAGGGGGGAGTGAGCGAGCGGCTGCGTGGTGCTTGGTTGCTGACTGGGGTTAAACCACAACATTCAGAAATTGGTTCACTTCCAAAAAAATAGAGCAAGATACTTTACTTGTAACAAGGTGCAAAAGAATAAATACACTGCTTCTCTGTTTCTGGCTAAATTAAATAGAGAAAAAATAAAAACAGGTACAAGTCTTTTAAAAAACGTCTACTGCTACGTGATGGAGAATTGCCTTTTGAATTATTTGTTCACTTGATATTCACAGCAAAACCACTGCTGATCATTACCTCAGTTGGTATTGAACTAGATCTCCAACACAGGTGGCATCCAGTCGCACCTTTAGCTGCTAGTTAAAGAATGCCCAGTACAGTCCTAGTCCAGGTGTGTTAATAATAGTGACATCTGTCTCTTTTGGAGTCACAGATTAGACAGAACAACCCCGAGCTAAAGGATTGCCAGGTACTTTTAGGTATACAAAGCCCAAAGTAACGTCTCACTTGATCCTCAGCAGCAGTGCTGCCTACAGTTCCCCAACTGATTAGCATAAGACAACTTGCCATTTCAGCTGCAGGGAAGACAGCACAACAGACACAGAAGAAGCTGCCATTGCAGCTGATCCCATCCAAGGCTGAAGCACGAGGCCAACAGGCATGAACACACCTAGCAAAAAAAGATATGGACGTCAGCCAGAGCCGCCTGTCCCAATACAGACATTCCTGTCCCTGCATATCATAGGACAGATCAGCAGTTCCACAACATGACTTGCCGAGACCTCCATAAACACAACTACATTGATATATATTTACTTACTTATTTTTAAATATCCCTTCCGTTGCAAGGGATGACCTTTGCGGCAATTCAGCTACAAGGCTGTGGCCATAGGGTAAGACATTTGTCCCTTCCAGCTATTCTGCACATATATGAAACAAAGCAAAAGCAACAGAAAGACAAGACAACAGTCCAGGCAAAGGAGGGAGAAGTTACTCATAAATAAAAAGAGGAATGCTTGAAGAAAATTTTAAGGAGGAATTTGGAGCATGAGAAGATATCTGACAGAAGCAGAGGGAATGCAAGTAGTAGGAGAGAAAATGTGTGATTCAGGGTGAATAAAAGAGGGAGCACTCAGAAGTGGGATGGGATCTCTGATTAGAGCTGGGTTTGAATATACAGAAACTAATCCCCAAGTACTGCTATGTGAAATATGAGCATGGTTTTAATTTTGTCATATAAGAATTTATTCCTAAGAGTTAAAAATTTGGGGAACAAAGATTTTTTCTAAAACATGAAAAAAAAACCCCAGCCCACATTTATTTTGTCCTCCTTCTACCAAGTTTTAAATACTCTAGGAACCTCTCTTTGGTTCCTTGAGCAGGAAATCCTGCAAGAGGCACCACAGAGCTTAACTGTGCTGCTGTCTTCAACAAGTCACGCTCTGGCAGTCACATACCTGCTGCTATGGGTATTCCAAGCAGATTATAAATTAAGGCAAGAATCAGATTTATTCGTATTCTTCGAACTGTTCTTTTTGATAAGTGAATACTGGCAACTACATCCAGCAAGTCGTTCTGCAAGACAGAAGAGCATTGAAAGTTTTCCACATACAGTCTTCAGAATACCAAATCAAAAAGAGGAGTGTCAGTGATAAAAGAGGACAGGTCAAGACTGTAGTGCTCACTCGGATAAGAACAACATCTGCTGCTTCAATGGCAACATCAGTGCCCGTTCCAATTGCGATTCCAACATCGGCCCTGGCTAGTGCAGGGGAATCATTGACTCCATCACCAACCATTGCAACCTTCCTCCTCCCATTTTGGAGCTCCTGGACCTTTGCAACCTTGTGAGAAGGAAGAACCTCAGCAAAGACTTTTTTGATCCCAACCTATGTACAAAGAAAGAAACATACCCAGTTGGTGATACGCTTCTTGCTAAAAGGAGGAACCATTTGCTGTTCTGGGTGAAGGGGAAACAAAGGAAGACCAACCAAACTGATTCCAGTGGAGGCAGCACTTGCAAGCCACACAAAAAGCTGAAGAGCAACATCCCTTTGGCATAAGAAAGGGACTGATTACAGCCCCCTCCATCTTTACTGCAGAGATGCTGGCAAACCATGCTCTGCCCTTAGCGTCATGCGCCTCAGGGCCTCTGAAGTTCTACTGCCTTGGCAATAAAGGTTTGGTGGTTAAAAGAGCCGGTTTTCAGCTAATCATGCTGCCTGACGCACCAATGAAGGCTTCAGTGAAATGCAACACAGGAACCATGTATGATCAGGCAGTTACAGTAGTGGAAGCACAGAAACATCAAATATGTGCAAGTCTCAGGGAAACTATGAAAATAAAGCAGACAGCAGGCTAAACGCTTGTACCCATCGACATCTCAGCTAATATGGAGTTGCTACCAATGGCTTTAGCATTCCCTCTTTTATTCACCCTGAATCACACATTTGCTGTCCTACTACTTGCATTCTTTCTGGTTCAAAACAGGAGGGTGTACTAAAGAGAGCTGGGATAAAGCCCCCGGATTGGCTGCCCCACAAAGCAAAGATCAGCTTTTCACTACACAAGGTAGAAGATCCCTTTTAACCTTTCAGGAAGTAATATTTTTAAAAGTTTTTAGGACTGGCTTACGATTTTTCCACTGGCAAGGAAGTAAGTGCCAAAAAATCAATTAAAATGTAGGTTGGCACAGACTATGCTTGTTTGAAAACTTCACTTGAGTGCCCAGAACCATTAATTGCAGCTTGTTTCTGAAAGACTTTTCTTAACAAGGAAAGGTGGGGTGGGAAAGTGCTTTACCACAATTGAACCAAAAGCAAAAGCATGAATCAAAATAGGAGAAGGATTAAAGCTTCACACTGAGGAACAAATCAGACCTCACAGCATATGAGAACATACATACAACAGTGCTGGCTGAGTTAGCTGTGTGGTGGGATACCTTAGGAAAGCAAGGTAGTACACGGTAGCTTAGAAGTCGACTGATCCAAAGGGAAAGAGGTAAATGAAGATGGAGAGGGTGGAAATGTAGCAAGGTAGAGTGAGAATTTGGCACAACATTGTTTTGGTTTTGCCTCTGTCAAAAGGCAACATTTATAGTTTGAGATTAAGGAAATCTCATAAACCCAACCTCTTTTAGATTGCTATGCTTATTAATAATAATTCTTATTGTTATTACTATTACTATGCTATCCTTAAAGATAATGACAAATCCCCACTTCCCTTATTGGGAACAGGACTGGATCTTAAAGGAACTTTCCTTTGTCACTAACCAAACAAGACTGTCCTTCAGTGAAGGGAAGCAGGAGGCTTCAGTTCAGCAACAGACTAATTACTGCAAGCATCTCTGCACCTCTGGAGAAGTACTGACTGCTTGTCTTCAGTGGGATTCTAATGCAGCCACTGGCCTTTACTGTGCCAGTACCTGACCTGATTTTCAGTCCAATTCAAGAAAAGTTAGTCTTCAGTTAACATCCCCTGGGAAACTCTTAAGTTCCTGCTCCAAATTCACAGGTGTAAGCAGAGTTTTAGAACCACATCATGTATTTTTTTTAAACACAAAGAAGCAGATACCTGAGTAGCAATGGCTTTTGCAGTTTTCCTGTTGTCACCCGTTATCAGCACCACATCTATTCCCATGTTTTTCAGCGTGTGCACAGCAAGGGCTGCCTCCTGCTTGACAGTGTCTGCTATTGCAATCATTCCACACAACACACCTGCACAAAGAAACGTCCTCTGTCAGAGCGAGCTGTGGGAGGCAAAGTGGCAGCAAGAGAACATGACTTCTCAACCACACCATGGCAGCTTGTGAAATAACACATTCTGGGCAATATCGACACTCATAAGCCTGAATAACTGTCTCCAGTTTTCTAAGCTATGGTCTCTTTCTTACACACACCCACATACGCTTTTCTCATTTATCTGTTTCAGACCGAAGAACAAACACCTTTGGTATTTAGGGACCAGCAGGTAGGGGAGAAGAGGAGGGCAGCTTTTAAATATGCCTGACTTCTAGGTTTTATGGTATGGACAAATACGATAGCGGGCCAGGGAAAGTTTTGGTATTTGTGCCCAGGTCAGATGTTGAAGCCACTGCTCCAGGAGGAAGCATATAGAGTATCTGGTTTTATGTCCCCTAATCTTTCCAGGTTGGATCTCTGTTATAATTAATTACCTTCATACAGAAGTGTTGCACCTGCCTTCCAACACATCGACTCAAAGGTGCGCGTCCATGTATGCTTCAAGTGACTTAGAAAAATCTCACATGGGTTTATCATTCCATGTTACCATTCAAAAGTAAGGACTTAAGTAGGTTTTGCACCCCTGTATCTCTATTTGCTATTTCTAGCAGCGATAGGAACACCAGCTGTACATCAGAGCCCTTATTTCCATTTTAAGAGCACTTGATTTTGCTGGACTGATGATGGAGCCCAGGCTGAGACATGCAAATGCCTCTCAAAATTGCTCTGGAGGAGCACCAAGAATATTTATTCAGTAATTGAATCAGAGGCCCCATTTCGAGATCACAGATGCACTGGCAATCTATCACCGTTATAGCAGTTTCTCATATTAAGGTATTGTCTAGGATCTAGACAGAACAGAACCCCTCTGGCACAGAACAGAACCCCTCTGGCAAAACTCATTTAGTCTAATCTATTACACTTGAATGACCTAATAAATCATCATGTTTATTCATGAAATGTTTTGAAATCAGTGATGCAATAGGTTGGTGTGTGATCCTTAAGTGATATAAAGTCAGGATGGGACATGGCACTGTACTGGCATTGCTTTTGTGAAAAGTCCTAGACAACAGGAGGTCCAGAAATTAATACTTAAATTAAAAACTACCCAACAGAATCTTATACACACTGTTCTGAGGTGAACGCTTCTTCTAAGAACACTTTGATACTCTGCAGTTCACAAGCAGTTCTGGACTAAAGGTTAGTAGTTTCCTGACACTAAGCCACTGATCAATTGCTCCAGAGTTTGTTTTTAACCATTCCATGGTAAGATCAATTTATATCTATTAAGTCATTCCAAAGAACAGCAGTTACCATCTATAGCCACTAGTATGGCAGTCTGTCCTTTCGTTTCATGGTCTGTCATTGCATCATTTACATCATTTGCAATATGCAAGCCATTGCGTCGCATCCACTCACGATTTCCAATCAACACCGAGTATGTCTGAGAAGCTGATGGACCTTTGTGCACAGACAAGAAGAAAAACAAGCAACTCAAAAATAGTGAACCTAAGCCAGATAAGTTTGCAGATGACAATGTCAGACTGCATTAGCTATAGCAAGATATTCTGAAGAGGTTTTCCTTTTTTTTGTGTGTGTGTGTTCCTCACTGGCAATGGATACACCTACGACACAAACAGAATTAGTCTTTTTGAAGTGCTGCTGTCATTGCCAAACACAAATGCATAGGCACTACCTGAAGACAGCCTCATAAAACCTTTCTCGTTCAAGACTCAATCTGTGCCTGTTTATACACAGAACTGCATCATGAACTTAATGGAAGTATTTGCCTGTATTTGCCTTTGCCAGTTGGCATTGTTTTTCTGGGTAAGTGTAGTTTGCACATTTCATAAATGCCATGCTGCTTTGTTTCTACAACTAATGACTTCTTTCAAATATAAAGGCTATTTCTGGTAAGAAAAAAGTAGTTTTGTTCTAACAAACAATGAAATGGTATGTAGAGCACCTCATTATGAATTCAATCCAACTTCACAAGAGCCATATGAAGCAGGTGAGAAAATATTACATTAACACCATTCACAGATGACACAGTTCTGATGATTAAAGTTCTTATTTTATTTAAATCTTCTAATAGCTTTCTTAAAAAGGTCAGGAGAGCCACAGTCTTCTGAAGAGAACTGATGAGCTTCTTAAGGAAGGCTTTAAATACTTTTTCTTTCTCTCCTACACTACAAAAGAGCAAAGTGGCTTCCACAGAGCTTGAAACAAAACCAAATGTATTGGCCTAATCAAAAACATCAGGCACTGAAACTCGCTTTGCAGATATAACACGCTTTATTGTGCATCTGCTGAATAGATTTTTTTTTAAAAGTAAGTGCCTTGAGAGATACATGAACAGAAAACAAAGGTCCAAGTTAATATGGAACTAATGGGTAGGATATAAAAAGCACCAGTAAGATAACATGCTAAAGATAAATGTAAAAGGTAAAGATAATGCTAATTGGCAAACTTTGCTCTTCGCTGGACCATTCTTCTAAACAAAAGGGATATTGCTGGGCATGCCTTATTGCCTATGTATTGTATGGACTTTTCAAGTACCTGCCACTGTAGCACCGCAATTCTTATTTAGGTTTCTAAATTGCAGAGAGATTGAGAGTAGCAGAAAGAGAGAGCTTCAATTTTTGTTAAGGCACATTTTTGTCCCTGGTGATCTTTGCATCCTTCTGCCATAAATCCACTTTTCCATTGTTCCTACTCTGACAGGATTGTTTTACAGTGATCGGCACTGTTGATTCATTAGCCCTCACACTGCAACTTTGGGGGCAGACATACCATGTGATTCGGAGAGCGTGATCAGCACATTATCTCCCAGAGGAGCACTGCTGTCCCTGCTCCTGTTGGTGTCCAGCTTATTGAGATCCTCCTCGGCCATGCCCAGGATGGCCTCAACACCTCTGACTTTGCAGCTGATGCCACAGCCCGGGACTGCCTGGAAGTCGGTGCAGTATCCCAGGCTCTGAGTGCCAAGCTCCTGTGGACATAATCAGAGTTCATCAGCAGTCTGTACTGCCCACGTAGTGTACAAATATTAGATAACTCCTGCCAAAAAGAGGTCTCATTCCTCCTCTTGACAATGACTGGCTGACAGAAAAGCAGCATGGAGTATCAGTAGCGCAGAATTAAAAATAAGGACGTTCTGGATGTGCTGCGGTTTAGGCTTCTAGAGAGGGGCAGCCACACAGATCACATCCAGGTGTCAGCCCTAGCAGCAGCAAACCATAAAGGACAGATTTTCCTGGTAGTTCAAGGACAAAGCAGTTACATTGGTGGTTCATGACCTCAGCCAAGACTAGGAACTAAAGAGAAATACTATAACAATAAGCCATACAGCTTCTGAAAAGATGCGACTTCTAATTAACCACACAGATAACTGGCTGGGGGAGGGGTGGGGGTCAGGCCTTTTATATATATGTAGAAGTACAGTGAAAAACTGTATCTAATTCCTGGAGTGATCTGGCTGGATGATAAGGAAACTGGGTCATTCTGTTGAGTTAGAGAGAAGCCAGTGAGTACCTTCAAGATGAAAAAAGGGTTTGGCAGGACCCTACGAGTTACAAAAAGAAGGGAGAAAATATGCATTTTTAAACAAGTTATTCTGGGTTGTCTCTGGAAGTTGGAATTACATGTACCTTTCAGTGACCTTCTTACAACACAGGGATAAGGCAGGTGGTAAGAATATTAGCAAACAGTATAGCATTGCAACTCATATCAGCCATGATCCAGTAATAACTGGTGCACGGGATGACTACAGAAGTGTCATGGAACTAAGACAAATTTGAAAACAGAAAATGTAAAATACAAGAGCGGCAACTGAATCATTACCCATACTCTCTTTTCCCTTCTAAATTTATATGTTAACTTCCAAATTTTACCACTGAAAGATCTATCACTAATAAGTTTGATATATTCTTGCCAATGACTTTTTCCGTAAATCAATTAATGACTTGTCTTAGCAGAAAGACATTATTCATTTAAACCAGGCTTCCTATTTTGGTTACTATTTGTGCTTTCATTCTTCCTGAAACATTTGAGGAACACATGCAATATATAAATGACCTTTGAGGATTTGCAAAATTTGCAAAGACTTGAGTAATCTATTAATTCATTTGTGAAATTCACAAATATCAGTTTAATATTCAGATTTTAAAGCTTTTTGCCTACTCTATTCAGATAAGCAAGTGACTAATAGAAGTGACTACAGTCAGGTAACATATGAAATGTCACCACACACATTTGCTTCAGAATGCTATTTTAAACATACATATTCCTCCTGCACATATTCCACAATCCTTATTTTCCCACTAATTCACGAAAACCTTTGTAAGTTCTTGCTTGAGAACTCCACAGAATTACCAGAAAAGCAAAGCCTAGAATATGCCTTCTGGTGTTGTCCAGACTAAGAGGCCCAATGATAAAATCTGCCAGCTTTCTAGCCTGTTACTTTTCAGGCAGGCCTGTCACTTTTCAGGCAGGCCTGTGCCTCTGGGACTTGCTCGTTTCATACAACACTGCTGCATTTGCACAGATCCCTTCAGGTCTTAGATGAAATAGGAAGGCTAAGTACCTCTTTGCAATATTTAGTGACTGCCACTCCTAAAGGATGCTCGCTGCTGGCTTCTGCAGTGCCAATCACTGCCAGTACCTTCTTCAGAGAGAGCACAGCCATGTCTCCCAGCAAAAGCACCCTCATGACTTTAGGAACTCCGCAGGTGATGGTCCCAGTTTTATCAAACATCACAGTCTTGATCTGCAAGAAATAAACCAGAGTTACTGCTTAAGCCCTGCGAACATAGGAATGCTTATATGCTTTAGGCACATAAATACAGGCAGGACCTTAATAATGAGTTGACTATATCCATACCAAGACAGAATAAACCTACAAAAGTAGGGATTCCCGTATGTACCTTGAACTATCTGTACAGTAGGTCTCCTTATGCTTTCTTATTCATTCCCCATACAGTGACTTCACTGAAGCTACAACATCATCCTGTATGTATATCAGGATCTCAAACAACAGAGTCATTGCAGGACTTGTACTGACCTTTGTGTGTGCGTCTATATATTCATATGCAGGATTCACGTAATGGCACCTTAATCACTTTTACCACAAGGTATATGATGCAAGGAGGGCTTTTACAAATGCTGTTCTACACAATTAACTATAGCACTGAGGAAAGAGGACTCAGGACGTTATTTGGTGATAAGAGCAGGTGGGAAGAGTGCAAGAAGCTGCAACAAGTTCCAGAAACAACAACAGAACCAAACTCAACCTCATTCTATTCACCAAATTCAGCAATCACTTGTTAGCCAGCCTAACAGGTCTTGAGGAATCAGAAATGAACCAAAAAACACAGGCCCACATACACTGAAACCCAAAGCTAAAGTCAATTCTAATCCTGAAAATAAACATGGCACAGAGAAACACATGAACCAAAAAACTTAGCAAAGTAGGCACTATTTCCATTCCCAGCTATTCCAACCCACCAAGCTTGCAGAATCCATCAGGTCACCTAATTTTCCAAGCCCTGATACTAGCCTTGCTTAGATTTGAAAGGTAAAAAGTCCTGACACTAATTAGCAGTCATTTTTTGGTTTTTTGCAGAGCCTTGGAAAAACTTCTGGTCTATGCTTTATAATGTCCAGTAAGAACAAGAATTAGTCTCATTAACTTATTCTTACCCTCCTTTTCACTTAAAATGTTTTGCCTATGTCTAATCCAGTCTGTCATAGCATGGTTTAAACTCATATTCTTTTCTGTGGTCCTATGGTCATGGTCCTAGGTCATGTCCTATGCTGTGGACATGTGAAACCTCCTCCTCTGCCTTCAGTCTCCTCCTCCTCTTTTCATCAGTTTTCTGTCTTTGAAGGGCTTTTTCTGCCTTCCTTCCTTCTTTTTTCTATACATTAAAAGAGCTTCAAATCATCCTGGTTTTCTCTTACATCCTACATTTTAAACTACTGATCATGAACAATATGCATTTCACAACAGCCCTCTGAGGAATGAAGGAAAACTGGACTATTGAGCTCTTTTGCAGAAGAGGTAAAAAGAGTGCAAAAATCAGAAACCTCTGAGGTCGTGCAGAAGATTAGCAGCCTCAGTGGCATAAGATTGCAGGAACTGTTGGCTCTCAACACTTTGCTGTGACTACTTTGAAGAAAGAAGGTCAGTTCTGTCTTCTTTACCTTAATGAGCAGCAACCAATAGAAAAAAAAAACAAACAACATTCTGCAGTCTTTCTCTGGACCAGCAGGATTTTCCAGGAAATGATATTTCATGTAGCAACAGCTGGGTAAGCTACAAAAGTACAGAATTAACTATTAACCTTGTGTGCCATTTCCAGGGGTTTTCCGCCTTTGATGAGAATACCATTCTGCGCAGCAACTCCTGTGCCCACCATCACAGCTGTGGGGGTAGCCAAGCCTAAAGAACAGGGGCACGCAATGCTCAGCACAGTGATGGAGGTTTGAAATGCAAACCTCAGTATTAGTTCAGCTTTTGAAACATGTTTGTTCTGATTCTGCAAGAAGAGGGAAGAGAAGGGGGAAAAAAACGAGAGAGATGTATGATTACTGATAGAAGATAACATAGACGTACAATCAGTCATAGGCATTCCACAGAACGCATTTACCTGGAAACCCCCAGTACAGAAAAACAATCTATTATTGTTACTGTAATGGTAGAGAAGGGTCAATGTTACAAATTGTTTATGGTAGTATTTTCAGGCTTCTTTTCTGCTCAAGCACACATATGCTTGACTCTACTCCCAGGTTCCCAGATGACAATATAGCTTGCTGGCATTTCCTTTATAGCTTAGCAAAGGAGAACCCTATTTCCAGGTACACAAATTCCCACCATTGCTGAGCATAGCAAATACACATCCTAAAGGTAACAGAAACTCATCTTTCTAAAGCCAAACTCAATATCTGCCATCAGGAACAAGGATGTCCAAAAAATTTCAGGCACTATAGGAATGGCTCAGCTCCTTGCAATGCAGCTATAGATCATGTTTAGTCCAGAAAGACTGCCAATAATTTCAGTTTGTAGGAACCCCATGCAGAACTACTGGGATAAATGCAAGGGTATTTTTATACCTGCAGATAGATTTTAATTAGTGTAATTATCTGCTCTGTATAGAAAACACCACATTGTACAAAAGTATTTGCCAGGTTGCAACATCAAACCTACACACAGAAGGTATGTTAATTACACTGGAAGATATCCTAACACAAAAATCTAGAGCTTAATGAAATTACTTACAGGAAAATATTTTTGAATAACATCAAAATTTATAAAACCAATTGTGATCCACACTATCAATGTCACTGTTGAAATGATGATGATAAATGGAACAAAATATCCACTAAATTTATCTGCCAGTTGCTGGATGGGTGCCTATAAAAAAGAAAAACATGTATTTGTATGTTTATGATCAAAACACATACGTATGTAGAGTTTATGAAAATATCTAATATTCTTCATGATTTTTTTCTGAAGTCTGGAAAATACACAGTTTGTTGAATAAGTAATATATAAAAATATAAAATCTTTTTCGTATATAATCAAAATCTGTGAATAAGTTTTTCTTTTCTATTATTTCTACCTTTGACATTTGAGCTTCTTCCACCAATTTCACGATTTGTGCCAGAGTGGTATCATTACCAACATGAGTTGCATTAACAAGAACTGATCCATGTGCATTTATAGAACCAGCAATCACTGTGCTCCCAGGCTTCTTAGTGACTGGCATGGCTTCCCCTAGAAAGGAAAGGTAAGAATAAATGAGGTAACACCCCTAATAATAGTGAACATAGTTCATTAGCACGCAGCTCATTGTATGCTGGCAAAATCAGTGTGCTAAGCAGTAATGACAAGAAATCACATATTGTATATCTCTGTTTAGTATAAGACATGTATAAGTGCTGTCACACTTCTATAAACCTTTTTCTACGTTTAGTTTCAAAGCAAATGCTGTTTCCTTGGTCCTAACCCTCCAGTACGCCATCCCTCAAAAGGGCCAGGAGCAAACTGATTGTAAAAGGAACTGCTAAGAATTTCTCTGATTGACACTCCGCATAGCCATGGGAGTTTGAGCAATCTGTCCTTATTTCCACCACCCTCAGTTTTCAAAGACTAGAAAAGTTGTCTCTGTTGCAAAGCTCCTGTTCTCATGCTGCCTCTCCAAGAATACTAGCTCTACAAAGTCTTTCTTTTCTCTTTTTTTAGGGTTAGTGATAATGACTCTTAAACTAAGGGTGTCCCTGTTCCCCAAGCAAAGTAAATATGTAACTAAAACAACAAAGCCAATGACAATGTAAAGTTTTTATAGCCTTTACGTTATTTATAAGAATTGCACCATGCAGAAAATCCTTATTATATTTACAAAATGGAGTGAAAACTTCAGAAGCTGTCAAAAAGTCCCATGACCCTTAATAAGCATCAAGTTGCAAGGCTTTCTTTCCCTCTTCTTGCTCACTGGGAGATCCTTGTCAGAAGCCCTGTTCAGTGCCCATGCATACACACCCCAACATCTCAGCAACATTTCCCCATCGCCCTTTCGAAGTTTTTTCTGAGAAGGTACCATCTCTACAAATACATTCCAGGGGGAACTCCCACCAGATCTCTGGAATAATGACAATAGCATTTAGGCTCTACCCATTCCATCAGTGCATTAGTAAAACTGACCAAACTGAGTGGAAATTCTTCAGCTTTTTAGGGTGTGTGCAGACACTCAAAGGCCAGGCACAGCATCCATTAAAATGGCAGGTTATTCAGGCAGCAGCTTTTGGGTTGGGCCTGCTCTCTTTTCTTTTAAGAAAGTGTTCTAGAAGATTTCACTTCTTTGCGTAAGTGTAAGGGAAGTTACCAGTAATGAGAGACTCATCTGCCATGGAACTGCCTTCAATGACCTTTCCATCCACTGGGAACTTTCCACCAGGAACAACCTTTACGATATCACCCCTTTGAACCAGTTCAACAGCTACTTGCTCCTCCCTGCAAAACACACAAGTAGAACAGACAGATTATTTACACCATCAGCTTCAAAAGAATAATAATGCTTTCACATTAACTGCATCAAGCCTAGTCTGTGCACCCAGGCAGGCTGATGGGGTTTTGGTTCATAAATATATACCTGATGACAGAGTGGTCAGGTCCAAGAGTCACCACAGTGGCTTCTGTGGCTTGAAGAGATATAAGTTTAGCAAGAGCTTCTGAGGTCTTACTCTGAGAAACAGATAAATGTTGAAGATACACTGAGATACATAAATACCGATGTCTACTTACACAATGAACTCTAAATGACCTTTTACAATATGGGCTACATCAAAAACATCTGACTGAAAATTTCTCTGAATAGTTTTATTCTACACTTGTCATAAATACACATTAATTAGTGTGAAGATGAGTTACCTTTGCTATGTGTTCCAGCCATCTCCCAAGGGCAATGAACACAAACAGCATTGGAGGAGTGTCGAAGAAAGTGACAGGGCTTTTCTCTGCTTTTTCAATTATTGCTACCATCAGGATCACACAAGAATATACATAAGCAATCGTTGTGGCCAGTACGATGAGCACATCCATATTGGCTGTCTTGTGCTTCAGCGATTTGTAAGCTTGTACATAAAAATACCATCCACCAAGAAACTGTTGGTGTAAGCATGGACAGACTCGTATTAAGATCACAGCAGTGACAGCAGGGAGTACATAATACCACCTATAGCAGAATTATAAACACGTAGTAGATAAGGGAAGGCATTGCTGTCCCATGCAAATTTTATATTGATATAACTTCAGTGGAGAGGTCTACTAGGAGGCTGACTCTATTGTCATCCTTTCACTTGCCCTTCCTTGTTCTCAGAACAACTCTGCCAGCTAAATATCATCCTTTTCCTCAGCAATGCAAACTAAACAAGGCACAGAAGTTGAAGAGATTTACCTATAGCTACTCAATTAGTTTGCAGCTGATCAGCTATTTCTTCATTTTAACACTACCTTCCCCACTTGGAAAACTATCATCTGACACGACTTTGGCAGGAGTAAGTGCTGTGAGCAATTACAGAATGGATAACTTGCAGAAAAGCGCCACTGCGTTCTGTGTAGGTGATACAGACAAGAGGGCAGGGCTAATCCACTAAACCTTTCCAGTCTCCTGTCTTTATCACATCGGATTACATAAATGGTAGATGAATAGAAAGCAAACCCCTAGGAAGTACAATGGACATACCTGAACAAAAGTGCACAGGACAAAGAAGAGAAGATTTAAAATAGATAATCCAGGAATGAGATTCTGTTCCAGCACCATAGACTCGTGGTGCTCACCGTTGGATATTAGCATATAAATCATTAGGATTAAGACAGGTATACCAAACAGTAGGCTGCACAAGAAAGACTTCCTCCACCTGAAAAGTAGAATCTGTAAATTCCTGGTTGTCATACACCCTGCAGTACCCAGGCCAAACACTGTGCTTGCAGTGCGGAGCTTGGGGTATTAGTACTGTACTAACACACAGCTTTGGGATATTTGAGAAAGATCCAACATTTTGGGACAGTTTCAGTGTCTCCTACATGTTCAACTGTACAGACTTCTATCAGTTAAAAACTGGAACTAATGAAAGTAATAAAAGTACTTGAACAGCAAATCATAAAATTAAATATGCTTTACATAAGGATAAGCTAAATTAATGGGAAAAGGAGGGGGAGGTGAGTTACAAGAGATGCTTTATGTACGTGCACCAGTGAGAAAGAAAGAGAAATACTTACTGCTGTATTTCCTTTTTATGATCCAGGTTATGTGCATTTGGAACTCTTCTAGCCACAGAAGCATGAAAGCCAATTTCCTTTTTATTGAAAGGGGAGGAAAGATGAGTTAGTTTTGATTGAACTAACCATATTACTTATAACGTATTTAAACGACACTACTGAAGAAGAAATTTCAGAAAAGGACACTGTTCCATATTTAATAAATGCCAGCTTCTTACTTATTTTTAGATCCTGCCAACATGAGAGGATATTTCAGACAGTACTCAAAATGTGGGCTGCAAAGGATTTCTGCTACCTATACATGGACACAGTGTATAGATGCAGTAAGCGTCCCAGGTTTCTTAGGCCCAGGAAGCTCCCGCTGACAGCTGGAGTTCTGCTGCCCTCTTCCTCAAGGGTAATTTATGCCCTTTCATCTCTACTGGAATAAGTATGAGAGATGGGAAATACCAGAAAGGAAGGTAAAAATGTAGAAGCCACTGGGCTACTCAACCTTGCAAGCTTCTCCTTAACACTACAGTTGAGTAGCTACACCTGAAGTTGAAAATCAAAGTGGCTAGAATCAGTTTAAACCTGTAAAACAAAAAACTGCAGGGCAAAGCATTCCAGAAACAAATATATGCAAAAAGACAGTTTTGACTGATGCTGCAGTGAGTTACTGCAGTAGAACCACCCCTGCCCCACATAAAACCACAAAAAACCCAAAGCACACTCGCAAGCACAATACATTTAAACTTCGTATCTGCATCATGAGATGCTCCTGTGGCAAGATACACTTTACAGAACTACTCTGCCAGCCTGAAGAGTCTGGTAGTTAACATGTTAAACTGCTGCCGCATCAATTCTGTGATCTAGGAGCTTTTTTTCCTGAGTAAATACTATAGAACATGAAGGCAAAGAGCCTCTGCTGTCCTCCTCACTACTCACTGTGTGGGGCTCATACGATAAGTTCTCTTCCCTTCTGGTGGGGCAGAGAAGGAAAAAGTTGTGTCCACAACTGGGCCATGATAATGGCAGATTTTATGATCTGTGTGGTTACCGATAAGCCAGGATTTTTTTCCTTTAGTGGCTGTATCACAAGCTTTTTTGGTTTAAAAACTCCTTCTCTGAATTGATACGGGAATAAATGCCAGTGTATACAGAGATGTGTAATACTTGTGGTATGAGCTGTTGCAAAATTTCTTTTACAGCCCCTTTCACTGGCAAGAGAAAGCAGTATTTTTTCCTGAAGTATCAACACTTCACTGAAATGACCGGAAATGAGTTCTACACACAGAACTGCAAAGAATGAATATATGACACTTTTAACAGACATAGATAAAAAAGGCTTCTTTTTGTAGTTTTTAGGGTGTGTTTTTAGAGTAACAACCTGGGATACTATGCATGACTGTGGAGCACAGCAGCTTCACCACAAGAGCATAAAAACATATGGCAATTACCATGTCATCTGCAAAAGTCAGTGAAACCTCTCAAATATCAGCTGCTTTGTTTCTTTCTTAACTTCACCTTATAATTGTTCATACATAAAAAATTTCTAAAGCCTACCTCAATTATTTTTATAATATCTCGAGGTCCAGTAACTTCAGGATCAAACTGGATGTGAGCTTTGCAAGTAGCAAGTGCAACTGAGGCGTAGGATATGCCATTTGTTCTCATGAGTTTGGATTCAATATTGTGAACACAAGAAGCACAAGTCATCCCTGTAATCTAAAGAAAAGACAAATTTAGGTACAGTTAGCAGTCCCCCACATTCACCCAATATTTGTGGATGAATTTGAGGCAAGGCCTCCCCATGTCACAAAGGTACTAATGATTATTTAAGCTCTGCTGGTACTGTCTGGAGGCCTCAGCATGAAGATTTTATAGAGCTGTCTTAAATGAAACAAAGCTGAGAACATAACTATCCACTTTTATTATGAAATTCTGCACCCAGCAATTATAGTCACAGCTATGTATTTCTAGAGTAGCACTCGTACATTGTATTAACTGTAATAGTATAGCTAATATAGTTCTAGTATCAAAATTGCGAGTCAAACTCTGCATGTGTAACTTCATCTTGCTTACATAAATTTTCCTGTGGCTTCAATAAGGCACATTCCCACTTTCTGATCTATTAGTACAACTGCAGACTGTTGTTATCTGTTTTCCAGTAGGTATATGTCAGAGAACAAAAATAGACTTTTGAAGAATCTGCCCTTCATATAAATAATTTACTAATTTTACCCAAGGTTCTCAGATCTCTATACAAGGCCCCAGGCATTATCAATGTGTATTCCATGATGCATTCTCAGTTGCTCAGAGTCTGTACTGTTGACTGCAGTGTCTTCACAGAAGAGTTCTGTTTCATTTCTCCTTCCTAAGAAAAGTCTATTCTGTACATACAACTGCCACTTTCTATTTCAGCACCTTTGGATGGGTTCTTCTAAGGCAAATTGATTTTGTCTTCTCAGCAATTAAGAAAAATAGTGTCACCAGCCAGAACTGACCTGCTGAAGCCACAACTCCTTAAACAAAAGCATTTGCAGGAAAATGATTCTTCCAGACCTGACTTTTCCAAAACCAACATATAATTTCAAATACACATGACTTACAAGAAGCTCCACATTTCCTTCTGTTTCTGCATGATCTTCTATAACAGTAGCTTCAAAACCCAAATTCTGGATCAGCTGTGCTATTTCAAGAGGCTGTATCAATTCTGGTTTGTATTTTATCTCTGCTTTACCTGCCATCAGTGCTACCAACACTGAAACAATTCCTGCAGTGGCAATAATAAAAAATATTAGATAGCATAGCTCCTTCGAGAACAAAAATAAAATGCTTACAATAAAATGACTTACTAGTCATTGTCAATGAGGACTGTAACAACTTAGAGGTGTTCTAAGCCTAATGATTTCTCTCTGCCTCCTTCTAGTGTTGTTCCCGAGTCACAACAGCCAAGTTTTTACTGAGATCCAGCCACACTGCGGTTCCCTTAAGCAATGAGAGGAACCTCAAGAATTACGCAGGGAAGGGGGTGAATTTTGCTATGATCTAATGAGACAAAAAGGATATTCAGAAGCAATCTTTGCACTCACTGCTGCAAGCTCTACCCTGGACCCTCTAAGTATGGAAAGCCCTAAACAAACCCCATGGCACAATGCTAGGCCTTTTTGTTCTCTTGTTTTTCCCTTTGGTGGTTTTTTTTTCTACTTTTTTAAAATAAATAAAACCACAGAAAAAGCAAAACACAAAAATCACAGGCAAAAAAATTGTTCTGAAGTGCTAATGGTTTCTTGGATTTTTAAATCAAGGCAGTGAGACCATCACTGGGATACTGGGGGTGCAGGAATCAGTAAGCAAAACCCTCCAAAGGCATGCATGCACAAATTAAAGAAGACAATGCTAAGACTCATCTGTTCATCTTCTATATGGCCAGAAGAAAGGCAGCTCCAGTCTGCAGACTTCTAGCCTAATCAGCTTTGTTGTGCCTAAGCTAATATAATCACCCAGGCACTGGAGCCACGCATTTGTTTGTACCTGCTTGTGCAAATGTGCCCTGAAGGGTGAGTTTCACATCACAAACGTGTCAGAGCTCTCAACAGCTCTGGAAGAGGTGGACTGCTCTGTGAAGCAATAAGGCCCTGAAAACTAAATAAGAACCACTTCTGTTCATGTCTTGAGCCTTATTTGAAATTTTGATTACATTACAACAACTTACTGTTACAACTGAAGTATGTCCATTGGGTTTGCCCGCCAGTGCATTAGGATAGTTAAACAGTGATGCAGTTACATTAATACTAAGAAAGAGCATTAAGTCTATTTAACCTCAAGATGTTGTACCACAGCCTCTTCCATTAACCGCACAGAATACCTTTTCCAACCCATGGTCCCTTATGCACTCATTATAGGAATCTTAATTTATTACCATCTTCTTTCTGCAAATTTCTTTCAATGGTAGACACACACGACGCACAGGTCATGCCTGTGATTTGTAAAAAACACTTTTCAGTTGTCGCTCCGCTAGGCTGGTTTGGCCCATCAAGGTGAGGACTGTCTGGAAGAGCATCTGAGGCACAGCCTTGGCGAGGAGGCTCTGGAGCTCGAGACTGCACAGCAGCAGTGCTAGCATCAGGCCGGTGCCTACGTTCTCCAGCGGCGGTATCTTGAATAAATGCACAATAAACTGAACAAACACTATCTACAATGCGATCGGATGACATAAAACTACAAGTAGGTCACATTTATTAATCATGCAAAGTCTCTTAGTTGTCTGAAAGGTGACATGCTAATCTTGGTCTCTTCATGGAAATAATATAGATTGTTACTATGCGTATAACAATATACACTCACTAGTACCACTTGCATGACCATTTAACTCTACAGAACTGATTTTCCACTTTCAGATGGCAAATGATTCCCTCCAGTATCAGTGCCTAGACCTGACAGCTACCTCCAATCAATAAAGACATATTGGTATCTAGAGGGTCCTTATCCAGCACAGAGAACACAGTCCAGCCTCACAGCCATTCTGTCCTTGCTGTCATCTATGCAGGACTCATAGCACTTCGTCTCAAACAAGAAAAAGGACAAGTTTCTCAACGTGTTTCTCTTAATGGCACAATATTTACACTGCAAGTATTGCAAAAGGAGTAGTGGAAGGATTTGCAGCACCCAGAAGACCTCCACACAGAGAGGCCTGTTGCAATCATTTTTGTTCTTTACCAGATTCTGAACAGACACCCAACAGCTCCAGCTGCATTCACAAACTGCCTCCATTGGGCAGAGGTCTGTGTAAAGGAGCAAGAGTTGCTTCTGAACATGTTAAACACAGGGGCTCCCCTCCTTTTCCGTAGATGGACTGGGAGGTCTGCCACCAACAAATTATAAACCAAACAAAATGTAATTAAACACCACATATGGGCTCCTTCTCATCTGTGACAGCTCCATTGATTCAGAGGGTTTGGACCCGTGAGAAAAGCTAATAGGATGTGGTCTATTGGGATCAAACTAATTCATTCCAGGTAAAATACATCAGTATCTCAAAGCAAATATGTTGAGTTGAAGCAGATAAATATTGCCACATTTGAAATTTGCTAGAGAGGAGATTGTGCATCATAGCAACTTCTTAAACATTGAGCACATGTACAAATGTACAAACTGTACTGCAGCTGACATGTAAAAGCACCTGCTCCCACCAAAGAGTACCTGCATCTTGCCACTTACCTCACTTAAAGTAAGGCTTAGTAACGTAGGGCTAGTAAAAATACTCAAGAAATAAAAAAGGTCAAAGGATTGGGACACTAAAAAGAGATTTTAGCTAGGTAAAAAGTGGTTTTAAAGAGACTTCATGAAGTTTGTGAGGTTTAGTATTTTGAAACATAAATGGGAACATTTGGTTTGATAGGTCTATTTACAGCAGCCTGTAGATATAGGAGGAAACCTACTTCAGTGGGTAAGGGGATCAGCTATTTGAAAGACCTTCTACCAACTTCCAAACCTTTTGGCTTCATAATGTAACTCAACTCTTGCAACCACTAGCGCAGTTATTAAGGGCTGAAATAAGGTGCTCCACAGCTGAAATCTCTCCCCCTCGCTACATGAGGTCAGATCAGGCCAGTCCCTTAGGAAAGACAATGCCAATGTGATGTTCTAAGAGTTCCTCTCCAGGAGAGAGTCTCAACGCAGGTGTTGAATGGCCCAGCTTGGCAAGCTACCCACGGAAGAAAAAACACTGTTACCTGTCAGCACAGAAGCATCAAATCCCATGTCTTCTATGGCAGATCTCAACTCTTCTCCATTAGTGACAGCTGGATCATAATGTATGGTTCCAGTTCTGTCAGCTAGAGAAACTGCTATACGTTGCACTCCTTGTCTCTGTGATATGGTCCCTTCTATGGACTGTACACAGGAATTGCAGGTCATGCCATCAATTCCAATAACAGCTATGCATGTCGTGTCTTGTAGCGGCTCTCTGAAGAGATCGCATAGCAAAGCAGGTGATGAAGATTCTCCCTTATTAACTTCTGAACCATTAAGGAGACATACTTTAAAGTTTCCGGGTGGAAGGGATTCAATAGCTTGCTGCAAAGCTGACAGCGTAATTAAATTTGGACTATACTGCACCACAGCACATTTATGCTCCAAAGACACTTTAATACATTGTATGCCAGGAAGATCTGATATATTTCCTTCAATGTTTCTGACACAGGATTTGCAGTGCATGCCTTCTATCTGTACAGTCACCGTAGCTGTGCCACTCGTCTTGGCAACTGGTGGATCCACGCCATCGCTCTCGAGACTTGCCGGTTTCTCCTTGGGGTTTGCATTCTGCAAGCACCCGAGGTTGAGGACACCAAGCTTCAAAGGGGCTGATTTACTTTTAATGGTGCATTCATACCCCAGGTCACTGATATGGCTCTTGAGGTTGTCAGGCTGAATGATGTAAGGATAGTAAGCAATAATTGCTTCCTGGTTACCAAGTGACACCTTGATTTTCGCCACGCCATGCAGTTTCCTAATCTTTCCTTCAATGTTGGTGACACAGGACTGGCATGTCATGCCTTCTACCCGAAGCTTAACAACTGCTTCTCTCAGGCACGACAAATTTACGGTTGCTGTTGTCAACCTCTCTTCTGCTATGCTGGCGTCAAAGCCCATATCCTGAATTTCCTGGCAAATCTGTTCAGGACTTATTTCGGACTGTAGATACTTTATTATAGCGTTGTTCTGTTCAAGGAAGACTTTTATACTCACAATGCCCTTCACCTTGGAAATTCGGCCTTCTATTGACTGCACACAAGACTGGCAAGTCATTCCCACAATATTGACTGCCACAGTGTGTTCTTGGGAAGATGGAGAGGGCGCAGTTTCAAAGCTCTCCTCGTAGCCCATGTTGTCAAAAGCAAAACTGTGTTTCATCGTAGGCTCCAGCTCACAGTCAGAAGGAGAATCAGTGTTGGACAAAGGCTAAAGAGCAACAGGAAAAGTAAAAAATAAAATGCATGTATCTTTAGCACTGTGAAAGCAGCAATATTTTGCATGTTCTCTCAAGCACGAGAAGTGCTCTCAAGCCAGTCTATACCACCAAAACATTTCACAATGTTAACTTACACTTTCAATATATTACCATCTAGTTGTGCCCACAATGATGAATCAGGCCTCTGACACTTCTCTTGAGCAGCAATTTAAAAAATACTTACTAGGGATATAAAAGCAAAATTGTCTCAATATTGCCAATCCAATCATTTAAAACTTGAGCTCTCTGCAGCCACAGAGCACTTTCACCACGCAGCCTGAGCCCTGCTTTTCAGAGCACACTGTCACCTGCACAAAGGATCACAGGAGGTGTGCTGAATGTCCCTCCACAAATGTCAGAAGCTGTCTCCGTTTGTCCAACCTGCTATTGCTCACCAGGAGTTCAAACCAAACCAAACCAAACCAAACCAAGCCAAACCAAACCAAGCCAAGCCAAACCAAGCCAAGCCAAACCAAGCCAAGCCAAACCAAGCCAAGCCAAACCAAGCCAAGCCAAATCAAACCAAACCAAACCAAACCAAACCAAACCAAACCAAACCAAACCAAACCAAACCAAACCAAACCAAACCAAACCAAACCAAACCAAACCAAACCAAACCAAACCAAACCAAACCAAACCAAACCAAACCAAACCAAACCAAACCAAACCAAACCAAACCAAACCAAACCAAACCAAACCAAACCAAACCAAACCAAACCAAACCAAACCAAACCAAACCAAACCAAACCAAACCAAACCAAACCAAACCAAACCAAACCAAACCAAACCAAACCAAACCAAACCAAACCAAACCAAACCAAACCAAACCAAACCAAACCAAACCAAACCAAACCAAACCAAACCAAACCAAACCAAACCAAACCAAACCAAACCAAACCAAACCAAACCAAACCAAACCAAACCAAACCAAACCAAACCAAACCAAACCAAACCAAACCAAACCAAACCAAACCAAACCAAACCAAACCAAACCAAACCAAACCAAACCAAACCAAACCAAACCAAACCAAACCAAACCAAACCAAACCAAACCAAACCAAACCAAACCAAACCAAACCAAACCAAACCAAAATGCCCACAGAAAACAAAATCAAGAATTTCCCAAGAACCTGAAACCAGCTGGCTCAGAGAGGACCAGATGCATGACGTCTGAAGATCTGTACGCGTACACACGAAGGCCTGAACTGTCTGCATGTATACAGATCCTTAAGTTAAAACCTCTAACTGAAAAAGATTTTAAAAGACACAACCTGTATGCAGATGCTTCCACTATGGTTTAGTTTCATCTACCTCTTTGTGAGGCATCTAAGAAAGACCATATATTGAGCTGCAAGAACTCACTGGTTTGATCCAACACCGATTTTTAGGATGTAATGGCCAGTATTGAAGTTGATCAGCCAAAACTGGACTATCCGTTAGCCAGATCACAGGTTCCACAGTACTGGAACTCTACAGATTAGTGCACTCAACTCAGTAGAAAATGAAATTTTAAAAATAAAAAAGTGATAAAGGCAATGCTTCTCGCAGAACAGGTAATAATCAGAGTACAGACTCTGTCATCAAGGGAAACTGCTGGCACCAAGAGATAAGGAAGATTGAGAAGGTGAGGGACAAGGCCCGTATTGTCAGGTTTCATGGAAAGAACATCAAAATTCATGTCTGTGACTTAAGGCATCTTGAACTACTAAATATTAGATGCAAGCTACTGCAACAAATCTATTTACTCGCCTGCAAAGCCATGGGCTCTCCACCATTCAATAAGGCACCTAATGCTACAGGGAGGAGGTCAACAGATCAGGCTCAGTACTGCAAATCTTGCTCCTACCACTGAGAATAAAACTCCCTCCTTGGTACCACAGCGTGGATGAGAAGCATTTAGGCCACTTATTAACACTAGACTGCATCCAGTTCATTTGATGCAGTATTCAAAATTCATTAACTTCATTTTGTTTCACGCTTAGACGGCTTGAGAATAATGAGGTCTGGGGTCACGACCAAAACAGCACAAATTTAACACAAGAAATTCGCTTTCAGCCTTCTCCGTACTGTATTTATTAGAAAGGGAAGAGGAATGAGCAACTTTAACTCTTCAGTGTTACAGTGCAGCCCTTTGCTATCCCAACCATGAGCTCTCTCCCCATGACCTTCCCTGTCTGCTCTGCTCGGCCTCAAGGCTACGCTCCAGGGATGCTGGGGAAGAAGAGTCATGGGAATATTTTAGCCCTGACATCCCCTTTTACCTCTCCCTCCCACAGACCTGGCAGTGCCAGGGGCACACACCCCTCTCCTTACACTTTCCTTCCCAGAAGTTACTGAAATCCCCAACACGCATGGAAATGCACAGCCACCCCCTTCTTTCAAAACAAAATATAAACAGTTAATCAGACCTCCCTGCAGAGGTGGTTGTCTCCTGTTTAAGTGCACACAAAGAGACCCCATGCTTATTTCCTCCTGTTTGTGCAAATGAAAACAGACTCTCACTCACTGGATTTCAAACGCTGCTGAAACTGAAACTTGCATTTATTGTAATGCCAACCTCAAGAAACATTATTTGAATATTGTCCCTTGTCTCCTCTTAGGTATCTCCTGTCCCCAGCCCCCCAAGGACACTTTGAACACAGTGGCCAGCTCTTCTTATCACAAATACCCGGTAAACTGAAAATCCGCGTGTGAGTTACAGGAGCTCACCCTGCACAGTCACTTTGGCTCGGATAACAAAGGCATGTGCCTTCTGCATCCTTTGGCAAAACTGAGTGTGAGAGACAGGCGAGACGAACATCCTCCGCTCTCTTGCTCCCCTTCACCGTGTTTGTGGCAGCCACTTGCAGATGAAACCCAGGAACCATCACAGGTCTTATGTCCTCCACTGCGTTCCCTCCACCCCCAAGCCCATCATCCATCTCAGTTTTCCTAGGTACCCAGTGATAGCAATTCAAATTAAATGTATAAAAAGATTAAAGGGTATTTCTCATCTTCCAGTCTTTTGAAAAACATAAAAGCGAGGACCGATTCTACTATTTCAATGCATTGTAAGCCACAGAAACATCAAAACTTGGCCGCCACTTTATATTTTGGATAAAAAGCTATCCCAACATTCAGAAGAATTGGCAAAAATATTTTGTTTGTTATTTGACAAAAACAGATGTTTATGCTCTGTAGGAGAAAAATCCTTGCACACAAATTTTTAAACGACAAGGGAAAAATTAGAGAGGGGACGTGGATATAAAAAAATAAAAGGTTTATTTCCCTTGAAAAAAACAAAACCCAAACCAAAACAAAAAACCCCACAAATGCCAAATCATTGAAGAATCTCCCCTCAAAAACCAGAAATGTGCACAGGTTCAAACACAGTATTTTACAAAGCCTTTAGTATTGTATAACAGCTTCAGCTTCAAAAATAAAGAAGGGGCACAAATCCATCTTTGTGTGTATTTGCAAGAAGGGGTGTTTCTACACTAGATCAGAGGAAAACAACAGGTTCACATAAGGACACAAACATGAGGCATGCAGAAATGTGCCTGTAGTTTTCCTCAGGCACACGATGGGTCTCAGAAGAGGGTTTCCTGGTACCAGCTAACACCCACACATAAAATGGCATCTCTGAGGCTCTACAGTAATTCAGAGACACCATCTGCAAGAGGATCAGAGAAGCAGCCTCCTCCAAAAATGCCAAAACAGGTGCCTGGGATTCCCAGGTGTTGCCTCTTCTGCTTGCTCCTGCTTAGAGAGAAATTCCAATGAAATAATGAGAATGCATCTGACTCCACAGTTATACAGGAGTATGAAAGAACCGGCCGCAGATACTGACTATTTTGTCTCTCACACCAAAGGAGACCCACTTACTTCTAAGGGCAGGGGTACACCGAATCTGTTTGCTCTACCAGTCTCACGCATACTTTACAGTGACTATATAAAAAATATGTAAATAATGAAAACATGAAATTATGACAATTTTTTCCCTCCCTTGTTCTGCATGTAGAAGTTGCAACTCAAAATTCACAGCAGAGAGAGGCTCTAGTCTGAAAGCTTATAACCCCTATAGAGAGCAGTGTTATGAAGCTCAATTAAACAATATAGACAAAGAAAATAGAAGAAAATCTAGAAAAGACCCATTGACACAGAAGCAGTAATAGCTGGGAAGCTTTAAAGGAAGCACCAGAGCTGGATGGAAAACAATCCTGTCTACAGGAGACAGCTCTGAACCAGACTCGGGACAAGTAGCAAATGAAATTGTTGATGTGCGTGAGCATGGGATCTGAAGCCCAGCTCCCAGTACAAGGACTTCGGAGCAAACCCACCCACGTGAAGAACAACCCTTGCTGCCCAGTCAGGAGCTGGAGCACTCATGCCTGCCCTGGGGCAAAGCGGGTTTGGGACAGCATAAAGAGGCAGAGGCTCCTGATCCCCATCCTGACTGCCTCTGGCCAGCAGGAGGCCAGCAGGAGGATCATCTGACAGGAATATGCCCTGCTTCTCGGGAAAGCTTGGAGGTGGAGCAGGGCAGGGAGACTCTGCTGGATAGGGAGCACCCGGTCTCGAGCCCTGGCTTGGCACGCAGCTCTTAGCGTTACAGCATCCAGAGCTCAGCAGCTGGCCCCGAGGGGGTAAGGAGGTTGTCCAACGCCTGTGTGACTGGTGGGGTAAAACCACTCCGTCAAGGGCTGCCCTCAGATGCCTGGCATTAGGATGCCCCACTGTCCCCCAAAATGGGCTATTTCTTTTGGGTACTCCCATTCAGAAGTGCAAAGGCCGAGAGTTCAACACAGCAGTGAGGGGATACAGAGTAAATGTGAGAAAATCAACTGAAGTGGGAAAAAACAACCCAACGAACAAGAAACCACAGCACTGGGCGAGACCCTCCCGTAGAGTACATGGTGACTGACGTCCTGCCAACGGATGTGACCCCATGGCTGTAAATTCAACAAGGTTTGTGCCCTCCTCAGCTTTGCACCCTGGCTGCTAGCCGCCGCTGGCTGGGTCCCCATGCTCCCTCCATCTCTATGCTCCACAGTCACCTCGTGGGGTGGCCTTGTCACCGGGAAAGCCATCCCTCACCCCCCCACCTCCCCTTCCCAAGAGGTGCAGCCACTGCTGAAACACCAGTGTAAAGTCCTTGGCCTCAGCAGCACGAGGCTGAGGCCGTGCCGGTCGCACACTGCAGCTCCCCCAGCATCACCCGCACCGAGATCCCACATGGCCACTGCTCCTCTCTGGTGCTCCTGCAAGGCGCTCTCCCCAGGGCTGGCGCTGCCCTTCCGCCCTCCCTCACCTGGTCTGCAGGGATGCTAATTTTCATATCCTGATATTCAAGCGCCTGACTCCTCACTGCAGTGCCAGGCAGTCAGCCAGCAAGGAAACGGGGCCTGGCCCATTCAGCGCCTTCCCCTCTCCCTCTCCCCATCTGCTCACCCATAAATGCCGGATCTCAGTGAACCTATCACCCAGTGTCTCCAGAGGTTTTGGGCTCCTCTCCTCCCTGTACCTCCGCAGGCTGAAACCAGCTATCGCCCTCTCGCCTTCGAGCACACACAACTGCTGAAAAATTACCTTATCTGTGTCACTGTTTTACCTTTCCTGCTTCGTTCTTTCACAACCCCGTTGATTCACGGCTTTGGATTCAGGCAGAGAGTAACACACAACTGAAAAGCCACACACTATTAATTAAATGCTTCAGATGTTTTCCCAGTTTGTTATAGGCAGCCAGCTAACAACAAAATGAGGGCAGAGCAGCCTCAGGAACATCAAAGGTTTTAAGTCTTCAGTTTCGTGCCTGTAACAGCAGCACTTCTGAGTGGGCAGAAATTCAACCCTCATCCTCCTTAACAAATTTCAGTGCAACTTGTCCACCCAGCTTGTTAGCACATATTGTTTAAATGTATTAGATGTTAGCTGAATTAGTTCTTCCTTCCCTCTTCCCCCAAGCTTAACAAAAATTAGCAAATGTCAGTAGCTACTATTTTCAGTAACTACTTGTAACACAACTCATTATTTTTTCAAACAGTTCCTCAGTCTTTAACGAGGGAAAACCCATCCTCTCCACCTGTAAATCAAGATTCAGTGAAAATACTGCTTTAAAGCAGCCTTTATGGTGCTTATGTTTTCGAAATACTAAGTTAGTTGCCCTAATGCTTCAGCCAAGGGACTGCTGTTCCCCACCTGGCAACAGGTTTCTCCAACAATACAGACGATGGGGAAAGATTTAGGCAGTTGCCCCTAGTCGTACTGAAAGGATACCTACATACACCGTAGTTAACAAACCTTAGAGACCTTAATGGGTACTTTTAAACTAAAGGGAGCTATGTAAACCATGCTTGGTTTAGTGGGGAAGGGGAAAGCCTTGTTGTAAACGGATTGTTTCTAATTTAGAATTAAAGCAAAACACCTTGTGATATTCTTCACGGCTCCAGTACAAGCAATGCGTATATCCCAGTGAACTGAATACAGAAAAGAGATCCTTTGCTAGAACAAAGTAATTTATGTCATGATTGTTTTCTAGCAAACATTTATACTATAATAAGTAACTCAAGGCAGAAAAAGACTTCAGGTATATTTGGTCCGTCCCGGCTGTTATTTCATCCCAGTCTGACACTAATTATTTAAGCCATTCTAAGCATACACAGTTTCAGAGGACACAAAATTTGTTCTGAGAGTTTCTTTTCCTTAAATATTCACAATATCCAAACTACACTGCTGTAATTTACATACCTTTTAAATAGTAAAAACTCTTTTTAAAATAATAAACATCATGTTTTTATCAGCATTGATCTTTCTAAGCCTCTTCTCCACAGCAGTTAATCTCCAAAAATACCATAGTTATATACAACACTAAATAAAGAAAAAAAGTTGCCACAGATGTATTATCAAGAACTTTTGGTAGCATCCACTTAGTAGTTATAAATAAACTACTTACCTACAATTAGGACCTGTTAATGTTTCTGCAATTTCTATTATTCCAGAGAATGACCTGGTATGAGCTGTTGTCAAACTACTCAGGCAATTGCAGTTTAAAAGGAGAAATACTAACATGTTTCCTTACTAAGAATCACCTTGCTATATTATTAGAGGTGGAGCTGAAAAAATGCTCATTAGTTACTACAGCATAACTCATCATTAACATCTGCTTTCAAAGATTACTTTCAGAGGATCTCCGGAGGACTTTGCATTTGTGTACTGCTTGTTGTGGGGCAGGCATACATGCTGGGGATTGAGACAATTTAGATAAAGAAGGTTTAACCTCCTTTAATATACAACCCACATCCAACATGCATTGTTTTAAATTCTCCAGTTCAGAAACACCTCTTCCCTCCCAACACACACACCAGCTCACTGACCTGTCTTTCAACTGTATTGAGTTCTGGCATTCCCATGGAGTAACTCTGCAAAAGTCTCTCTTCTTTCTGCAAGTGACTGCTTGCTTTTACCGGAGATCCTGTGTTGGACTTTTTACCAATAATCAGTAGTTCAGGCACATCGTGAGCTGCCTGCTGCTTACGAATAGACACCAGGGTTATGTTTTTGTTGCTTAAAGTAGCTAAGCAGGACCGGTCCCTTTTCATTTTATTGTCCAGTTTTCTCTCCATTATCTTTTTGGGCTCTAAATATGGCAATGCCAAGGAAAGCTTTACGAGAGCAGTTATTTGGTGTCTTATCGGCCACACTTATCAGCCGTTTGAAACGGCTTGAAGAGTTCTGCCCATCTCATCAACGTGCTCATTAGGTATTCATCATGAAATCCCAGATGTAACCTGTGATCCTTGTGTGCACTGCTCGCTGCACTCAGCTACCTGCTCTTCCTGCCAGTTTAAATGCTTCCCACCAATTGCCATCCCTTGTGCTTACCAAACTGCATTCAGCACTGCTAATCTTTGCACACGGCATTGCAGCAAGCTCAGCCAAGGCTGCCTTTCACAAGCTAGTCAAACATGACCTGTGTGTGGCAAGCCAGTGCATAATTAACTCAGCCAGCCAGGCATTAGCTCCTTGTGGCCATGTGCATAATCACAGCTCCTACAAAGGGCAATGCTATTCCACTTCCTTCTATGAAATTACCAGGGATTTCTTGGATAAAATGTGGTCCTTTCTAACACTGAAAACATGCCTATGATTATATCGTTAGATAAGGTCCCTAGACCAAAGGTTTTTCACTCATTTAGGGCACGAGAACATTCATTCTTTTTTTCAAGAAGGGAAAAAAAAAAGAGTACAATATTTATACTTTTTAAAATATGCCTCTTTACCATTAGCAAGCTTTACTAAAAAACAAACAAAATTAAACCAGCAATTAGTGCCAAAAAGTAAAGGAAAAAAAAAAGGAAGACATTCCCTTTGGCAAACTTAGTTCCCCTTAAAACCTCTGGGCAACTGCAGGGACATCTAATTTAGACAGCCATACACAGGATAGGTACCATCACTAGAAGTGCCTTGAGCCAAGCCTGGATATATTTCTCTGGGAATGCCTGCAGCAAATTCACAGCACTGTGCTAACTTGGTGAGTGGGATCTCAAGTATCCTAAGCCCACAGCAGTGCAGTCCACCTCTGAAGGGACACCTAAAGAATGGCCATGCAAGGAATTTATATAATATAGTTGATGTGTCATCAATTCACAGCCTCCCTGGCTATGCAGTGACATCACTGCACAGGCAAGCCTTAAAATAATTGTTTTATGTTTAATCAGAATCTCTTGGACTTCATGGAAAAAGTCACCAAATTTACTCCTATGCAGAGGTTAGCACACAGGGTCAAAATCTCAGCATATCTATGTCACGTCATCAAAACCTGAGGGAAGAGATGACACTCAACCTGTCTGGCAGGACAAATCCAGATTCTTTTTACTTCCAAAAGCAGAGGTACATCCCTCACACCCTTGCCACAAAGACAGTGGTCCAGAAAGCTACCATGCAGGTCATTAGCATCCTGGCTTGTCATCCTGTTATAACTTCCCCACAAGGATGAATCCTCCGCTCTGCTCACACCGCCCACTTCTTGACTCCAGAGTTAAGAACCATCTTTGGAAAAAGAAGGTCTTCTGCCAATGAAGCAAAACTCAAAATAACTGTTGTAGCACAATTTTGTATCATTGTCTTAATATACAAGATCAGTGATAATATTAAACTTTAAATAAGGGTTATTTTGAAAACATTTTGAGAAACAGCCCTTCTGAAGAGTATTACTACAAAGAGTAAAGCATCTGTGTTTGTTCCATATTTATCAATGAAACCAATTAAAAACACACCTGAATTCAGATGGAACACTTTTCTGAAAAACTGTGTTAAAGGTGAAATCTTTTCAGGAATTACTGATTTTAACTGGTTTTGAAACAAGCAATTGAAAATCACGCAATGTGACTTATATGAAAACATTTCATTATAAAGTCTGTAAATACCAATGCTACATCTACATACTAAAGATATACACTTATTTAAAATCTCTCTTTTGTCTTTCTAAAACAAAACAATTCTCTAATCCCAGATCAAAGGTATTCAGAAATTCAGCTCTGCATCCTAATTCCGAGTAATGAAAATTTCAAATTCTAGAATGTCTTAGGGAATAGAAATTCCAGTTTCTGGCCAGCTCTAAAGTATATACTTGGTCCACTCATCTCACACAATATCTTTGCTATTAAAAATATCCCAAACCCTACTCAGCATGTTTCTACAAGTAACTAATATTCATGAAGTTACCATATGATGACACACACTGTAAAATAAGTTGGGTTTTTTCTTCTTCATTTCAGGTTCACCAACAAAGCTCAACTTAGGCTGACAGAATAGAGAGATGTTTAGTAAGTATCTTCTCTCCAATTCCCCTCACTCATCTTTTTTTCTGAGCAACTCAAAGGTAAATATCTGTTTGTTTCCACAAGCAGTGGAGACAAGTTCTTACTTAGTGCTCCATAGTCCTTTGCCTTTGGCAGAGTCCGGAATACTGATTTGGAAGTAGAGAAGAAACACACGAGGTTGCGCTTTGAACACGTTCAGATTACAAGATATTTACCCACATTAAAAAGAACTATTTGGCTGGAAAAAAAGTTTTGCTATAGTCCTTCAGATGAAAGGGACATAAGGTATATTTCAACCAGTCTAGCTGATTTAAAATACGTAGTTTAGCTGCAGGCTCAAGCAGAACTACATGGCAATGGCAAATGAAACCTGAGCAGCTGACTGAGTTACGAGCAGCTCTTGGAGAAGAGGTACCATTCTCAAAGAAAAAACTGCAGAGCATCTTGAAAAACCCAACAAATTCCATTTACCTTAATAAACCAGACTGAAAGCCCAGAGGTCCTGCCCTATTCCAACCACTCTACAAGTCTCTTATGGTTCAGGAAGGGGTCCGATGTCAGCACCTCAAGGGTGGCAATGTCTGCCAAGGGAGCGAGGCAGCTGCTTGGAGTTAACCACTGCAATTGCCTGCTGCTGAACTCTGACAGACTCCTATTTTTTTAGCATTTTAGTGAAGGCTAAAATAAGAAAGGCAATGTTGCCCATTTCATCTGATAACAGTAACACACCATGGTTCAAGGCTAGATTTTGCACAGCTTAGGAGTTTTGCTAGGAAGAGTCACTCGGGTTTGGTAGCATGAGGTTTAGATGGCAAACAGAAAATATGCCTGCTGCCTTCACAGCTCCCTGCTAGTGTCAGGCAGAGATGTTTGTATTTTCATGTCAGAAAATGCAGAACATCCCAAGAAAATGAAATCCTTTTGACTTAAAGCCTCAAGAGCTGATAAAACATGAGTTTTTCCCTTTACATTACCTGCTACTATTGGAGGATATGATAAACACACAAAAACTATGAGTCTTCAGGTAAATTATGCTTCCTGAGTGCATTCATCCCTGGCTTTATAGGATGAGGTGCCCTGCATCTAATCCCTCTGGCTCCTTGCCCAAAGAAAGCATCTTAAAATAGCCTTAACAATCCCTTGAAAGATGAGAAGCTTGAGTTCAAGGAAAAAAATGGGAGCCTGGAGGTAAAGGGGTCGTATTGCCTTAAGCTGACAGACAGGAAAGAGGAACCGGTTCCGATACGTGCACATCACTCTAAAAATCCAATCTGCCTTTAAATGTTAAATGTTTTCTTACTCTCCTCAGACATCACTTTAAACCACTGAAATGCAATCCATCCTGAGGCATACAAACAATGATATGAGGCCAACACCCAAGCAATTTCACATTTGACAGTATTTTGAGTTCTTTCTAATTTGTCTTCAGGATGCAGTCAGCTAAAATATTTGTATTTCTTCTCCATCATAACAGGGTTGGATTGACTTTGGTTTTTAAACATATAATGCAACTGCAGGAACTGGAGCTTTAAAAAAAAAAAAAGGAGAAAAGCAAAGTATTGCAAAGCTCCTAGTAAGGTCTCAAACAACAGTGCTGGTAACTCACAGTTATCAGCAAGTTGTTAACAACATTGCTTGGGGTGGGAACCTGCGAAACACCCAGCCCTTGTGTGAAACAACTATTTCTCCTTTGCCAATGTCCTCTTTAAGCCAAAAGAGTAGTTAGTAAAGGTATGCACTTTGTCTCCAAGCAAATCCCTGCACTTTCTCAGCAGTAATTTTTCAGTCCTACTAAGCAACACATGTCTCACATTTCCCCCATGAAGTCAATCAGTTGCAGCTGAAAGTTCAGTGGAAGCTTGGTCAGATTCATTTTACATAACTATGTCCTTGGTTTCTCCAAACTAACCAACATACTTATTACAGAAAATTTAAAAAGGCCATACATTTTAGCAATGAAAAGGCAACAAAACTCCATCTTTACCTCATTTGATCCTAGTTTTGAGCTATGAAATCAGAAAGATAACTCTTTAGCTACAGTCCTAAGAAAAGTGACAGCCATCAGATAGATACACAAGCATTTCTATAGCATGAATGGTATACATATTTCTGTCAACAGATGAAGAACCATGATCATTCGTAATATTATTTCTTACTCTATAAGAAAAAAGGAAACCATACATAACTCTGAAATACAAGGAATCGAATTCCTACCTGCCACGCATAAAATTGCTTAAGCATTGATGGCCTCATTTCAAACCAGATCAGCACAGACTTTGGCTTCAGTTTTTCAGGAAGCAAACTCAATCTTCTCTAAATATTTAGAAAAGGTTTGTTTGCTCTGAATCAGCAAAACTCATCAGAGTATCTCTTTTGTAACAGGTCCCCAAAACGCATACTAATTTTTTTCATTCCACAGCTTCTAATACGATTGCAAATTTTGTGGACTTGGTACTTTGTCTGCTTTTAGCAGTGTTGATTTCATTACCATCATTTCTGTTATCTGTCTATTTATATTGCAGAAATTTGTTTTCAAGTGCCGGGAAACTACCAGGCTGATCATATTACCACAGGATGAGGCACACCTTTTGGGTCAGGGTTTAAGTGCAAAGAACAATTGCAATCTGCATTAATTAATTCCAGTCCAGATTTCCAGTAACATTCATTCACCACGCAGGTGAAGGCGGCTGGCAGAACTCATCGGGCAGTGCCACAACGAAACCAGTATTTTCACTTGTGTGTTTCCAACTTAATTTTCTGACATTGTCTGTGATTTGCTCTTGCTCAGAGCTGGTTTTGGCTCGTGAAGTTTATGCAAAAGCTTTTTTGAATTCCATACAGAGAAGAAGGACCCACATTTTATCCATCTTAACTGCAATATTACAAATATAACTTGAGAATGAGTAATATTATAAAAGTAACTATTTTTAAAGGCTAATTTGAAAAGATAGAAAAAGCTATTACTTGTGAACTGTATCAGTCATTACCAAAGATCATAGCTTTTATCACCTACATTTGCTATCCACATTTAGAAAGAAGACTCAAGTTCTTAATTCCAGTTTTATTTCATAAATTTCTCAGTATTTGTTGTGGGGTTTTAAAGATATCTTTTACACTTGCTTTCAATAAATAAAGTGGTAAGTCTCTGAATTTTTTTTCCCCAAAGTAAGCAGCCGTTTACCCTGTAGCAGGCAAACTAGTAGCAGACCCTAAGATGCCCTGACAAATCTGCAATTAAAGTTTCCCCTATACAGATCAGGAGCATAAGCCTGTCTTAAGTGACCTCCATACATAATAGATATCCTCTAAACTGTCCCCAACTCTAGCATCCACACCATTTAGATTTACTAATAGTTCCTTGCCAGCACTTCTTTCAAAGCATTCTTGCAGTCACGTTTGACAGCCAGAAACAGATTTCTCTTTGATGAGACAGCTGATACAATGTCAATAACATAAAGCACATCATATTTGTAAAGCATGCAGAAAAAGGAAAAATTACCAAAAAAGGAAGAAACTAAATGCAACTCTGATTTAAACCTGTATTTCTGGTTCTATGGCCAGTGTTTAATCCCAAGTCAAACTGTTCAGCCCTTTTCATTTATTTCATGTCAAGAAAAGAAGACAAAACAGCATCTTATATTTGCATTACAGATGCCATGTCTAAAATAGAAACATACTGCCTTTGTTAGGACAGGCTAGATACGTAAAGGCAAGCCCAAATTCAGTTTCTCTTAACAGTTGTTTCTGGCTATCTTATCGTGGTGGAACCCACCTCTACACAGAAAGAGAGGAGTTTCCAGCAATTCCCAAATCCCTAAGAAAGCTTGAAAGTAGCACTCCTCATCACAGCACCTGGGCTCCTCAAAGACAGAGTACTGAGCAAAGTCCTATCTGCTTTCTTGGTGTTCCAGGCAAAACTCTGCCCGGGAAGAAGGGTGTCCACTTTCTACATCATCCCCATTTGGTTCTTTTACTTCTTTTTTCCCTCCTCTCCCTGTGGACTGGTTGCAGTTACTGGGTAGAAAAAGGCATGAGGGTGTTAGGGCCCCCTCTGTGATCTCACCCTTGCAGAGAGGGTAATCTTTTAAGTGACTCTATGGCCACAGGGGCTCAGACACAGCCCAGCCAGGCTGGCATGGAGTCTCTTCTCACCTGTCCTCCACTACTTGCCCTTTTGGACTCTGCCACATGCTGCCAAGACAAGGCTACTGCCCTCCCGTGAGCAAACAAACCAGGGCACTGCTCACACGCCACCAACCTTGGCACCACTGTACTCATGGTGGGACTGAAGGGACAGCAGGGGCAGCAGCACAGGCCTCCCTAACTACACCACTGCCCTTAGGCAGGTTTTTCTTCCCAATTTGGAGATGGATGAAGATCTGCCAGCTCTCTGGCTGACTCCCTCTGCCACAGCAAGCAAGAATCGGGGAGGGAAACCTCTGATGAGAACACTACAGGCACATGGGGTAGAGGCTTTGCTGTTCCCACCTGTCAGAGATCCAAACTGTAATGTATGTGAGCTGCTGTTCAGCTAGCTTATTTTTCTACAAAAATCCTGTTAATTATTTGCTCTTCAGGGCTAGAAACTATTACAGCACCACCCTGTCCAGCTGTAATGTCTCACATGAACCTACAGTCAACTCTCAGGCAAGAACCACAGGCAGGGAGGTGCCAGGTTCTACCAGTGGGCAAAACATACTTCCAAGTGACCATGAAAATATGTGGACCTTGCCTGGATACAGCCATACTGATTCACTGCAGAGGCTTATAGAAACTAAGCAGAGAAATAAAAAATAAAGATGAAGACATATTTGCTGTTATTTTTTTCTGTTGGAATACCTGATAATAACTTCCTACTACATCAAAAAACACCGGCAGCCTACAAGTAGTGGGGAAGAATTCAGGTGAAAACATCAGAACTAAAGCAACAGACAGGGATGAAAGTATCAACACAGGAAACTCTGCTACTGATTTTACACAATCTCTTCCATACAAACAGATGCTTGAAAAACATCCAAGGGAAATGGCAATACAGAGTAAACTTCTTTCTGTTTAGAGTATTTTTATCTGTAATATTTAACACCTGGATTGAAATATGCAGTTAAAATCCTGCTTTCAAATGCAGATGGGTTTTCTCAGGTTGTTTTCTGTGGCATGTGTACTGGCTCATCACAACTCCAACTCACTGTAAGAATAGTGTTTGTTTATTGCACGAGCACACAGAGGAAACTGGAGACATTTGACTCCTGAAGAAAGAGTTCCTGGGAGCCTGCAGTTGTGAGAAAAGGAAAATACAGAAAAGCTTTCTGGCGATGAAATGGAGGGTTTTTCCAGCTCTCAACAATCCTGTCATTTCCAGAGTTCACCTCAGTCTGTTCTCCAGACAAAGAATGTTTCTTCCAAGGACACGTTTAGTCAAAACCGATGCATTCTGCAGCTCAGTATAAAAGAAGGCAACCATCCTGAGAGTTGCTGAGCAACCTTCTGAGGTTTATTAACTGCCCTCAATTCCTGGGAAGCAGAGATGTTAATCCATGGAAATTCATTTATCATTCCCTCCTGGTACCTCTAGTTGTTGAAAGAAAAGGTAGTGCGGCAGGGAACTACTTTTAAGCAGCCCTAGTTCATCCCCCAGAAGAGAATCTTTGATTGAATCTACCCCATGGGAAAATCACCGACCTTTCAAGCTTTCTTCATCCCCAGAATAGAAATAAGTCAGAGGAGGTGACGAGGCACAGTGTCTGCATCTCTCATGTCTGGACTAGCCAAACAGTCTCCTCCAAGAACTGTAACTCCCTTCTGTCCGGCTCCGCAGGCAGTTTCTGGCTCCTTTCTCTTTCTTGATTAGTGCCAAGGAGCCAGATGTGAGCACAGAATGCAAATCCTGCCTCGTCCTGGCTTCATGTGAAACAGTTTGGATTTTCATCCAAATAGCACTCTCCCTTGCTTCCTGAAACAGGCAAAGAGAAGCACGCACAAACACATGTGCACAAATGCACCTTGAACAAGTTAGTGCAGGGTGTTTCTTTTTCAATATGTGAACCCTTTAAAGTTTGATGATGGAGGTGCCTAACAGTAAAAATTTCACACTGTGAAGTTTTGCAGCTTCCTGAGCAGTTTCATAGTTGATTTAAACAGATGTTAAGGTTCGACTGTGAAAGAGGTGGTCCTTCATGATCCCCTTCACATCCTGATTAGGTGCAGATTGCCACAGAGACATTAGTATCTGCATAAGGGAGAAAAAAAAGCAAGAAGGGTTTGGGTCTGCTATCACAGACACTCAAAAATAGTCCCCAGCCCCTCAAGGATCCCAAACTTCCAGCTGAAAAAGCTGGCATGTTAATTTGCAAACTCAGTGATGTTAATCAGTAGGGCTACATCATTTGTATCTCATTTCTGCCTGCGGTCTGAGTTGCTTGAATACATTTCCTTCACCCACCCTAAAAATGGCAGACGTTTTGACAGCGTGTCCCCTCAGCAAGTTCGCTGATGATACCAAGCTGGGAGGAGTGGCTGATACACCAGAGGACTGTGCTGCCATTGAGCGAGACCTGGACAGGCTGGAGAGCTGGGCCGAGGGGAACCTCATGAAATTTAGCAAAAGCAAGTGGAAGGTCCTGCCACTGGGGAGGAACAACCCCATGCACCAGTACAGGTTGGGGGTTGACCTGCTGGTAGTGGCTCTGCTGAGAAGGACCTGAGAGTGCTGGTGGACAACAGGCTGATCATGAGCCAGCACTGTGCCCTTGGGGCCAAGAAGGCCAAGGGTATCCTGGCATGCATAAAAAGGAGTGTGGCCAGCAGGTCGAGGGAGGTTATCCTACTCCTCTCTGCCACCCTAGTGAGGCCACATCTGGAGTACTGTGTCCAGTTCTGGGCTCCCCAGTTCAAGAAGGACAGGGAACTACTGGAGAGAGTCCAGCAGAGAGCTGCGAAGATGATCGGGGGACTGGAGCATCTCTCCTCTGTGGAAGGGCTGACAGACCTGGGTTTGTTCAGCCTGGAGAAGAGAAGACTGAGGGGGGATCTCATCAATACTTATAAATATCTGAAGGGTGGGTGACAAGCGGATGGGACCAGACTCTTTTCAGTGGTGCCCAACAACAGGACAAGGGGCAATGGGCACAAGCTGGAACACAGGAAGTTCCACATAAACATGAGGAAAAACTTCTTTACTGTGAGGGTGACAGAGCCCTGGAACAGGCTGCCCAGGGAGGTTGCAGAGTCTCCTTCCCTGGAAACAATAAAAACCCACCCACAGGAAGGGTCCTGTGCACCCTGCTGTAGGTGTACCTGCTCAAGCAGTGGGGTTGGACAAGATGATCTCCAGAGGTCCCTTCCAACCCCTGCCATTCTGTGATTCTGTGATTCTGTGACTTTTCCTGCTGATGACTGTTTAGGAGAACTGACAAAAGAGTCCATAGGAGGTTAAAACACTGGCACAATCTACACGACTAAATTCCAACAGCGAAACTGATTTGTTTTCCTACATAGTTCTTGCCCAACTGGAACAATTTGTGTGAAAATAATTTTCCATTAATTAAAAGCTATGGGTTCAACTGGCTTAAATTGCCTGGTGATACAAATAAATGTGGTTTATAGGAGCTCTTGCAAAAATGCTCTGTAGATCCAAGCTACTTAATTTTTCATTGCTTCTGCCAAAAAAAGGGCAGCTTTTGCTCAGAGATACATGGTGTGAGCACTCACACCCTAGAACACCTAGCTCAAAAGTAAAGAAGACAGTTTTTTTTTAACTAGAATTGCTTATATTTAAGAACTTTAATATTACAACACATCAGTAAAAACAATCCCATAGTGTTTTGCCCTAGATATATTAGTGCCACAATTTATTTCCAATATTTGTTTTTTGCTTCGCAAATATTTAGCACACAACTGGTGCAACTTTAATTCTGACTCCCGTTACTATGCAATGAAGAACAAATGTACTGTAACGTTTAACAGCCTATCACAAGACACGTGCTAAAAGGAAAATCTAACTGGGTGCATGAATGATCTAAGATTCCTTCTGCTAAAAACAGTCCCAAGCATTTTGGTAGCTAAGGCAGCAGCCCTGAATGAGACTCAGTGCCACGCATGTTACTGAAAGAAAGTAACCAACTGTACAAGAAAGTATAAAAGACCACATGACTGTCATATGAATATCCTTACACAATATTAATCCAGCTTCTTTGTGTTATTACTTGCCAGTGGTTTTATCTTACCAAGTTACTCATATGTGGAGTACTCTGTAAGAATGAGAGTTACAAAAATAGACTTCAAATGCCTTGCAGGCTTGCGGAGAACACACTGTGAGTGGATTCTGCTATTTGTTCTGAATACCACTCACTTCAGAAGGCCGGTTTGCATGTATTTTCCTTCAGAGCAAGGACCTTAATAAGGAAAGGAATTAAAACAGGACAGAAATGCTTACAGAGACAGCAAAAGATTAAAAACTTTGTACATCGCTGGGAAGGTGGAAGCAAAGCCGACTTCATGACAAGACTAGTTTAATTTCATTGGCATGTCAGCCACATGGAATTTCTACAGACAAGGTTTTTAATAGCGTTGTCACTGCCGGAGTGGGAACACCACAGAGAGCTCAGCACTGCTCTTGCTGAAGTTATTGCCAATACCCTAAATGCATGCGTACAATATTGTCTGCTACATATGCATTAAGGTGGGGAAGTTGTTAAGTGGTGGCAACTCAGTTAGTCTGTGTTGGACGTTTGCACATTAAAGGTATCCCTTGCAGCTTGTAAGGCTGTCAGCAACGCAGTTTTCATATTGTTCACGTCAGAAGCTGAACACCCTGTGATTAAAGAATAGTTAACAAAAGAGCTGTGAAAGTACTAATACGTCTGTTTTTTAATTACCACTAGAGGGACTAAGAAAAAACAACTAAGATGATCACGGTGATGTAGCATCTCTCCTACGAGGAAAGGCTGAGAGAGCTCAGATTGTGCAGCCTAGAGAAGGCTCAGGGAGGATCTCATTAATGTATATAAATACCTGAAGGGAGGGTGCAAAAAGGACACCGGGACAGTGGAGCCCAGTGACAGGACCAGAGGCAACAGGAACAAACTGAAACACAGCAGGTTCTCTCTGAACATCAGAAAACACTTTTTCACCGTGAGGGTGACCAAGCACTGTCACAGGTTGCCCAGGGAGGTTGTGGAGTCTCCCTCTTTGGAGGTATTCAAAACTCATCTGGACATGGTCCTGGGCAACTGGGTCTAGGTGACCCAGCTTGGGCAGGGGGTGGGACAAGATGACCTCCAGAGGTCCCTGCCAACCTCAACCGTTCAGTGATTCTGTGAACTATAAATTATTAGAACTGAGAAAACTATTTGATACTCCCACTGTCACGCAGATTCCTCCCTACAACAAGCAAATGAACACTGCTTCCAAAATAAAAATAGCATTCCATGAAAAGAAAGACAGCCTGAGGTGACTACAGAACACACAGAAAGAACTGCAGAAGAAACAGGGGTCATCAAACACAACATCTTGTGACTGCAAAGTCAGGTCTGAGGAATTTGTGCCAGGACTGGCAGAGGTTTCAAAATTATCATTTGAACTTGTGTCACAGTTTATGTCTGTAGCAACTCATGTAGATTTTGAAATTAAAAAAAAGAAAAAGATACTCCTAAACCAGGCAGAGTACAAGCAGATGCACTGCAGCTTTTCTTCACATCCTTTTCTATCTAGTCTGGTTGTCTTGTGAAGAACTTCTCCCCTGTTTAGCATTGGTGAAGATCTGGAAAAGTTATCCAGATCTATTTGTTTATGCAGATGCTTTATTAAAATGTGCCTGAGCTACAACTTACAGGTCATATGCAGCCTGCAAGGACATCATGTTTCTTGGCTTACTCCATTCAAGAAATGAGCACACATGGTAAGGGAAGGCCACGAAGGTTAGAAAAAAAGGAATATAAATCAGAGAGGGCCGCTCCTACCAAAACAATTCCTCTGGTCTATCTGTTGTTTGCTATGGGAGCAAAAGCAAGACAAGAACAGTATCTATGAATTGTTCTCCCAAAAACAACCCCCCCAGTTTGCTGTCACCAGGAAGATTATGTGACTGTATATGCTGTGTAACACTAACTCTGGACAGTCAATCTGCATTCCAGCAAAAATTTTGGTATTGCAGGGAAGTGCCAGACCTACATCTCACACTGGCTATGCTGTGCATGCAGAGCATGTCTGGCTGTACAGCTAGTTGAATCAAGTCTGCGGCTCACCCTGCCGGAAAGTTCATGCACTACAAATAGAGTATGCTGCCACGAGGCAGCTGTTTCCATTGTGACTGTGCAAGTAAGCCTTTTTTTTCCAGCTGCCAAATGCACAGACATATGCATTCATTAATAGGAGATTTGGGGAACTTCCGAGAAATCTATTAGGTGATTTCAGGAAAAGCAAGATATTCTGGTGGGCTCAAGCTAAAACATGTTTCTGACACTTAGGACTGAAACGCTGAAGAAAGTGTAGGACTTGTGCTGGAAGCTTCATGGGTTAAATCCTGATTTCAATACAGCTAACCTTGCAATGAGCCTTGACTGGAAAGAACAAGTTGCACTCTTCTAGAGGCATGAAGCCAAAGGCTTTTCCGAGTACTTTTGCTATTCGATTTACCAGAGAGCTGAATCTAAACCCAAAATACTGCATCTGCCATTTAGGATGCAGGCAACTCAAAAGCCAGGTATGTAGGTATCTCCCTCATTAATTATTCTTCTTGCATCCTGGAACTCTTCAGCATTACTTAAGTCTCATCTTAATTAATCCACGGCTAACCTGTGATCCTTCAGCTTCATAAAGACACTCAGTCTAAGATTCATACCTTCCAAGGGAGTAGCCATAAGCTCCCTTTCAAGTCAGTGGGGAGACACACAAATTTCATCAGCTGAAATAGACCAGACTTCTTGTTCCCTAGAAAAACTGTGCCTCTTCTCTGAACCCAGGCAATTATCTTCAAATGTTGACATTACAAGAGAGGTGTTTTGAGTTTAGAGGTGTGAATCCAGCAAAGGTGTCTTCTGCAAACATTACACATGCTTCTCAGGCAACTGCTCTGTCAGGAAAGAGAAAAAAGATTAAGGGACAGAAACCAATGCCTGTGGCACCCTGCTTATGAGAGTTCAGAAATGAAATGTTAGGTCATGCTTGCTGGACCTCCAGATTTATCTGCTTACATAAAGGCAGAGATGCCCTGGTAAAACCTATAGTCAGTGGTATTTAGGACAGTAAAATAACCAATAAAACTCTGGCTTTGAGGGCCTGATACATTTCCAGTTCCATTCCCACGTGGTGAGTCCTCATAAGTAGAAAACTAAATCCAGGCAGGTCAGAATCAAATAACCATTACTTAAGCTGAATTCTTCTCACTCCCACTACAGTAGAGGCTTCATCTCTCTGCTTCAGTGTCACGGTTTAGCGCCAGTAAGCAAGCAAGCACCACACAGCCACTCACTCACCCTCCCACCCCTGCAGTGGGATGGGGGGAGAATCGGAGGGCAAAAGTAAGAAAGCTCGTGGGTTGCGACAAGAACAGTTTGATAATTAAAACATAATAATAATATTATGGGACCGTTAAAGGGTGAGCGAGCCTTGCTGATCACTCCTTGGCTCTCCAGTCAAGGAATCAGCTCATGGATGGGAATCAGGGAGTCTCAGCTGGTGCGATATTGCCACTGGTGCACTGTTGTGGTGGCGACAACAGAAGGGTCCTTTGAGACACCAGGCAATGTAGACAGCTGTTTCATTCCCTCTGTCTCCAAGGCAGCTATACCAAAAGCCCACCAGTGCCCTTTTGGGTCCTTGAAATACCCCCTCCTGAGGTCGTCTATGCCAAGGATGCACGGAGCCTCTGGGCCATTCACAATGGGGTGCTTTTGCCACTCATTCCCGGTTAGACTGACAGTTAGCCCTTGTCACTCCAGCAATACAGATGGATTCTGCCCCTACATAGTTTGATGGCATTAGGGTGCACTGTGCACCGGTGTCCACTAAAGCCTTATACTCCTGTGGGTCAGATGTGCCAGGCCATCGGATCCACACAGTCCAGTAAACCCGGTTGTCCCTTTGCTCCACCTGGCTGAAGACAGGGTCCCTCTAGTCCTAGTCACGGTATTTGCTACTCACTTCTTGTAAATGCAAATCAAAAGTCCCTTTATTAGGATCAGAAGTAAAGTCAGCCCTTCTACTCTGTCTGGGGAACTGCTCATGGGAAACTGGAGCAGCAAATTTCCTGGAAGAGTCCCCTTTTGTAACTGTTTTTCCCTGCAACTCATATATCCATGCCTCTAGGGTTAAGGTGGATTTTCCATCCCATCTTCTCATGTCCTCTATGTGGTCACACAGATGAAACCATAGGGTGGCCTGAGGTGTGTATCCACTATGTGCTCTCTTTTGAGCAGGACACTGACTCCTAATAGCTGAGATACTGGCCTGTACAGATAGAGAGTAGGACCTATCCTTTTTGAGTTGCTGGACCTCCCAGGACAGTTTCTCCACAGCTGAGACAAGGGAGGAAGAGATACTTTCTTTGTATTCCAGGAGTTGGCTAGCCACTCCATCCACCGTTGGTGCCTTTTCACCTTTCCAGGTCAGTATTGCCAACAAGTTGGCATATGATGCTGGTGCACTACATACCAACTTCTGCCACATGGGTCATGTGCACCTGACTTCATCTGGATCTTTGGATAACTGCTCATTGTTCAGGTCACCATAAATCACCTCAAGCACAGCTAATTCCCTCAGGTACTGGATACCTCTCTCCATCATGGTCCATTTCCCTGGGTGACATATAACATCTTCCTTGAAGGGATACCCTTCCTTCACGCTGGAGAGGAGTCACCTCCAGAGGCTGAGGGCTTGTGCCCCTTTTCCAATCACTTTGTCAATGCCCCCTTCCCTAGAAAGGGATCCCAGTTGTTTGGCTTCCTCACCCTCTAATTCCAGGCTACTGGCCCCATTATCCCAGCACTGGAGCAGCCAGGTGACAATGTGCTCACCTAGACGACTTCTAAAATTTTTTCACATATCTCACAGCTCGCTCAAGGATAGGGATCGTGTGGTTTCTGTCTTGTTTACAACTCCTTCCTCTTCCTCCTCTTCTCCTCATGATAGCCCTGCTCTTCCATCATCTCTTTCTAAATGAGCTGACTTTTGCTTCCAAGATTTCTTCCTGTGTATAGGGGTGACTGATACCGTCACAGGTTGGTTCCCTGGTTCAGCAGTTGCGGGGGCTGGAGTGGCCGCAGTGCCTGTCACTGGGGTTTGAGTAGCCACAGCGCGTGTCGCGGGGGTTTGAGTAGCCACAGGGCCTGTCGCAGGGGTTGGAGTGGCCACAGTACTCGTTGCAGGGGTAGATCTCTGGATGGTATTCTTAAATAGTTGTTTAACCCTAAACAAGGCCTGAACCACATCCAGGAGACATAGCAATAGAACCATGCTGGTTTGAACGTCCCAAGGATATTCAAAATTCTCAAGAGCTGTTCTAACTAGCCTGAAGGAGAAAGGGAATGTGAAGGAGGTGAAAATGTCACCCCGTTTCCCCCATAGACTGGTTCTCTGAGGAGAAGAGGTAAAAAATGTAATATTAATAGTTTCTGAGAGATGGCTCCTGAAATACAGGGATGAAGGCAGTGCTGAGTACAATCTCATGACCAATAATTGTATCATACCATAAGCCAGGGTTACTCAGTACAGCTAACTGTACTTAGTTACTACTAAGTACAGTAACTAAGATAACTTTAGTCCAACTCCCAGAGGCGATAAACAGCACATAATTACTGTTAAACAGTATATACGGCAAGTAAGGTGTTACATAGCACAACTCTGAGAGCAAGCACAATAGCTCTGAGAGCAAATAAATCAGAATTGTAACCAATGACTCTTAAACTGATATAATGAATGCTTATCACAAATTTGTTTTAACACGCTCTGGTCAGATCTGTCATTATCTCAACCCTTCGTGCCTCACACTGGGTGCCAAAAAGGAGTGTTGTGGTTTAGCCCGTCAGGAACCAAGTACCACACAGCCGCTCGCTCACCCTCCCATCCCCACGGTGGGATGGGGGAGACAATCAGAAGGGCAAAAGTAAGAGAACTCATGGGCAGAGATAAGAACAGTTTAATAATAATAATAATTATTAATAATAATACTAATAATGAAAAGGAAAACAAAGGGGGGGGGAGAGGGAGAGACAAAAAAACAGGAAAAACAAGGGATGCAACCACTCACCACCCGCCGCCTGATGCCCAGCCAGTCCCCAAGCAGCAATCACTGCTCCCCCAGCCAACTCCCCACAGTTTATATACTGAGCATGATGTCATATGGTATGGAATATCCCTTTGGCCAGTTTGGGTCAGCTGCTTTGGCTGGTTCCCCTCCCAGCTTCTTGTGCACCCAGCAGAGCACGGGACACTGAAAAAGTCCTTGACTAGTGTAAGAGCTGCTTAGCAACAACTAAAACATCAGTGTGTTACCAACATTATTCTCATACTAAATCCAAAACACAGCACTATACCAGCTACTAGGAAGAAAATTAACTCTATCCCAGCCGAAACCAGGACATTCAGGCTATAGCAATGGCCAAATAAACTAACGATTCAGCATTTTCCAACGAGCACTCTTCTGACGAAGATGACACAGGATGACATTCATACATATCTGTAACAGCTTCAAGATCTCAAAATGCATAGGCGGCTATGACACGAAAGAGACCACGCTGACCTCAAAGAGGCTGAAAGATCACAGGTTCTGGAAAGGTCCCGTTCAAAGAAACAGGGCTTGAAATGCCCTCAAATTTTGGACAACCTCAACTCTGCAAGAGACTGGAGACTGAGTTACCTGGATCAAATTTGCCACATAAACCATTTTATTCTTTTTAAATGGAGAATGCGGTGGGGAAAAAAAAGCACCTAGCTTTGACAGGAGATCAGAAATGTTTTGGCCTGCTCTGCCTAAGCCCCTCCCCACCTGCTGTCTGGTAGTTTCACTCAACACTTCCCAGCATCCGGGACAGCAGGGTAAGTTAGTTTCCCGCATTGTTCCAAGGGAAGCCATTTTAGAAATACAAAGTCTCACTATTTACTGACACATCATTAGTAGCATTTCAAAATACAGCAGCGTTCAGTCTTAGCTCTGCACTAATCCTCTGGTCCGTGCATATTCTCCCCAATCAAGACAAAACAGGAGACAAGGTCTACTAGCCAGAGACGGCCTGGACATCCTCCCGTGGAAATTGTCCCTGGTGAGCGTCTTCCTGGGGATCCTTTTAAAGACAGCACCAGGCACAAGGTATTTTGGACATCCTGTCCTCGGCCCCACAGTTAACTTGCACACATTGGCAGAGAGCAGGCAGGTACCTCTCTGTAAAGAGGGGTTCACTTACAAGCAGGAGATTAAGGCAGGGCTGGGAGACAGGACATCGCATACCATCCTCTTCTAGCCAAAGAGAGGGGCCAGTATTTAGAGGCAAGATTTGCATGTAGCGGACGCAGGAGAAGAAACCCCCTGTCCCAGCGTGGCCTCTGCCTCCTCACACACTGCACTGTGTAAGTAACCCACGGCAGAGGCCGCGGTGCCCTCGGCCCGGGCCCTGCCCGGAGGGACGGGCGGGAGCCGCTGTCCCCTGAGGAAACCCGGCGCCGCGGAGAAGGAGGAGGAGGAGGAGGAGGAGGAGGAGGGGGAGAAACAGGAGGAGGAGGCGGCCCCGCCCGGCCCGGCCCGGCCCGCCCCCCTGCCTCTGGCACGGCCACGCCCCACC
>WEKW01022939.1:355-10795 GCA_013389905.1 Sula dactylatra
TACGTGCCAGACAAATTGCTAATGGACCTGTTTATATTGATATTAAGCTTGACATAGAAAAGACTAATTTTTAATTCATAAAGATAGTTCTTGAGTCTTAATTAATTTGTTTTAAAAAGGTTATGTAATTTACATAGTTTACGTAAAACAGAAGGAAACAAGAAAAAGGACCGCACAGAGCTGTACTATTTACTCTGGCACAAAGGTCACTGTGGCTCATTTATTACTGGGGAGCCAAAAGTGGTTTCCTACCTATTTTTTCTCTCAGAAGCAAGATTCAAAGAACCACTTTGGGGGGGAAAGCAAAAAAGAAAGAAAAAAAAGAAAGACTTCTTTCTAAATAATTAAAATGCATTTATTCAAGCCACTATTCAGACAAATAGTGTTCTCCTATTAAAAAATTGTATATAACTGTTTCATTCAAAAGAGAATATTCTTTTGGACATACATATTTGCAACTTTATCTGTTTTGTTTTGCAAAGATTCTGCTTATATACCAAAATACTCATTTCAATCAATAACTTCAGTATTCAGTTTCAATCAATGGTGAGTTAAAAGCAATTTTCTACACCAGCTTAAAACTTTGATTTTGTAACTCTTTTATTACAAGGGAACGCTAAGGAAGTTAACTGTTTCTTAATACTATTATGAAATTCTCATTAAGTATTTTCTGTAACTATTTATTAAACTGTTAAAAGAAAAAATATATTAGACATACTTTTATGCCTTCAGGCTAATCACATTCCAATTAAAATTAAGCATTTAGAGGACATTTAATCTCTACAACTACTTTATGAGCAGCTTATGTTGCAATATACGCTTCACCATGCTGACCCTGGTAGAATTACAACATTACTTCAAATGCCCCAGAGGTAGCCTGAGGCAAAACCTCTTGCTTTTCCTTCTACTGTTGTAATCCTTTTCTTATATATGTCCTACTGTGAGCTACTTAAATGTATCTGGCTTCAGGTATTCCAGTTGCTTGTTCACACATCTTTGACCATTTAGCTGTATTGTCAAGCCCAGCTAAATGAAGCTTAATAAGGGGAAGATTCATTAGTCTTCATTATTTCACTAGGTAAATGACTGACTGCATTAAGAGCCTAGAATGAAGCTTTATAGCTTGCAGTACTTAAAGAAAGAAAAAGTGGAACAGCTGTTATAAACAGCCATGCCAGATTTAGTGCAATGAAATAAAAATCTAAACGGGGGTGGGGGGGGTGTGGGGGGGTGAGGAATAAGGTTGCTTTCTCCTTTATTACAACAGACATCATATGGTAAAATAATCTCTTTAGCTGAATGTGGAATTAAGGAATTTAGAAGCTAGAAATTGTGGACTTTCTAGCTTCTCTTTCTGAAGTAGTCAGCATAACCAAAGAAACTGAGCAACAAAGTATAGTAATGAAGCAGGAACCCTTTTCCTAGAATATTAAGATGCAGAAAAGGAATTAATATGAAAGGAATTGCAACAATGATGACAGAACACATTTAAATTTAGTGTTATGCAGAAGAAGGGGAAAAAACCCCTAACATTATTATTGTGCTAGGAAAAAATAATCATGACTGCTCACATTTAGTTTATGTGTAAAATTGTGATATAAAATTTAATTTAAATAATTACTTTTTATTCTTTTTACCTCCATCATCAGCCATGACTTAATACTGAAACAAAAGTACACTTACAGTCAATAAATAAAAGAAAAAGTTTTATAATTTTTTGTATGTTTTCACCAAAATAAAATTGTCTGACAGTGTCAAATATTTCATGGTTGCTTTTTTGTTATACACAGTTATCACAACCAGAAAATTCCAATGAAATTTGGTTATAAAGCACCTTCAGTGCCTTCTACATTGTTTCTCTGTCTAACATGTTATCAATTAAATAATTCTTAAGGTTTTCTGCAGCTTTTCTTGAGAAGTTCCACGAATGAACATTCAGCAATCTAAGTGGTCTATTTTAGTGCCACTAAAATCCTTCCACTTACTTTGCTTTTCCTAATATCTAATCTAAATCTGCCTCACTGTTATATACACCCATTACTTCCTGTCCTAACCTCATTGGCCCTGAAGAATGCATTTCCTCTCTCTTTGCCACAAAATTTACAAGTTTATAGGTCAGAATTCTCCTTAAGCCGAGAGAATTAACCCAGCTCTTTCAGTTTTTCTTCCTCGGCTAGACACTGAAATCTCAGATCATTCTTGCTTCTCTGGATTTTATCATTGCAGTTACCAGAAACATTACCATGCCCTGGATAAAACGTGCTAGAATTAGAAATAAAGTGTTCTTGATGAAAAGGATGTATCTTTCATATGAGATTGGCTGAATCCAAGATCTAAGGATTTCATTAAAGACAGGGTCCTTATTAGCAAATTTAACACATCTTGAACTGTTCTATAGCACAGAGGCCAGCTGATACAGAAGAGTTTGTGATAGCAATATTGAACCTTTTTATGCACAAAACAGTGTGGTCACATGCAAACTGACTTTTGGAAATGGTCTCTGGTCTGTGTTAGCTGCAGAAAAAATGCAGAGAAATGCTTTAGAAAACTGATAATTAGCACTGGCCACAACAGCTCTAGCAGTTTAACAGTTCAAATGATCATGTTCCAATAACTAGGAACATTCCCTAACATTGCTTAATTTACTAGTATAAGCTTAGTCTGTGTTTAAGAAATGATACCAAACATTCCTCATAAAAATGTATGAAAACATAACATTACTCTATATACCAAGAAAACAAACCAGTAAAATCTGAACCTAAGCGAAAGTGATCCTAAAAAGACAACTATGCTAATTGCTTCTTGAAATCCCTAAGAAAATGTAGATAACCTTTTGGCTTGTGTTTAATTAATTATCCAATTGCCAGTGAATAAGAATCTGCTTGGGCCAAGAGTTTCCCTTTCTTGGCTTACAGGGCTTTTTTGGTCTTCCTCTAAAACATCTGTAGTTAGAAACGAAATGTTGATTAGTGTGCTGTGACTACTGATACTGAAAAAATCTCAGATGTGTTTTTCTCATACTCTCAGGGTTAAAGAGTAATCTGATTTTATACCAGGGATCAATTTTTTCTTTATATATTGCCATGGTTTTAGCTGGGATAGTTGGTTTTCTTCATTGTAGCTAGTATAGTGCTGTGTTTTAGACTTAGTATGAAAATAATGTGATAACACACTGATGTTTTAGTTGTTGCTGGATGGTGCTTACACTAGTCAAGGACTTTTCCAGCTTCCCATGCTCTGCTGGGTGCACAAGAAGCTGGGAGGGGAGGGGATACAACGAGGAGAGTTGATCTGAATTGGCCAAAGGGTATTCCATATCATGTGACGTCATGCCCAGTATATTAACTGGGGGGAGTTGGCCGGGGGTGGGGGCAGCGTTCGCGGCTTGCGGTTGCAGCACTTGTGGTTTTTTTTTTTTCCCTTTTCCCTTTTTTCCCTGGGTTTCATTTTCTCTCTCTCGTTATTTCTTTTTATTATATTATCATTATCTTTATTATTATCATTACCATTACTATTCTTACCATTTTATTTTAATTATTAAACTGTTCTTATCTCAACCCACGAGTTTTCTTGCTTTTGCTCCTCCGATTCTCTCCCCCATCCCACAGGGGTGGGGGAAGTGAGCGAGCAGCTGTGTGGTGCTTAGTTGCTGACTGGGGCTAAACCACAACAGTCCTTTTATTCATAGAATCTGTTCTTTTTGTTAAGATGAAGCAGAGACATCTTCAGCACCTGAATTCCCTGAAGTTTCAGAGGCCATAACTATTGTTACTTCCTGATCTAACTTTTAGCATTACCTGTTTTTTCCTAGATTCTTGGCTTTCATGTACTAAAGGTCATAAGTACTATGGGGAGAGCATTTTGTAACTCTCCGTACATGATACAGGATAAAAATATGTGATCTTGAAGACTCTTCTGAAGTTCTGTCTCATAGATGGGACTGACTAATCATCCTAGTTATCCCTCCCAGATCTGTGTTTCTACATATGCTGCTTCTTCCAGGAACCTGATAATAAGTCTTTATGAAATATCAATTAGGATACCTCCATCTCACAAGTAAGGATGGGTTTTTATGTCTTTGTTGTCCAATTTTCAAGTTACATCAGCTAGAGTGGTATAGGCTGTGATTTATGCAGATCTTACTTCTTGTGTACAATAATTTAGTGCAGGAGCAACATCAAAATGAAACAAAAAAAATAGTGCTACAAGGGTCCTCCAGAGCTAAGACATGTTGTCCAATTACGTAGGACCAATGAGTCTTTTGGATCAAATTTAAGCTTCAAGAATGTGCTTGTTCCTGAGACGTAGGAAAATATTCACCAAACATCTTCCACACTTACTTTTGCTCATCTCCAAGTTAAAATTCCTAAATCTAAAGCAAAAGTAACAACCTTTCTCCCAGCAACACCATGCATTTAAATTGAATGTGATGAAACATTTTTAATAAAAACAGTTTTCTCATGGGATTGCTGCTATAAACTCTCAGTCTGGTTGTAGAATAATGCTGTCAAAATAAACACATGGGTTGCTTTTAAATCCCCCTGTTATGCTTTGTAATATGTGACCAACTATATATTAAAATTTCCATAAGAGCAACTGTTCCTAAACCTCTCCCTCTCTAATCTTTTTTACAGACAAGACATTTGGGGCAATAAGGTATTGATAAAATAGAAGGAATAGGAAGTGCTAAACTAGACCTTCCTAAAAGAGACAGCTGATGTTTTCTGCAGTTTCTTTTACAGGCAATTTTTAATAAGTAAGTGGCAATGTCAGAGAGTTTGTTTCTGGTCTATTTTAATAACTACAGTCACCTGTCACTTATCTCAATTGAATGTTACCTGGTTCCAATAGGTCAGCTAATTATCTTGATCATTAACCTTTAAGAGTAGAGAGGCTATGGTAATCAATGCCACCCTTAGTGTGTGCCACATCATCTAATGAGTCTGTGTCAGAAAATGAACTCTTTGACCTCCCAATGGTGCAGTTTTTCATCATTAACTTTCTTTGTCATTTGGTTTCTTAAAAGAAGATGAGAAAAACTGGCACCTAGCATGAATCAGCTTATTAAAAGGAATACATAACATAAAACTGACTGCTGAAGATGGAATTGAGGAAGCAATAATTTCCAAAAAGCTATATGAATCATGGTACAATTTGAAATCATCTGGAAGTTTTAATAGTCAAAAAACCAGCAGAAAATAGTGATCAGAAAACATCTGCTGTATCTAAATAGTTTATAATACCTGTTTGTGTTCAGATGAAGGACACTATCATAAACAAACTGCTGAGACAGGATTTAAGAAATCTACCTTTGATGAATTCAGTACAACAAATTTTTAAATACAGTTTTTGTTCAAGTTTCATGTAAGTCATAAAAGATAATATTCTCCTCCCCCTGAGGAATATACAATATAGGAGTACGTAGAGAGGTAAAAGGCATATAACATATGAAGGTGAGCATATGAATCTCACTTAGTAAATGGCTAGAATTAAGTATGTAGTCTCAGGTCATTATCTAATAATCAAAGGAGTGAGAGAAAGACATCTCCAGGACAACATTCACCCTCTCTATTTTACAGTCAGATGAATCACTCTCTGGAAATACCTATTTCTTTCAAGTGCTTTAAAGTGTTGATTTTACTCAACTGTCTGAATGCCAGTGCCTACTATTCCAGGGACTAAAGCCAGGAAGATGAGTCCCAGCTGCACATGACCAATAGTCACTGCCACCAACTGAAAACTGAGCAGTTAACAATTTTTCAACAGTTTTGTAGTGACAGAGTCCTAAGACTTATTCATTTGACATCATGGACTCATATTTTTTCCAATTTATAGGCAGATAAGATGGTATCAGAACATTGTGACCCTGAAAAATTTGTTCATGGGACCAAAGAATGTACATCACACCACCCAGGGAAAGACATGGGCTACTGTGCTGTCCTTCCTGTTTCCTGTCCAAAAGAGAGTCTGAATATATATTTGTCAGTGTTAACATGGAGACCAAGAGAGTATTGGAAGGCCTATCTGCATTCTGAAGCCATGCTATGATCATGACATCATCTTCAAAAATGATGTAGTCCAATGCATGCAGAAACTTCTCTTATCAGAGGATTCCCCTACAATGAAGACTGGAAGATCAAGAATGCTGTTTTCCCTCACATAAGGAATGAGTCTAACAAAACCTTTTATTTAGAAACCTTGCAGAGGGATCTGGACAGGCTGGATCAATGGGCCGAGTTTAATTGTATGAGGATTAACAAGGCCAAGTGCTGGGTCTTGCACTTGGGTGACAACAACCCCATGCAACGCTACAGGCTTGGGGAAGAGTGGCTGGAAAGCTTCCCGGCAGCGAAGGACCTGGGGGTGCTGGTGGACAGCCAGCTGGCTGAACATGAGCCAGCAGTGTGTCCAGGTGGCCAAGAAGGCCAACAGCATCCTGGCTTGTATCAGGAATAGTGTGGCCAGCAGGAGTAGGGAAGTGATCGTGCCCCTGTACTCAGCACTGGTGAGGCTGCACCTCAAATACTGTGTTCAGTTTTGGGCCCCTCACTACAAGAAGGACACTGAGTTGCTGGAGTGTGTCCAGAGAAGGGCAACAAAACTGGTGAAGGGTCTGGAGAGCAGGTCTTATGAGGAGTGGCTGAGGGAACTGGGGTTGTTTAGCCTGGAGAAGAGGAGTCTGAGGGGAGGCCTCATCGCTCTCTACAACTACCTGAAAGGAGGTTGCAGTGAGGTGGGTGTTGGTGTCTTCTCCCAAGTAAGAAGTGATAGGACAAGATGAATTGGCCTCAGGTTGCACCAGGAGAAGTTTAGATTGGATATTAGGGAAAATTTCTTTACTGAAGGAGTGATCAGGCATTGGAACAGGCTGCCCAAAGACGTGGTGGAGTCACCATCCCTGGAGGATTTCAAAAAACGTGTAGACATGGCACTTCAGGACATGGTTTGGGAGACATGGTGGTGTTGGATTGGTGGTTGGACCTGATGATCTTAGAAGTCTTTTCTAACCTTAATGATTCTATGATTCTATGATTCTTACAGTCAGTGTAAAGCAAGTGCCATTAATATGAATCTTAGTATGCTTTGCTTAGGAGGCAGGGATTATAATGCATTGGTGGTATTGTTACTGAGGAGTTGTACGAGTGTGCAGTGTTTGGAACAATGTTGAAAGAACTATGATTGACAAGAGCAGTTTACCTTAATCTCTGCCTAGACCCTCAACTCCTCTCACCTCCTATTGCTGTACCACAAAATTACATGTTCCAGTAACATTCCAACAACAGCTTTAATTTACATAAGGAAGGTATCAGATGGTGAGAGGATACTTCTAAAATCCATATTATTTATAGTCATGATAGACAAATGGAAGTTAAGCATTTTCTTAATGCCTTAATCTTCATTCATGACTCCTGATTTGTCACTCTTGACTTCTGATATGTGAGCAGATCTGTGACTGCTAGGTCTTGAAACAGATCTGTCTTCTGATGACAGGAAAAAGTTTTTGAGATTTTGCTCAATAGGTATAAAGATCATTATACGTTTTAGAAATATCATTGTTGTATATGTAAAACACCTGCAAACAGAGAGACCAGGTAAAAATATATTAATTTCTATTAAGCATATAAGTGTACAAACTCCTAGTTACTGTTTTTCAAAGCTAAATTATTTACCACTGAAATCTTTATTGCATGAAATTAGTTAAACTGGTAAAATGCTATTAGCTACTGGAAACACAAATCAGAAAAAGATGGCCAATAAATTAGACAAGCCTCTGATGGAAACCTACACATAAAGCTTTATTTAAAGAGGATCATATATTAACAGAGTAAGCAAACAAAACCAAGCTGTGAAATACATGGTTTTTAAAGAAGGAAAAAACCCCAGCAAGCAAACAAAAAATATGGACTTTGGCCAAACTCCAAACACAGCTATTATGGAACTTTCCTAATTCCTCTTATATGAATGTAGATCTTTCACAGAGGAACACTGAAAACTTCATTAGTATGGGAAAGAAAAGGAGATAAAATTGAAAGAATAAAATGAAGCTTTGCAAGAAATAATCTGGACTGTAAGATAGTTGCCCATCCGTTATATAGGACAAGACAAACACCTCATGATGGAATGATAGAATTGGTAAGAAAAAAAAGCTGTTGTCATGATCAGAGTAAAACAAATTATTTAAAAGAATCCTTTTACAATACTTAGAAGTGTACTAAGGAAACAGATGGGGTTTTTATTTTTCAATTATTAGCCCATGGCTGTCAGGGCTGAAACATTTTGATGAATCCAGTGATGTATTTTTAGCAGTGACTTCAACTAAAAAGACATTTAAACTTTTTAGACACAAAGCTGAATGTTAGTGTTGGTGTTACCTTTTCTTTCAAAATGTGCTTGTTGTTTTTTTTTTTTCTGGAATATACTCGGTTTTGTTTAAATTATAGTTCCTTGGCTCCTTCCCTTCAGATGAATGTTGAAATGACATACATCTTCCAAGAAGACTTGTCAGAGGCTGTAAGGTTTGTATCCTGACTCTCTGCCTCTGGTAGCTGTATTAAAAGTGAGGTGAAACCAAGCATAAAAAAACCCTACAAACAAATTTTCATCTTCCCACAGTTTATTAGGAAATTCTGGGGTAATGGAACTTTTCCCAGGAGGCAAAATGTGTAATTGTTAATAACCATAGGGCTGCAATACTCCTTTTCAATNAAAAAACCCCCCCCCCCCCCCCCCCCAAAAAAAATAAAACAAACCCCCAAATAATATCCGGTTTCAAAGCAAATTTCCTTTTGGAAATTCTTCCTTCTGAAAATGTTTGTGTTTATACTTTCTTATGCTTCTAAGCAAAATTATAAGGATAATATTTAAAAAAATAGATAAATCCATTTTTTGTTCTTCATTTAGTCATTGTTATACTATTTAATTAAATAATAAAAGGAGTCACAGTTTTGACTTCAGATAGGTATCACATTAATGTCTCAAGTTTCTTGCTTCCTATTTATTGACCAGACATTCCTGACACCATGTTTCATTCTCTCAAAACCATTACTTAAGCTTCAGCCTTCCTTCCTTCCAACTTCACTCTAATTAATATTTATCATATTTACATAGCACTTGCAATCTAGTTCACAGTCTAGAAAATATATCTGTGTCTTATTCCTGACAAGGACCATCTTTTCAGACTTCCTTATGAGCTTCTTGAACCAAAACAAACCAATATGTGCAATTTTGCAGAAATAGAAGAGGCTTTCATGCTTATTTACCTGCTTGAAAGTCTAGGGATTTGCATTAATTATCCCCCAGCTTTGATAAAACAGCCTTTTCCTGAACCTATGCATCCATAATGTTGTTCATCTCAGTGTTATGGTCTTTGAAGTTTCCATGCTTTCAAAGACTTTCATCTGTCACAAATGGAAATTAGCCTGCACTGATGGGGCCAGGTTGCAGTGGCATAGCTCCATCAGTGGAGAATTTACTCCTTGATATTTGAAATATTAGCAACAATTATCTGTCATATAGATTTTATCACAGTATATTTTATCTAATAAACTACAGGTGAAGCATGAATATCTAAAAGGGATTTCAAAAGTTGAAAAGCAAGAATTCTTGTATGATGCCTATTGTTTTCTGTGTTTTGCCTGAGAAAAAATACAGATATTTATTCAAAAAAAGACAACTACTTCTCCTGTCAGTGCAAAACAGGTTTTTTGCAGATGTTTTAGGTATTACTACAGTTTATAACAAGATGTTTGAGGATATCATTCATGAATGACTATTAGACAAGAAGGTAGTTCAAACTTATAACGCAATCATGAATAATGCAAAACAGGAATGCCACAATTTAAAAGCCTGGTGAAGCTATGATCCTGCTGCCCAACTCAATCTAGCTGGTGCTCAATGAGTTCTAAAGGCACTCTTAAGAAACTCAGGCATGAAATCTCTGGATATGTTATAGATCATATTCATAAAATCATCAAAGACTCAGTCATGAGTCTCTGAATCTCAGATACGAATCTCTCAATTTGTATGAATCTCAGATCTCTATCTCCAGTCTCTGAATTAGTACATTAAACCAACCTATGGTTCAAATCATCCTTGATACCAAAGAAAGGGAAGGTGACTTTTATGACGTTATTAAAAAACACTTTGTAGACCACTGTTATGCGTTGGTGCAAACAGGGAAAACAAACAGTATGCATATGACTAAACCTAGTATATGGAAGAAGAACACATGCCATTTTTGTTCATTCCTCACAGATTCATTAGTCTTTAAAGAATCAGTGAGCTTGTGGATAAAGGTGCTTCCAAAAATTGTTCAGGAGGATCTCACATCAATTGCTCCTAGAAAGACAAAATTCTAATAAGCTGTCGTGGTTCAACCCCAGCTAGCAGCTCAGCCCCACAGAGCCACTCATTCACCCCCACTCAGTGGGATGGGGGGGG
>WEKW01022939.1:11180-30055 GCA_013389905.1 Sula dactylatra
AAAAGTCCTTGATTGGTGTAAGCACTACTTAGCAACAACTAAAACATCTCCACATTATCAACACTGTTTTCAGCATAAATCCAAAATATAGCCCCACACTAGCTACTACGAAAAAAAAAATAACTCTATCCGAGCTGAACTCAGGACAGGAATTAATTCATTACTTCCCATTGGCAGGCAGATGTTCAGCCACTTCCAGGTAAGTAGGACTCCGTCATGTGTAACAGTTACTTAGGAAGACAAATGCCTTAACTCTGAATGTCCCCTTCTTCCTCCTTATTCCCCATAGCTTTTATTGCTGAGCATGACACCATATGGTATGGAACATCCCTTTAGTCAGTTGGGGTCAGTTGTCCCAGCTGTGTCCCTTCCCAACATCTTGTGCACCCCCAGCCTGCTCCTGGTGGGGCAGTGTGAGAAGCACTTGACACCTGATGCTGTGTAAGCACTTCTATGAAGAAAATTAACTTTGTCCCAGCCAAAACCAGTATAGGAGTTAAGAGAACTAGTCCTTCTGTGCCTTGGTAACAAGGAATAAAGAAAAAAAGAAAAAACAACAAGAAAACAAACAGAAGATAAGATATTAATTTGCAGTGAAGTTTACCAGTGTTGGAATCCCACCAGAATATCTGCTGAGACTTATGATTAGTATATTCATAGCTGTCATGATTTAGCCCCAATCAGCAACCAAGCACCACACAGCCACTCTCTCATTCCCCCCACCCCAGTGGGATGGAGGAGAGAATCAGAAGAGCAAAAGCAAGAAAACTCATGGGTTGAGACAAAAACAGTTTAATAATTAATAAAATAAAATAGTAATAGTAATAATGGTAATGATAATGATAATAATGATGATGATGACGATGATAATAATAATATTAACAACAATAATAAAATGAAAAGGAAAATAATGAGATAGAGAAATGAAACCTGGGGGAAGAGGAAAAAAAACCCAAATGATGCAACTGCTTATGACCCGCTGACCAACGCCGCCAGTTGTAGGAGTCCAACTGTAATGACAAGCAATCTGACACCAATCAGTCAGAAGACAAAAGCTGAGAAATAAGGATCCTTAAACAGACCGATAAGAGTGAGCATCCTCCCCAACTGGTTGAATAACAAGAAGACAAAAGCTGAGAGATAAGGATCCTTGGAGAGACTGATAAGAGTGAGCATCCCCTCCCAGCTGGTTGACGAAGTGCCAAACCCGTGGTATTTAGGTGAAAAGTAAAGGTGGCAGGAGGAGATCNTCTGAGGGTGGGACGCGACACCAGTGTCCGAGCCGTGATTGCTGCTTCCCCCGGCCAGCCATCCCCAGTTAATATACTGGGCATGACATTATATGATATGGAATATTCCTTTGGTCAATTCGGTTCAGCTCTCTTGGATGTGGCCCCTCCCCTCCCGGCTTCTTGTGTACCTCGCAGAGCATGGGAAGCTGGAAAAGTCCTTGACTAGTGTAAGCACTACCTAGCAACAACTAAAACATCAGTGTGTTATCAATATTATTCTCATACTAAATCGAAAACACAGCACTATACCAGCTACAGTGAAGAAAATTAACTCTATCCCAGCTAAAACCATGACAATAACACATAGAAGAAAATGGTGAATAATGAGGGATAAAGTTTGAATATGATGTACAATTTAATACAAATTCGTGATCGTTAATTTTAAATCTGGCTGCTGAAGTGAAGGAATATTTCATAATGCTCAATGATAAAACAGAAAAGGAAATTCAGTGTTAATAAATGGTATGGAGTGGATAAGCAAAATGGATGAATGATGACATGGAAGAGGGCACAGATTCAGTTTTGAAATGTCAGGAGGAGAGACTGTACAAGAGTTTTGTGAAAAAACTGGAAATTGAATGCAAAATTATGTATCTCATAGTGAAAGCAACAATAAAAATGGATGGCGAAAATTTTCAAGCAAGAAATTTTGAGCAAACAAAATTGTTTAACTTGTGTATGATGTGTAATTACACTGCGGAGCTCATGAATGCCAAATGTTGCATACAAAAGAACTGTAAATAGATTTTTGAAAGGACTTGGCAAATTCAGAGAAAAGAAGACAGTGTTATCTATTTAAAAATGGGGCTAGGTATAATCTATTTCAAGAAGTATTTTAAACATTGATTGCCATACCTGGAAGAGTGTATCAGTCAAAAAACTTGTGAATACATCAGTCATGGAGTAAGTCGGTGATCTATAACTGTATTTGCCTTGTTTCTTAATATCTTTTTCTTTAGTTTCTCTTTTGGTTTGCAATCAAGAAAGAATTAAATAGGCGAAATGAAGATTTATTGTGAGCCAGTAGATCAGTTCTCATGATTTTAGAGAAGGGAAGAATGAAATGAAAGTGTTGAAGTACAGCAGTTCCTGATGACAGTAGAAGAAAGTTTCGATTTCATAACTATATCATATATTGAAATTTTGTCACTGTGAGAAAGTTAACAAAATCACAGATCTAATTTGTAGCTGTAATAGAGGCAGAACATGTAAATAAGACTCAAAAGGGGGCCTGAAAGCGACTTACCATGCGTGCATTACTGCGCTGGATTTTTTCAGAGCTGTCAGTGTGGGAGAAGAAAAAAATATGAGCATTGCCATTCATCCTGACATAGTTCTGGAAGATCCTCTTAGCATTATAAATTAGTAATTGCCCATCTAGTCAAACATAGTCAGGTTTGTGATGTTATCTATCATGGAATTATTTCAGATTTATATTTGGTTATTTAAGAATATAAAGCTAGATCAAATTGGGTATTAGCTTTAGAGACTAGACCCACATCAAGACCAGGGAGAAAATAAGAAATGAGACAGAACTATCTGAGCAAGAGAAAGGGACAAGTATAAGTGGTACATCAGCACAAGTGTAAGAGGGAAATTATTTTACATGAGATGTCTAATCTTAGGTTAATAAAAATCCATTGTTAGTAAAAATGAAGAGATGATACTGAAGAGTTTGTGTGTAGCAGATTAAAAGGGTAAAGAATTTTTTCAGTCTAATAACTTTTCTGTTTTCTTCCCTTTGTTACTTTTTCAAGAACTCAGGTAACACATTATTCTATATATAGAATAACTGTAACTAAGTATGAGTCCATATATATGCACAAATCTACCATCCTTTGAGAATGTTTTGGTACCCTGTAAAAGCTTGACAACTGAAGATGCTGTCAGACATGTGGTCATTGCTTTAGGTGAGTGGTTCAACCTTACTCAGAACAAAGAGGTATCATTATGTTGCCTAAAGATAAATCCAGAGGATAAATCATGTCTCAAAAATCTCCTGAGTCCAAGGAAAAATTAAACCGGACTTTGTTTTACACTGGGCAAAATGTAAATCTCCCAGAATGCTAACACAGAACTAAGCTGAGTGGCATGGGGAAACCAGAAGCAGCTTATTTTACTTTTAGCTTTTGTGTTAGCATGTGGGGAAATCCATGCCTGACCCTTAACCATGGCCCTGAATTTGGATCACAAAATCAATTATTCCCTTCATTCTCATTCAGCATTACCTTTGCAATTTCACTGAGTTGAATTTTTAATGTTATAGCCATCTAACCTATTTTGTTCTCTGTGTGAGTTAAATCCAGATAATTGATACAAAGGAGGTTGGCAGTGAGGAACTATTGATATTCAGGGACAGTGCTTAACTAATAACAGTTCTCAAACCCAAGGAAATGTGTAAGAAGAGAATTGTATTCTGTTGAAACAGTATGAAGGAATATTCAGGACTAGAATTACAAGTAGGACAGAAGTTATTAACCATGTTTTTAGCCTAAAACTTAGATATTCTAAATCTTTGTGGCTTTAAAATTCTTCTAGTAATGTCTCAAAAGTCTTAATCCTTCTGTCCCTGGTAAGTTAACACAGGCAAGTCGTGTCAAACCCTGAGATGGTTTCAGGAGTAATCATTGCCCACCATCATTTTGGTGTGACCTAAGATATGTCATAGATCATAGTCAGGAAGCTTGCAAAAAGAGATTTAGTAATTGAAAATTCCTTCCTCATTTTGTCAGAGAAAACCATTCAGGCTTTGGGTAGTGACAAACTCTCACAAAAGCCTTTTCTACATATTGAAGGAATGATTAGAACCTCTTTAAAGACAAGTGTCATGATTAGCTTCTGGAGAAAGAGCTCATTATTGTGAATCCATGAAAGCAGTTTCCAGTCCAAGGTTTAGGCAGAAATTTTTCTTTGAAGTATCTTTGATGAATTCTTTGAAACTTAAAGGCCTCTGTTGTGAATTCTATTAGCTGAAGAGATTACTTTGGCTCAGGAATGCTGATTTTAAGCCTGTATTGCCCATCTTTCAAAAAAAAAATATTATTGTGTGTTCATGTCACACAGGAAAGGAAAATCATTCCAACACTCATAGTTACACTTCTACATACATATGCAAATTATCAATTCTGACCTAAAGAATTTATTGTCTGAAAAAATACTTTTAAAATATATAAATAGGACAACATTTTAAAACACAAAAACATTTTTATTCCTGTTATGGTCTTTTCCTATTAACTAGTTAGCTGAGATTCATTGAACTTTAATATAGAGTTAAAACTGTGTTCATTGCATAGCTTTAAAACATAGTTGGGAAATGTTTTATAATGAGTTTTCATTTCAACAGAAAATATCAAATACTTTTACATAGCCATACTCATGGCTCTTAATTTTAGAGATTTTTTCATTTGACTCCATCAGAGGAAAGGTAGTAATGAGGCAGACAGCTAAGTTTTGCTCTTGCTCAGCTAATGAACTGAATAATTATGTATGTTCTCAGTGCAACATCTTTGACTGTATTTCTTCATATACATAAGCAGCTGAATTTTTTTTGGTGTTGGCACTGGGATCTTTTGGTCCCACTCCCAACATTTCCTCCCTCCCTCCCTCCTCCCCTCAAAAAAATCACAGTCAGACACCTGTTTAGATTTTTTATTCCAACTGAGAATATATGAAGTATGTATATTTTGCCTTAGCTAATTTGATAGGACTTACAGAGAACCTCTTCCATGAGTCCAGCTCTGGATCACTTTTCATACTAGCCCACACACTTATGATTACTTTCTTTTCAATATAAAATCTCTTGGAATCACATCTCTGTGTGATTTTAAAGAATATCTTTCTCAGTGGGAACCTCATCTTTATTAGGTGCTTCTTGTCACTCTTGTAGTTCAGGAGATATACAATCACAGAACAATGGGTTGGAAAGGTCCTTTAAAGGCTATCTAGACCAAAATCCTGATGAAAGCAGAGTCAGCCTAAAACAGATATCTTACAACCTTGTCAAGTTGCATTTGGAGAGTCTCCAGTTATATGGACTGTGAGACTCCATAACCTCTCTGGAGAAATTGATCCAGCCTTTGACATGATGGGGAAAAAAAAGTCTTACTATCTAATCAGAATTTCTCTTCTTGCAGTTTATGTCTGTTACTAGTTATCCCAGCACTGAACATTCTGCCTCTGCTTTTTTTCTTATAATCTGTTAGGTAGTTGTATACCTTGGCAAAATCTCCATTTAGTCTGCTCTTCTTAAGCTTGAACAAATCAAGTTCCCTCATTCTGTCTTTGCATAAAAGGTATCTTAATCCCCTGACAGTCTGGCTTCTAATGGACCAGTTCCAGTATGTCAACGTTATTCTCGCACTGGGGAACAAAAAGCTGGACACGGTACTCCAGGTGCCATCTTGCAAGTGCTTCAGGGATTAGGAGTAACCACTTCATTCCAGTGCTGGCTGCTTGCCTGGTAATACACTACATAGTTGGCTGCTTTTTCTGCCAATACATGCCACTGAGTCATGTTCAACTTGTTGTCCACCAGGACACTCTGGTCTTTTTCTGCAGTACTGCTTTTTTTTTTTTTTTCAACCAGCACCCAAATACAGTACTGTTGCACCTGTCCCTAGCAGAATACTGCATTTGCTTTTGTTGAACTTCATAAGGTTATTTCAGACCATTGACCAACATGTCAAGATCTCAGTGATGAACAGTTCCCTACAGCTTGGCATGACTTGATGCATTCACTACCTTGTACAGGACATTAAGTTGTTTAACTATATGAGCCACAGTATGGATCCCTGAGGCATGTCACTAAAAACAGACTTTGTGCCATCACCTCACAAAATCAGGATGAGTAGCCATTTTTTTTTCTCCCATTCAACTACATTTATCCAGTGCATACCACTAATTTGGCTGTAAGGATTCTATGAAAGATCACATCAAGGACCCTGTTAAATTCAATGGTACAACATCTACTTCTCTGCCCTTCAGACTGCAGCCAGGAATCCAATCATAAAAGGCAAACAAATTGGTCAGACATGATTTGTTTTTGGTAATTCCCTGATTTCTGTTCCTAACCACAATCTTGTTCTTCATGTGCCTGGACATGGCTTCCAGGTCGATTTTATCCATGACTTTTCCACGGACCTCGTTTAGGCTGATGAGCCTGTAGCTCTCCAAATAGACCTTCTTGCTGTTCTCAGAGATGTACGTAGTGTTGCCTTTTTTCAGGCGTTTGGGAAGCTCTTCTCACTGTTATGAGCACTTCAGGATGTAGATAGTAGACACACAATGACATCGGCCAACTTCCTCAACACCTTCAGAGATCATCTTATCTGATCCCATGAACTTGCATATGTGCAATTTACTTACGCTGTGTGTATCTATATGACTAGATATATAAAAGTATAACTTTTAAGTATTTTTTGATATACATACTTAAGAATATCCACACTCTGTCTCTTACACCACTGTGACAATCAGTAAATGTGAAATAGAATCATGGAATCATTAAGGTTGGAAAAGACCTCTAAGATCATCAGGTCCAACAATAAATCCAACACAACCATGTCTCCTAAACCATGTACTGAAGTACCATGTCTACACGTTTTTTGAAATCCTCCAGGGATGGTGACTCCACCACGTCTTTGGGCAGCCTGTTCCAATGCCTGACCACTCCTTCAGTAAAGAAATTTTCCCTAATATCCAATCTAAACTTCTCCTGGTGCAACCTGGGGCCAATTCCTCTTGTCCTATCACTTCTTACTTGGGAGAAGACACCAACACCCACCTCACTGCAACCTCCTTTCAGGTAGTTGTAGAGAGCGATGAGGCCTCCCCTCAGACTCCTCTTCTCCAGGCTAAACAACCCCAGTTCCCTCAGCCACTCCTCATAAGACCTGCTCTCCAGACCCTTCACCAGTTTTGTTGCCCTTCTCTGGACACACTCCAGCAACTCAGTGTCCTTCTTGTAGTGAGGGGCCCAAAACTGAACACAGTATTCAAGGTGTGGCCTCACCAGTGCTGAGTACAGGGGCACGATCACTTCCCTACTCCTGCTGGCCACATTGTTCCTGATACAAGCCAGGATGCTGTTGGCCTTCTTGACCACCTGGGCACACTGCTGGCTCATGTTCAGCAGCTGTCCGCCAGCACCCTCAGGTCCTTCTCCACCGAGCAGCTTTCCAGCCACTTTTCCCCAAGTCTGTAGCATTGCATGGGGTTGTTGTCACCCAAGTGCAAGACCCAGCACTTGGCCTTGTTAAACCTCATACAATTAAACTCGGCCCATCGATCCAGCCTGTCCAGATCCCTCTGCAGAGCCTTCCTATTTGAAGCATAACGACATTCCCGCTCAATTTGCTGTCATCTGCAAACTGACTGAGGGTGCACTCGATCCCCTCATCCAGATCATTGATAAAGATATCAAACAAGGCTGACCCCAACACTGAGCCCTGGGGAACACTGCTTGTGGCTGACCGCTGACTGGATTTAGCTCTGTTCACCACAACTGTCTGGGCTCGGCCATCCAGCCAGTTTTTAACCCAGTGAAGAGTGCACCTGTCTAAGCCATGAGCCGCCAGCTTCTCTTGGAGGATGCTGTGGGAGACTGTGTTTGATTCCTTTTGGAATCCAATCCAATCCTATTACTTGGATTCCTTTTGGAACAGAACATGAGGCTGTCTCAGAGAAGCCAGTTCTAGTAAAGACAATGCTGAACTGGAAAGACAGATAAAGAAAAACAGTGTGGGGAAAGCCTAACTTTATGATCAATTGTAGATTTTCCTAAAAGGAAACACTGAGAGCAAACCCATGGCTATTTCATGTCCTCATGTCTACATGTCTACAGAGTTGAGTTAAGACAGATCAAAGGCCATTTGTTTCTGTCAATTGAGATTGTTCAAAATTGTTGCCAATTTTGATTTGTCAAATCAAAATTGATTTGACAATGCCAAACATTGTCAAATGTTCAAATTTATTTCTGTCTCAGGAAGAAACATTTTTCCTGTTGCTATGACTGTATAGTGTCCAGAATGAATTCAGCAGCTATTGCTCATCTTAAACCTCTTTGAATGCTTTTAGGTGTTGTACAGGCAGATATTAGCAAACACCCTACCTTCAAGAACAACAGCTTCCTAGAAAGATATTAATTTAATATTTTCTCAAAACAAAATTCCAGGAGGTTAGATTAAATAAAAAGAGACATTATTCTAATAATATAAGAAACACAGAACTAAAATAAAAATTAATATTTTAATACATTTAAAATATGCTATTTAAACTATGCAAAATGTTACACCTGCAGGAATTGCATGTGTTTATTTTGCTTTTAAATCTATGACTAATTACTGGGGAGTTGCAGATGGGAGAGCAGTAAGTAAAATTATAAGTGTAAAAAAAAAAAAAAGGCTGTGTTTATATCTCTATTTTCTTTTTATTTGGATGAACTTAGTAATGATGTTTGAAAGACCAGACTAATACAAATTTTGGAGAGAACATTTTGGAATTAAATTATTGCTAGGATAATGAATGCTTGCAATATGGCTGAAACTATCAGTAAAGATGTAGATGTAGTCAAACAAAGACAAGTTTCTGTCCTCTTCTGTGTACAAGTACCAAGAACAAAATGTACCAGGCAACACCCCATATGTCAAGTTGCCAGCTTGCTGAACAGACCAGAACAAAGACATCAGGATTTGAAACAAACTGCTTTCAAAGCAGCTATTTGTTGGTAAATTTCTTGCCTTTGGCTCTCACTATGTGTCAGCATCACTTTGATATAAACATCAGAGCATACCCTCAACGCCAAGTTCTTTCCCCTTGGACCAAACCCTAGGGGGCTGTCAACCGGTAGCTTAACAGATATAGTAACCTCCCTGCTATATGGAAAGGTACTAATATGGAAAATATAGACATCTGAAACTTGAAATGCACTATAGCAAGAGTGACAGGTATCCCATGGAGCCTACTGTGCCCAATAAGACTTCCAATGCTCCTGAAACAAAATGACAATGTCAGTGGGAATTCAGGAATCTTCTTGTGACAGGATCAAGCACCTGTGGAATATCCCCACGTCTCTTTCTAAACTAATGCATGCCTTCAACAGAAGTAGCACTATCAGTTGCATGATAACATAAAAATGTTTTCTTCTCCACATCTTGAAATGAAATTTGGTGAATTTAAATTATTACATGTTTTCTTTTGAGAAAATACAGTATTGTTTTCCTTGTGGATAGAAATGTTGATGGCAAGGGTAAGGAAACCACGGATAAGTGAATATTTTTAAGTGAAATTTCTTCTTTTTATTTGTCAAAGTTAGTAATTTTTGTATGTTTCAGACCTTAAGATACCATTAAATCTTCCGAATAAATTGTTTCCTTCATAATGGCTTTTTTTTCCCCAACTGGCAGGCTGACCTTTGAAGGATTTTTTCTAGCAATTTTAGATGACTAAAGACCTAAATATAGGTTTCGGAGAAGTGAGTGAAATTGTGCCACTGTTTTTCCTCTACTTCAATTTGAATCAATGATAAGATAATTTGTCACTTTTTTTTTTTACTAAAGAACCTATGTATCTGATAATTTACAATTCAAAGGTTCACAAAGAAAAAATAGCTTAAAAATATACACAGATAATTAATATTGATCATATATTTAGGCACTTACAACTATTTCATTAATTGATTCAGCATTGATACTTAGTACTTAACAAGGACTGTAAGTTAGATGTTCAGAGAGCTAAAGCACACAGCAGCCCCCTACAAAAATAGAAAATTATATTTGATTTTCTTCAGTTCAAGCTATTAATTTGGCTTATTAATGCAGTAGATGAGGGAAGTAAAGGGAAATGACTGAGTTTTCTTTTCACCAACCAGTAATTGTCTATGAGATAGGACCTGAGCTGTCAGAAGCCAGAATTAATAGACTGTTTTAAAGAATCAAGAAGAATCAAGGGCTGCATAGGAAATGCAAAGTATAACACTTAGTAACACCTCAGAGAATCATCAGCCTAAACAGGCAGAGTTTTATTCATTGTGCTAAAAACCCAGTGCATGCTTAAATTTTGTGGTGACTTGAGACCATGGCGAGTTACTGCAAATGGTATATCAGAGGTGAAATAAAATGAGAAAATGAAATAAAAATCTGTACCAGTTATTCCATTAAGAAAAACAGCATGTATTTATTTGTTGTTAGTAGCTTCCTTGGCACTGTATAGAAAAAATGTGTTGTGTATATACCATTCTACATTGCAGATTTTCAAGGGCACTTCTGAATTCAGTCATGTTATTATAGCTTGGAAAGCAAACTGGAAACATTTCCTATTCAACAAATTAATTCCCAAAACAAATTGTTTCCCCACCATTACAAGGAGTCCCAAAGACCTTGTTATAAATGTTCTGTAAGCAACAATGGCAAGCAAATAAAAACATCATATATTTAACTCATTCCATTTTGCCTATTGTATATGCCAAACAATAGACTGTGATAGAAACAAACCTCTGATTTATCTACAGACTCACAAAACAGATTCCTTTTTTTGTGTCTGAAAACACAAAATCAACAATTGTACCAGTCTGTATGGGGCTTGGCTTTGTAACTTAGAAAGAACATTATTCACACCATTAAAAAATTACTAGCACTTTTACAATCAGAAAGCACAATTTCAACCGTTTGCAAAAAAATGGAAAAAAATATCTTTTAGCTAATCAAATCACAGAGACATACCAGAATTCTCATCTAAATGTGAATCTTTAACTCTGGGCTAACTTCCATAAAAGCTATTACTAAAAAAAGGCTGATAGCAAATGAATAAAAACAGCATAAAAGAAACCTAATTAAACAGTAGCACTTCTTTAAGATGAATGACCATCTTTGTTGATGGGTGTAGAACTATGGATGTCAACTTACATGTAAAGAATTATAAGTAAGTTTGTCTTGAAACTTGATTGTGTTAAGTTATGCTAAATTTTACTTTCTATGTCTCATGCAGGCAATGTTTCCCTTAATCAAGTCTTTATGCAGGTGTATACAATATGCATAGATATGTACAAAGTTTTCAAGGGGACAGATGTGTGGTACTAAATTTTCCTCCCCTAAGAGCATGTAAAATAGTATCTGTCCAACTGAACTAGTACTTGTGTGAAAGCACTAACAGAAATTAGTCTATCCAGAGATATTAGATTTATATGACAGAGTATAAGAAGAGTAATTCTAAAATGCCTGCATAGAGCATTAAGTAGGCACGCACATGTACATTTCACCTGGTGTCCAGCTACATTTAAAGGACATTAGTATCCCACATATTGTCCTGTGGCTTACATAATAACCTCATACAGATGGGGCTTCTCTTACAGAGAAGACATCTTAGAGCATTTTAAACAGTTCTTACAACCAATATTTGGGTATCTGATATATTTTTTTAAGTGTCATGCATAACTGGAGGTACGGACAGACATTGTGTGGGTCTGGAAAGAAGCTGAGAACTCTAGGACTGGACATCAGACTGGGTTTGACATTTGGAGGCAGAAAATGGCAATATGGATGAAAAGCATGGGAGGAAATGTAGAGTGTACCTGGTGGGTATCCAGGTGGACCTCTTTCTTGTCCTGTCTAGTTGTCAGTATATGTTCTGTGTCTCACACAGGATCACAGAATCACAGAATGACAGGGGTTGGAAATGGCCTCTGGAGATCATCTTGTTCAAAACCCCTGCTTGTGCATGTACACCTAGAGCAGGGTGCACAGAACCACGTCCAGGCGGGTTTTGAATGTCCCTAGGGAAGGAGACTCCACAACCTCTCTGGGAAGCCTGTTCCACTGCTCTGCCACCCTCACAGTAAAGAAGTTTTTTCTCATGTTTAGGTGGAACTTATTTGTTCCAGCTTGTGCCCATTGCCCCTTGTCCTGTCATTGGGTACCACTGAAGAGTCTGGCCCCATCCTCTTAACACCCACCCTTCACGTATTTATAAGCATTGGTAAGATCCCCCCTCAGTCTTCTCTTCTCCAGGCTGAACAAACCCAGGTCTCTCAGCCTTTCCTCATCAGAGATCTGATCATCTCGGTAGCTCTCCGCTGGACTCTCTCCAGTAGTTCCCTGTCTTTCTTGAACTGGGGAGCCCAGAACTGGATGCAGTACTCCAGATGTGGCCTCACTAGGGCAGAGTAGAGGGGGAGGACAACCTCCTTCAACCTGCTGGCCACACTCCTTTTAATGCGCCCCAGGATACCATTGGCCTTCTTGGCCACAAGGGCACGTTGCTGGCTCATGGTCAGCTTGCTGTCCACCAGCACTCCTAGGTCCTTCTCAACAGAGCCACTTTCCAGCAGGTCAGCCCCCAACCTGTACTGGTGCATAGGGTTGTTCCTCACCATGTGCAGGACTCTACACTTGCTTTTGCTGAATTTCATGAGCTTCCCCTTGGCCCAGCTCTCCAGCCTGTCCAGGTCTAGCTGAATGGCAGCACAGCCTTTGGTGTACCAGCCACTCCTCCCAGCTTGGTATCATCAGCAAACTTGCTGAGGGGATACTGTATCCTTTCGTCCAGGTCACTGATGAATATATTGAACAGGACTGGACCCAGCACAGACCCCTGGGGAACATCGCTAGTTACAGACCTCCAACCAGACTCTACGCCACTGATCACAACCCTCTGAGCTCTGCTGTTCAGACAGTTCTCAATCTACCTCACTCTCCACTCATCTAACCCACACTTCCTTAGCTTGTCTGTGAGGATGTTATGGGGGACAGTGTCAAACACATTGCTGCCGTCGAGATAAACAACATCCACTGCTCTCCCTTCATCTACCCAGCCAGTCATGCCATCATAGAAGGCTATCAGGTTGGTCAAGCATGATCTTCCCTTGGTGAATCCATGTTGACTACTTCTGATAACCTTCTTTTCCCCTACATGCCTGGAGATGACCTCCAGAATGAACTGTTCCATCACCCTTCCGGGGATGGAGGTGAGGCTGACTGGCCTATAGTTTCCTGGGTCTTCTTGCCCTTTTTGAGGAATGGAGTGACATTAGCTTTCCTCCTGTCTTCAGGCACCTCTCCTGTCCTCCATGACCTTTCAGCGATGATGGAGAGTGGCTTGGCAAGAGCATCCACCAGCTCCCTCAGCACTCGTGCGTGCATCCCATTGGGTCCATGAATTTGTGAGGATCCAGTTTGCCTAGATCTCTAACCCAGCCCTCCTCAACCAAGGGGAAGTTCTCCTTTCTCCAGATTTTTTGTCTCACCTCTGGGGGCTGGGCTGCCTGAGGGCCAGCCTTAGCAGTGAAGACTGAAGCAAAGGTGGCATTCAGTAATTCTACCTCCTCTGCATCCTGTGTCCGCCTCCTGTGTGCCCCTAGCTCGTTCAGCATTGGGCCCACTGTTTCCCCAGTCATCCTTTTACTGCTGATGTATTTGAACAAGCCCTTCTTGTTATCCTTGACATCCCTTGCCAGATTTAGTTGCAAGTGGACCTTGGCCTTCCTCGTTGCATCTCTGCATACCCTGACAACGTTCCTCTATTCCTCCCAAGTAGCCAGTCCCTTTTTCCACACACTGTGAACCTCCCTCTTCCATTTGACCTACTCTAGAAGCTCTTTGCTCATCCATGTGGGTCTCCTGGCTCCTTTGCTTGACTTCTTCCTTGTAGGGATGCTCCGATCTTGAACTTAGAGGAAGTGGTCCTTGAACAGTGACTCAGAACACTGTTGGCCACTAAGAGATGGAGTGTAGAACTACAAGGATAAGTATAGGTCTATTACCCTTTGACAGGCAAGAAAAATATATCTAACTTTCCAAAAAAGTTACATTTAACAAACATTTTGTTTCTTTAGTGTATATATGGCTCTGCCATAGAGGTTTTACTATTGCTGTATTGAATACTTAGCTTTAGAATGGAGCTGCCAGGGGAAATCTCAGAACCCAAGTTAGTCCCTTGCCTTCCTGTGCAGTGCATAGGAAGATGCTCACATCTGAAATGTTGGTTTACAAAAACAGGATTAGTATGAGTTTTGTCACTGATGCAGACAGATAAGAGATTAGAGAATCATAGAATTATAGAATCATAGAAATATTAAGGTTAGAAAAGACTTCTAAGATCATCAGGTCCAACCACCAATCCAACACCACCATGCCTCCTAAACTTCCATGCTTCCTGAAGTGCCATGTCTACACGTTTTTTTAACTCCTCCAGGGATGGTGACTCCACCACCTCTCTGGGCAGCCTGTTCCAATGCCTGACCACTCCTTCAGTAAAGAAATTTTCCCTAATATCCAATCTAAATCTCCCCTGATGCAATTCAAGGCCATTTCATCTTGTCCTATTACTTCTTACTTGGGAGAAGAGACCAACACCCACCTCACTGCAACCTCCTTTCAGGTAGTTGTAGAGAGTGATGAGGCTTCCCCTCAGACTCCTCTTCTCCAGGCTAAACAACCCCAGTTCCCTCAACCTCTCCTCATAAGACCTGCTCTCCAGACCCTTCACCAGTTTTGTTGCCCTTCTCTGGACACACTCCAGCAACTCAGTGTCCTTCTTGTAGTGAGGGGCCCAAAACTGAACACAGTATTCAAGGTGTGGCCTCACCAGTGCCGAGCACAGGGGCATGATCACTTCCCTACTCCTGCTGGCCACACTATTGCTGATACAAGCCAGGATGCTGTTGGCCTTCTTGGCCACCTGGGCACACTGCTGGCTCATGTTCAGCGGCTGTCCACCAGCACCCCCAGGTCCTTCGCTGCCGGGAAGCTTTCCAGCCACTCTTCCCCAAGCCTGTAGCGTTTCATGGGGTTGTTGTGATCTAAGTGAAGGACTCCTACTTGCAGCACCAGCTCAGTAGAACAACACAATTCAAGGTGTTATAATAGATATCTTATGATGACTCCCACTGGAATGAATAAAGAATCTTGTAATTGACTGTTAAAGCCCAGAAGAATGAATGCACTACTACATAAAGTAGATGAAGAAGAAGGAAATACTGATGAGTGTTAAACACCTTTCTCTGGGTGGCATGTGTGTCCTCGTGGATTCACACTTCTAAGTGCAGTATTGGACAGTTATTTAACAACTTCATTTAGAAAGTGTGTGTGTGTATGTGTAGTTAAACAGTACTGATATTTCCTTTGAAAAATTAACTACAGTATAGGCTGCTGCTGCTTTTTCATTGCCTTTTAATTGAGGTTTTAGACTGCAATTCTGAGTGTGTACGGTTCAAATTCTTCTGCCTGAAGAAATTTAAATTTTCTTGAGCCCATAACATCTTCTGCCACAGTTAGTGGTCTTGAAGGTGTTCCATTATGGAGCAACTAATTAAATATAAATTGACAAATAGCAGCTTTGACTCTACAGAGGAACAAATGTCTGCATGAGAGAAGACTTGGATTACAAACCTCTGTTGCATACGCTTGTCATTTTTGTCATATGTTAGTTGAAATGGAACTTCTTCCGATAAAGATTTCTGAGGGGACTTATGCATGAGGCATTAGGGAGCAAAAGCAAGGCATTGTTTGTTTTATAGGAACATAGTGGAGATTAGGTGAAGAGAAGCTGAATCATTTGAAACATTTTTGAATATATTCTGGGAAGAACTCCTAAATACCTGTAGGAATTTAAAGACTACAAATGAAGGACCTTTGTTTTTTAACTTCTTCAAGGCTATGCTGCAGTAAAGAAAGATGATTTTTCAGTGCTTACAAGTTGGAGGTGGGTGCCAAGAGCAAGAGCTAAATAAGTAATCCCATTTCAAGAGCCTTCAAGAGTGTTCTGTGTTCAGGGCTTGTTCTGCCATGTTTACATAGCATGCTTTAAGTTAAGAACATTTTCAAATATTTTTCCAACTTAGAGCCAAAATCTCTCTTTACCTCAGTTCCACATCTACAAGTAAGAATGGTAATATGGGTCCATTTAGCTCATTTTAGACTGTATACTCATGTATTTATACAGGCTTTTACCTGATGATTCATTCAATCCTTTCTTTTATTTTGTAAGTGTATTTGTCCTTTTCCATTACATATTTGTCTCCTGTCTCACCAAAGCTCAGTCTTCCATTTGGAGTCTTTGTAAATTTAAGAAGTTGTGTAAATTTAGGAGGTTGAAGAACTTAAATACCAGAAATATGTGATTTTAACAATGTTGCACTTAATTATTACATTAAACTTAGTTGTTTTTTTTTAAAAAAAACTCTACCTGGCCTTAATTCTCTGTGGAGAGAAAATTTTTTGTGTTTGAATGCCAACAATTACATGGGTAATAGTCAGGTCGATTCCAATCCAAGAGGCACAGTAGCTTTCAACTCTCTCTTGCAGTTTTCATCACCATTATGTGATTCAGGCATAACAGTTTTGGGAAGTGAATATAGTTTTAATGTAGTGAAATTGACAAAAGAGCTGTGGGGGTAAAAGAAATTTTCCTTCCATGCCACAAATGGCAAATGAAAAACAGTCATCTTCCCAGACCTGTTGTGGGTATAAAGCACTGCAGAGTTTGGCAGAGTTTGTAAGACTTTTAAGAACTTCTGGACTTCCCTTTTGGGACTGAGCAATTTAAGACAGACTCTTGAAAGCTTAAAAGGCAGTTAGCAAGAGTTTGTAATGGATTGTCTTCAGCTAACATGTTTCACCCCAGATGGAACCTGTGGGGTCATTATGTAATTGTGAAAGAGAGAATAGAGACCAAGCCAGTCTTCTCTTACACTTGACAGAAACACCCAGTTAGGTATTCCTGGGAAACAAGCAAACAAAACAAAACAAAAAGAAAAGAAAGAGAGAAAGAGACAAAGAAAGAAAGAGAGAAAGAAAGAAAGAAAGAAGAAAGAAAGAAAGAGAAAGAAAAAAGAATAAAGAATAAAGAAAAAAGAAAAAAGGGAAAAGAAAAAAGAAAAAAAGAAAAAAGAAAAAAGGAAAAAAAAAAGAAAAAAGAAAAGCCACCCGAGAGTACTGAGGGACCTGGCAGAGCAGCCTGCCAAGCCACTCTCCATCATTTATCAACAGTCCTGGTTAACAGGGGAGGTCCCAGGTGACTGCAGTCCTGCCAATGTGATGCCCATCTACGAGAAGGGACAGAAGGAGGATCTGAGGAACTACAGTCTGTTCAGCCTGACCTCGGGACTGGGAAAGATTATGGAGTGATACATCTTGAGTGAGCTCACCAGGCAAGTGCAGGACAACCATCGGGATTAGGCCCAGCCAGCATGCGTTGATGAAATAGGCAGGTCCTGCCTGACCAACCTGACCTCATTCTATGACCAGTTGACACGCCTGGTGGATGAGGGAAAGGCTCTGGATGTTGTCTACCTGGACATTAGCAAGGCCTTTGACACAGCATCCTCCTAGAGAAGCTGGTGGCTCATGGCTTAGACAGGTGCACTCTTCACTGGGTTAAAAACTGGCTGGATGGCCGAGCCCAGACAGTTGTGGTGAACAGAGCTAAATCCAGTCAGCGGTCAGCCACAAGCAGTGTTCCCCAGGGCTCAGTGTTGGGGTCAGCCTTGTTTGATATCTTTATCAATGATCTGGATGAGGGGATCGAGTGCACCCTCAGTCAGTTTGCAGATGACAGCAAATTGAGCGGGAATGTCGTNCAGCATCTAAGCACCACACAGCCACTCACTCACTCCCCCCATCCCGGTGGGATGGGGGAGAGAATCGGAGGAGCAAAAGCAAGAAAACTCGTGGGTTGAGATAAGAACAGTTTAATAATTAAAAATTAAATAGTAAGAATAGTAATGGTTATTATAAGAAATAATGATAATGATAATGATAATATAATAAAAAGAAATAACGAGACAGAAAAAAACCGAAACCCAGGGAAAAAAAGGAAAAGGAAAAAAACCACAAGAGCTGCAACCGCTCACCACCCGCTGACTGACACCGCCAGTCCCCAAGCCATGATCGCTGCTTCCCCCAGCCAACTACCCACAGGTAGTACTGGGCATGATGTCACATGATAGGGAATATGCCTTTGGCCAATTCGGATCAGCTCTCTTGGTTGCATCCCCTCCCCTCCCGGCTTCTTGTGCACCTGGCAGAACATGGGAAACTGGAAAAGTCCTTGACTAGTGTAAGCACTACCCAGCAACAACTAAAAACTTCAGTGTGTTATCACATTATTTTCATACTAAGTCTAAAACACAGCAGTATACTAGCTACAGTTAAGATAATTAACGATCCCAGCTAAAACCATGGCAGGTGACAAAAACCCCATGCAACACTACAGGCTTGGGGAAAAGTGGCTGGAAAGCTTCCCGGCAGCGAAGGACCTGGGGGTGCTGGTGGACAGCCAGCTGGCTGAACATGAGCCAGCAGTGTGCCCAGGTGGCCAAGAAGGCCAACAGCATCCTGGCTTGTATCAGCAATAGTGTGGCCAGCAGGAGTAGGGAAGTGATCGTGCCCCTGTACTCGGCACTGGTGAGGCCACACCTTGAATACTGTGTTCAGTTTTGGGCCCCTCACTACAAGAAGGACACTGAGTTGCTGGAGTGTGTCCAGAGAAGGGCAACAAAACTGGTGAAGGGTCTGGAGAGCAGGTCTTATGAGGAGTGGCTGAGGGAACTGGGGTTGTTTAGCCTGGAGAAGAGGAGTCTGAGGGGAGGCCTCA
>WEKW01022940.1:13134-27000 GCA_013389905.1 Sula dactylatra
CTGATCTAGTTGAAGATGTCCCTGCTAACTGCAGGAGGGGTTGGACTAGGTGACCTCTAAAGGTCCCTTCCAACCCAAACCATTCTATGATTCTACGATTCCGTGACTGATTACATATACTTCTTTAAACTAGATACAAATGTCAGTGCCTAGGCTTAAAAATATTGCCCCCTCTCCACAGAAGTATGTTTTACCAGAGATTATAGACATTAGAAAATAAATGATGAAAAAGACCTATGATGTCATCTTGTGTCTCCCCATGAGTGTAGGGTTGTTCTCTACAGTATATGTCAGGCAGCTTTGTTCTTTCTAGTTTAAATGACTCTCAGGCTTTCATCAGTCTTTTACAGTCTAATTTATCTTACTACCATGACATCTATCCAGATATAGAGCCTATATTTTCCTATGCTGTGTTTCATTCCACTATTTTGAATTGTTGTCCTTCCTTCTAAGTAAAGAATCAGGATCTCTTTGTGTTCTGTGTTCATGTGAAATGCAAAAAATTCTAGACTTAAGGTGATAAAAAATTGTTAGTAGATGGACGATGTAAGTGGGTCTCAAGTTCATCCAACTGAAACTCTCTCAAACAACTATGGTGCCCAGCAGACTGCAAGCATGTCCAACTCGAAACTATTCAGAGCAAGAAAACAGTTAGATACTTTCTAACAGTTTCTTTAAAATAAGCTTTCTCATTGTCATTTTCCGGTGTTTTTTACTGCATTCTGTGTACATCATCTCTTCAGATTCAATAGATACAATTGAATATAATTTGAATAGCAATTGAATAGATATGATCACCCCTATAAAAGTATGTCTGCTATGGGTTTTTTTTTTATTAGTGCCTTTTTAATCAACTGGTTTAAAAAACATTTCCATGTTTGCACTCTCATATACCCCACAGCATCCTACCTCTGACCTTGGTCTCACACAGTCACTTGTCATTCAAAGCATTCTGCTTCATGCACCAACATGCCCTTCAGAAAAAGTCTAGTGGACTGGCCGCTCTAATCAACAAGAAGTGTTATCTAACTAATCTCATTAGACACCAAAATCCTCATTAAAATGTCCAGGCGACCAACATTTAATGGGATAAGTAAAAACAATGATCCAAAGAAAAATCTACATTTTTAATTGTTCACAAATAATAAAATAATGCTTTTTACATCTGAAGACTTTTCACAAATAGCATAACCTAAAAAGAAACAGGAGACCTCACAATAGATTTTTAGGTAACTGCACCATCTTATACGCCCTTAATAACATTTCAAATAAGTGTATTACGTATTAGGCAGCTATCAATTGTACATATATACAGGTAGAGGGGTCCAAGAGAGCTGGTCAGTATTCAAAGGACTGCTTCCTCCAGTCTCAAGACTGGTGAATCCCTAGGAGGAAGACATCAAGCAAAGGAGCCAGGAGACTCGTATGGATGATCAAAGAGCTTCTAGAAAAACTCAAATGGAAGGAGGTTCACAGTATGTGGAAAAAGGGACTGGCCACTTGGGAGGAATATAGGAACACTGTCAGGGTATGCAGAGATGCAACGAGGAACGCCAAGGCCCACTTGGAATTCAACCTGGCAAGGGATGTCAAGGATAACAAGAAGGGCTTCTTCAAATACATCAGTAGTAAAAAAAAAAGACTGGGGAAACTGTGGGCCTGCTGCTGAACGAGGGGGGGCACTGCTGACACAGAAAGGTGACAGAACAGTTCATTCTGGAGGTCATCTCCTCCAGGCATGTAGAGGAAAAGAAGGTTATCAGAAGTAGTCAGCATGGATTCACCAAGGGGAGATCATGCTTGACCAACCTGATAGCCTTCTATGATGACATAACTGGCTGGGTCGATGAAGGGAGAGCAGTGGATGTTGTTTACCTCGACTTCAGCAAGGCTTTTGACACTGTCTCCCATAACATCCTCATAGGTAAGCTAAGGAAGTGTGGGTTAGATGAGAGGACACTGAGGTGGATAGAGAACTGGCTGAATGGCAAAACTCAGAGGGCCATGATCAATGGCCCAGAGTCTGGTTGGAGGCCTGTAAATAGTGGTGTTCCCCAGGGGTCTGTGCTGGGTCCAGTCCTGTTCAATATAGTCATCAATGACCTGGACAAAGGGACAGAGTGTACCCTCAGCAAGTTCACTGATGATACCAAGCTGGGAGGAGTGGCTGATAGGCCAGAAGGCTGTGCTGCCATCCAAGAAATCCTGCACAGGCTGGAGAGCTGGGCCAAGGGGAACCTCATGAAATTCAACAAGAGCAAGTGAAAGGTCCTGCACCTGGGGAGAATCAACCCCATGCACCAGTACAGGTTGGGGGTTGACCTGCTAGAAAGTGGCTCTGTTGAGAAGGACCTGGGAGTGCTGGCAGACAGCAGGTTGACCATGAACCAGCAATATGCCCTGTTGGCCAAGAAGGCCAATGGTATCCTGGGGTTCATAAAAAGGGGTGCAGCCAGCAGGTCGAGGGAGGTTATCCTCCCCCTCTACTCCGCCCTAGTGAGGCCACATCTGGAGTATTGCATCCAGTTCTGGGCCCCCCAGTTGAAGAAGTACAGGGAACTGCTCGAGCAAGTCCAGCGGAGAGCTATGAAGTTGATCAGGGGACTGGAGCACCTCTCTTATGAGGAAAGGCTGCAAGACCTGGGTTTGTTTAGCATGGGGAAGAGAAGACTGAGGGTGGATCTTGTCAATACTTATAAATATCTGAAGGGTGGGTGTCAAGAGCATGGGGCCAGACTCTTTTCAGTGGTGCCCAATGACAGGACAAGGGGCAATGGACACAAGTTGGAACACAGGAAGTTCCACCTAAACATGAGAAAAAAACTTCTTTACTTTGAGGGTGACAGAGCACTGGAACAGGCTGCCCAGAGAGGCTGTGGAGTCTCCTTCCCTGGAAATATTCAAAACCCACCTGGATGCCATCCTGTGCACCATCCTCTAGGTGTCCCTGCTCAAGCAGGAGGGTTGGAGGAGATGATGTCCAGAGGTCCTTTCCAACCTCTACCATTCTGTGATTCTGTGATTCTGTGATATATATTAGGTTGGCCACTATATATGTGTGTTTAAATGTGTATGGGGAGGGTGGTGTATATGTACATACATACATACATATATGTAGGCTGTCTGTTTTGTTTATGGAATGCTTAGCATACAGGAGAAAGAAATACCAACTAGAACACCAAATTAGTTGCAATACCACCAACTTCTGTGAAACTAGAAGAATCAGAATTTGAGGAGTGCTGTATCCCATAATACTACTGGTATACCCTATCCCTTTCACCTCCTGCCACTTTGGCTCTGCTTGCATTGGCCTTGTGAACATATAATTTCTACCACATCATGTATGGCCCAGTGACTCCTGGGGTTATATTTGCTACACCTTCGATAACAGCTCTGTGAAAGCAAAATGTGCCCAAAGCAAAATAAGACAGCAGATTGCACAGAAATGTTCTTACTGTAAGCTAGTGTTTGCCAGTGTTTGCTAAGCAATTTTAAGTATGCTAAGCTTTCTAGCCTCTTTACAGTCTAAGAAAGAACTTTATCTGTCTTCTCTTCTCTCTTGAGTACCCTCCTACTAGAATAAAAGGAAACCTGCTCTAAGGTACTTCAGAAGCCTTTCTGGCATCATGACAGATACTAATGGCAGGTATTTTGTACTATAACCTGTGGGTGCTGTTTTTCATTTGTTTTACTAATTGCTGGTCTAAATTAATTGCTGCCAGAACTCCATTGATTCAGCAGCAGACTGTCCCATGTTTAAGCAGCTGCTGTACCTGCTCTGGCTCGGCTCTACATTGACAATGTGGTCCTGAGAAAATGCTCATAGAAATATCTGCATCCTGTTCCCTATGTTACAGAAGTATTTATTTCAGGAAGGTCTTTTCATAACTTGCCTCAGTCTATCTCATTTCATGGTCCTTTGTAAAAATTTGACAGAGAAAATCCATTTGTTTCTACTGCAAGAAATCACTATTTTGCTGTTATTCACTATTGCAGACATCCACCATACTCAAAATAACTGCACTGGCTGCTGGCTTAAGCAACATCTATGTAAAATGTAGGTCCCTGAGCACTGCTGATAGAGATTTATAAAATAAGGAATACTGCAGAGAATAACAATCACTATTTCTGAAAGTACAAGATTACTGGGCATGACAAATTTAACCATGTAATTTAGGATGATATAGAAGCCAAAATCATACGCAAGTCCAATAACACAACAGGCAAACTAATGAAGAATAGATCCACTGACTACAGTTATCTGTGATCTGGACACAACCTCTAGCTCAGGCAGTCTCTAAAAACACTGATTGCTGAAAACTAGAAGGGCATACCAGAGAAAGTTTTTTTCTATGTCCACTCAGTCCCTACACTTCTAAGCACCTGCTGCCCACTGTTGCTGGAGAAAGTACACTAGATGAGATGGCCTACTGGTCTCACAAATACTGTAGTTCCTGCACTCTCAATATCTTTGAAGATAAAGGCCCCCAGTGCCTTTGTCATCATGTAGTATGGATCAGACCTCATGAAGCCCCTGCTCAGACAAGTCATCCTTCCAGACAGGTACACAGTCTTAATTGACCCAAGGATGCATGTCTATGTTCTTGGTCTTAATTTTAGACAATTGCTCCTGACTGTAGAATGTTGATGGAGTGATTTTACATGGCCCCACCTGGGCTGAGTTATAAATCTGCCATGGATTAAGCAGAGCTCACTGCAACCATGGGATGGATTGGAGAGGCTGTACAGCTGCTTCCCTTGCATGTGACATGAAGCATGTGCCACACAAGGAGCAGGGCCTCCTTTGCCCCCCGCATCTGCCAGCAAATCTCCTCCTGGATTAAGCAAGTTCAGTAAAAGGTTGTCTGTTATCTGGCTTTATTTCATACAGATCTTTTTTCTGTGTCTGAGCCCACTGCAATATCTTTTTTGGTGAACTTCCATAATCTCTTAGCTTCCAGTTAAAGACTGGTAAAGGCCCTACTGTGTGTCTGTGCGCAAATACAATGTGTGTTTGTATGTGTGTATGATTTTGCAAATCTCAGTATGCAAACGACTATAAACTATTTGTTGTTCATCTTGTTTGAGTGGTCATCTAAGGGCATTATGTATAACAAAATTTGCTTGCTAAAATGCTTACTGGGAATTGTAAAGCTCCAGGCCTGCTTGCATGAATTTAAATTCCTAGAAGATTTATGTGTACTTGTCACTTCAGAAAAAAAAATAAGAAAACTCAGAAAAGTAGATGATAACTGATATTTTAGAAAGCAGATTAATAAAGACCAGCTAAAATTTCTCATTTATCCATAGAGACTCATGACATTTTCATGATTTGCAGACATGATAATTTCATATTCATGCAGCTGTCAAGACAGTTGTGGATTACAACCATCCTCACAAGTCACAGGAAACCAATTCTGAAACAGAAAAAAACATTTGCAGAGAACTTTCTTTACTATTCAGGCAACTTGAATGTTAACACACACAAATCAAGCATGCCTTTTCCTATACATAAAAATATCTTGGCCTATTCCATAAGACTCACCTTTTCTAATAATGAGATCAGAAACATGCTCAAAGAACTTTAAAACACTTCTGCCTTTAATCAGTCACATAGCAAATCACAAAAACATTTTTACAGTGCTGCATGGTTTTTTCAAAGTGGTTTGAAAATTTCAAGTAGCTTTGCAAAGTCTTTGTGAGGGATGAAGGGATCAGTCTGTCGGATGTTTATTTTTAGTGCCTGAGTGTTGTGGTTTAGGCCCAGTCAGCAACTAAGCACCACACAGCTGCTCACTCACTCCCCCCACCCCAGTGGGATGGGGAGAGAATCAGAGGAGCAAAAGCAAGAAAACTCATGGGTTGAGATAAGAACAGCTTACTAATTAAAAGAAAATAGTAAGAGTAGTAATGGTAATGATAATAATAATGATAATGATAATATAATAAAAAGAAATAACGAGAGAGAGAAACAAAACCCAGGGGGAAAAAAAAGGGAAAAGGAAAAAAAAACCACAAGTGCTGCAACCGCTCACCACCCGCTGACCGACACCGCCAGTCCCCGAGCCACGATCGCTGCTTCCCCCGGCCAACTCCCCCCAGTTAATATACTGGGCATGACGTCACATGATATGGAATACCCTTTGGCCAATTCGGATCAGCTCTCTTGGATGTGCCCCCTCCCCTCCCGGCTTCTTGTGCACCTGGCAGAGCATGGGAAGCTGCAAAAGTCCTTGACTAGTGTAAGCGCTACCTAGCAACAACTAAAACATCAGTGTGTTATCACTTTATTTTCATACTAAGTCTAAAACACAGCACTATACTGTCTACAGTGAAGAAAATTAACTATCCCAGCTAAAACCATGACACCGAGTTAGTGAGAAAACAGCCATCACTGCCTTTGTGCACTTCCCCCTAGCTACTGCCTTTCTGCTGCTGGACAGCATAAAGCTGCCCCAAAACTGGCTAAGTGAGACCAGGCTGCAAGAGTTTGGCATAAACTGGGGGTTGCAGGATGCATCTCTGCACTGTTTGGTGGAGACAAAGCCTCAGACAGAGCTGCATGCATGCCTGCTCCACACAACATAGTACTGTCACCCCACTAATGCTGATGTTGCCAAAACACGTCCCCCAGGCTGCGGTGCCTCCAGGGCTGCTCTCCAGCTGCCCTTTGGTACCTTGTTTCCAAAGGCATTAAATAATGGGTGTTATGTGAGCCTGCCATTTTGTTCTGCTTGGGAAATGGTACAGTTTGCACCCAGCAGGTGCTTTGAGGCAGTGAGGGCAGCACATGGCAGTGGAACCTGGGGATGTGCTCTCATCCTCATATCCTACCCAGCAGTGAGCACAGCAGGTGATCAGAGGAGTGAGTGAGTGTCCCAAACAAGAGACACACAGTCTGTCAGGAAAAACAGAATTACTGGGGGTGTGGGGAATGCTCACTTTCCTCTATATACTCCCCTGCTGTCCGTAACACATTGTAGACATCTCAGCTAGGTAAAGGGTTTGTGTAACGTGATTCGATAGCCCAGGCTGATGCCCAGGATGGGGGCAAGCCCGGAGGCACAGGAGCTTGCTGGAAGCTTGCTGAGAGCCCCAACTGGGTAAGGGGCTGTGCTCGCTACCTCTGCCTAACCAGATGGAAAACCATCCCCCTCCCTCTGAAAAAAATCTGAAGTGCATCAGTTTTGCCAGGAAGGTCTGTGCTTGTTTAACCTTTGGGGAGGCACAGCTACAGTGAGCTCCACAAGGTGGGAAGGAAGCCATGGGGTTTCATATGTCACCTATTGTGCCACTGAAAACCCAACACAATGCACAGCACTGGGCTGCATGCTGGGCCAGGTATCACGGCCTGCTGTGCAGGTGCTGTGTCCCCCCAGGTGCCAAGCTAATTGCTGCCTGGGGTCAAACTGTACCACTGCAAAGTCTGGTTTCATGCCTTGGTCATGCCCTGGGGGGTATGCTCCTGTATTTGGAGCTGTACAAAACTGCACTGGTTATGCAGTGGTAGCTTTCCATTGACATATTTTTACTGTCCCCCTAGAGACAAAAGGGGAAAGGTATGGTCCTGCATCTGACCTCCTTGCTTGCAGTGCCAGGTATCCCTGAGCGAGCCACAAAGGAACAGCCCGCGCTGTTTTCTGAACAGTGGGACTGCAATTCTTCCAGCTTTTAGTTAAAGTTGCAGTTGCTTGAGTACACTTGGCACCTCCTCTCGTCTGCTCTCCTGTTCCCATTCCTGCACATCTATGTGGAGTCAAGAAGAAACTGGCCTTTTCCAGGAGAAGAGGCCTAATATTTCAGTGCTATATGCAGAGATCACAGGATACTTCTTCAGTTCATATCATGCTGAACTCAGCTCATGACATAGGACTATTTAGGAAAAATATTTACAGTGCTTAATCTGTGAATTACCTTCTGACCAACATATCTGGAGGTTTCAATTACATTTGTAGAGGAAAAGTTCCTCCTTGTGCTTATTTTTCCCATGTATGTATGTGGGATATAGTGGACAGACACTCCAAGCTGAAAAATGTTTGACTGCATTAGTATGATGTTGGGGTTAAGCTAACAAACCAGGCTTGTCTTTGTGTCAGAGCACAAATTGAGCAAGTTTGTGCCTGTCTGCTATATGCAGAATAAACACACGCAGAGTTTTCAAGTGGTCCCAATGAGCTTCCAGTTTCTCTTGCCACTTAAAGTATTCACATAGTTTAAGGCCACACTTTCACCCACTTGGAATGGTTTTTAATCTCAAGAAAGGTCCTCTGAAGTTCAAAAATTACTTCATATAAAAGCCACTTGCAAGTAGCAAAATATGATTTCTACATTTCTGTTGCACACTGATTCCAGTGATCACAGCAGCCCTCCTGCCAACATCCACTCAATCACTTAAAACCACATCAGTTCTGTGTGCAAATCTTTTGCTTTCTATGAATAACCAATGAATATTATTAGAATATTATTGTTTCCAGTAAAATGGAACAGCAGAGCCTATGAGAGCAGACTGTGGCAGAACACAGAAATTTCCCAATTTAATATTTAACCTATAAGGTCACCCTTGCTCCCCTAGCCAGGATATCAAGTAACCCAGCACTGGCTTGCCATGGCCATTTGGAAGCCCTTTGCTAGTCCCAGGACTGCTAGCTAGGTGCATGACCCCACTCTGGCCTTCCAAGTGACCTCTACAATTCACTTCACCTCGGTGACATTTCCTGACCTTTCTATGTCTTGTCTAGGTAGACTGGAAAATCTTGGGATCGCAAAAGGGTTTCAGGATGGGTTTCAGCCCTGCATGACACCATTGGAGCCCAGTGCTTGCTTGGCCCTCCCAATACCACCATAATTTCACAATTACAGTATATATTGTACAGGTAGAGAGGGGCTTCCATAAATAGGTCTTATAATTCTGGGAACTATCCTGGCTACATCAAAGCAATATTAAATGCTATTGCAATCCAGAGTCCTGCTGGGTTGCAGATTTGATGTGCCTTCAGCACCTGTAATAGTGTAAGTCTTCAAAAGGATAATGTTGTTTTGTCCAGTGTGCTTGGCTTTCTTCTGAACTTACTTCTGATGTTGTGGCCTACTCAGCTGCTTAACTTGAAATGCTGTCAGTGAGTATATGTTTATTGAGATACTAGTTAAAAGTTTGCATTTTTGTTTGAGTTTCATTGGTTAAATTGCCACTTCCGTGTAATTATTATAATACCAAACCACAGACCTGTGTGCTCCATTACTACTAATGCACTTGTCAACTTGCAAACCTGAAGTAAAGCTCATAATCTGGGATGAGATATCAACAGAAGTCCTAGGTATGCAAAGAATACAGGACTAAGCCCTTTGTGCTGCAATTTGCAGTTTGTATGTTACAGACACCTATCTTTTTTCTCATGTCTGGGGCTTTGACATAGCGTGGCAATGAAATGTAAAATATTGCTAATTAAAGACTTTAATGGACACATACCTTCAATTACCCCAAACACATAAAAGACAGAGGTCATCAGCTCATTCACTCCACATTACACATCTCACTGTAATCACACTGAAGAGAATCAGAGGAACAACTTTTGACGCAACATTATGCAGCTGCGTTATTTACCTGTTTACATCTGGACTACCCTGGTCATTGCTAAAGCTGCACAAGTAATGATCTGGCATGTGCCATTGCATTGCACTTACTTTTGCTTGCACATGCTGGAGTTAATGTACAGTAGGAAAATGATCAGCAACTGAAAAGATAAACTGGTTCCAGGTTGTTGTGGTTTAGCCCCAGTCAGCAACTAAGCACCACACAGCTGCTCGCTCACTCCCCCCACCCCTGTGGGATGGGGGAGAGAATCGGAGGAGCAAAAACAAGAAAAACCTTGGGTTGAGATAAGAACAGTTTAATAATTAAAATAAAATAGTAAGAATAGTAATGATAACAATAATAATAATAATATAATAAAAAGAAATAATGAGAGAGAATAAAACGAAACCCAGGGAATAAAGGGAAAAGGGAAAAAAATAACCACAAGAGCTGCAACCACTCACCACCCGCTGACCGACACCGCCAGTCCCCGAGCCGTGATCGCTCCTTCCCCCGGCCAACTCCCCCCAGTTAATATACTGGGCATGACGTCACATGATATGGAATACTCTTTGGCCAATTCAGATCAGCTCTCTTGGTTGTATCCCCTCCCCTCCCGGCTTCTTGTGCACCTGGCAGAGCATGGGAAGCTGCAAAAGTCCTTGACTAGTGTAAGCACTACCTAGCAACAACTAAAAACATCAGTGTGTTATCACATTATTTTCATACCAAGTCTAAAACACAGCACTATACTAGCTACAGTGAAGAAAATTAACTATCCCAGCTAAAACCATGACACAGGTTGTAGCTATAAATAGAAAAATTGCATAGGACAATAACAAGACGTGAATAGAGGAAGCAAAAAGTTTTTCTCCTCGCATGGCATAAAATCTGATGCTCAACTTTTTAATGACATCTGTCATTGCAATGTGGCCCAGTCCAAACACTTTTCCTCATGTTACTATTTTGTCCATGTAAGAGACTGGTCTGTGGAGCTTTTGTCTCAAAAGATTGCTTGTGCGAGAAATGGACCTGTGGACTGTTTGTCTAGGCGAAAAGTTGTAACTTTTCACTGAGCAGCTGCAAGGCCACAGAAATCAGGAATGCGGAGACGCACCATCGCCCTGGAAGTAACCATCATTATCAGAAACTGCATCCCTTGAGCAGAGATAAAAGGACTGTTGAGACAGACCCTGGTGCGATCACCCACCACCAAAGCACTGAGAGGCTTGGACCCCCGGGACACCACGGATCCATGGAGGTGACTATTCTTGCAACTCTATTCTGACTGCTTGCTTGATTTCTGGCCTGTTATTCTATCCTATCCTATCGCTGTTATTTCTGTTTGCGTTTTGGTAATAAAAGTTGTTTCAGGCATACGGCATTTGACCTCGTTTGTGTCTTAATCTCACTCTTGGGATCATATCGACCGTCCCTTCCCCCAACATTGGGTCGGGACAGTCCAGCAACCACTTTACTTTTCCTCTGTATAAATCTGATTTGTCACTGATTGTGGCCGCGCCTTGACAACTTCCCCACTATGCCAGCCATCTTCACTGAAGCATGCTACATCCCCAGCCAGGTGGTGAGATGTCTGGATAAGGGCTGTAAGCAATTTCTGGGTTTTCACAGGTCAGACAGGAGGGGTCAGCATCCCAAAGACACACGCTTACTCTGGCACAGAAACACCCACCATTATATAAAACTGAAATCATTAGAAAGAACACTATGTAAACTCATGGATGTGGGATTTAATCTTGTTATTGTCCTCTGATTTCTGTATTAAGAAGCAAAGAAACAAATTCAAAGAAACAGGACTAGAAAGGTGTGTGTTTCCATGGCTTGCTGAAGAAAAAAGAGGAAGCGTGGCTGGCTGGTATCACTATATTGTAAGCTTTAATGAGGAACAGAGGAGATTTGTGTGTTATAATAATCCTATGACACAATAAATAGATTCTTGTTGTTTCTACAACCACAGCTAATTGGACTGAATGCTTTATATTTGTCTTTCACATAATAAAAAAGTGCCCAGAAGCAGGGGATGAACTAGTTTCCTTATTAACCAGTTCCTCTAAGAACTGAATTCTCACTCAGATTTCCTGTTTTCTGTTTAGTTGTGCCTGTTTGGATTTGTTACACTGCCAAGTAGTGTCATCCAAGCATCCCATTGCACAGTCTGGACACAACTGCTGCTATGGCAGGCAGTGCTCCCATAGAGGCTGACACTCTCCTCACTAGCCCAGCTTTCTGTGTTTCATAGGAAAACTGGTACAGCAAACACAGAAAAGCAGAATGATGCAAATAGCCTTGAAAAGATGTTCAAGCATCCATCGGGTATTATTACTCCGAATTTAGTACAAAGATGAGCTGACCTAACAGTCCCAGCAAGTCAGTGGCACAGCGAGACTGGGATTCCTAATGTACACCCCCAAGCACTGGGAAAGAGGCAGCTGCCTGCCTTCTCCTGATTCAGTGCTGCAAGGGGTGACTTTCTCCCCTTGTCTTTTAACTATACTGAGATACACTAGTCAGTCTGTTTTGTCTTTTTGATTCACTCTTCCTGATACTGTTTTCAGCCCACCTGTAATTTGCTATCTACTTTTAAATGACTAACTTCTCTGGTTTAAGAGCATTTTGGAGTCAAAGAGATAAAAACATGTGTTAAGCTTTTCATGTATTTTACCAATGAAAATTTACTATCACAAAGGTTTACAGTGAGTCTCAAAGCTTACCATTCATAGATGATTAGTCATGCTCTGTGCTATCATTTGATATCTGGAATAGGACTTATTAATTTTTAAGCATTCTTAATGCACTGCATAATGTCAGAGATTACTAACTTCCCACAAATGAACTTTTCTTCCTCCATTTAAAATGATTTAATAGAAAAATAATGCAAGTGTCTCTACTTAAGAGCTGTTTCTGCTGGCTCAGAACCAAGTGCTGATCCCACCCCACCATCTACTGGAACTCTGCAGAATCACAGGACTGCCTTAGAGACTCTTCCATACTGACTGGGCCACGATCTGAAAATTTCTGGAGACTGGGGGAGTGCTCAGAGGAAATATCACTACACGCTTGTCCTGAAGTTCACAAGACAGCTGCTGGCGAGTGCTATTTAGACACTGCAGTTACCAGGCTAGATAAACTTTTGATCTGACCTGGAACAGACATCTTTTTTTTTTCCCCTTATGTTATCTTGTAGAGCAAACAGTAACAGAATACAAAAACATTAAAAATTAAAAAAATAAAAAGCAAGGGTTTGAACATCAGTTTCACTCTACCAATGTAATACCACAAATGTGACACACCCCAGCTCCAGCTCCCTGGTGTCACAGACACAGGTGTGTACCCAGGACAGACTGTCATGAAAGAGAGAGTGAGAGCACACTTCACTCGTAAGAGAGAGAAGCAAAAGTATATATTTTCTTAATATATTGCAATGAGTTAACAAAATTTGTTAGTAAATGCGACAGTGGTTCAACAAGATTTGATGGCAAGGTTCACTTGATTATTTACTGCACAGCAGACAGGGTCAGACAAACTGTCAGGGAGACCCTCCCGTTGAGTCACAAAGTTCAGAAAGGACCCCCTTGCTTTCTAAACCCCTTCTCAGAGAGGAGATTAGGGGCAGCTGGATCCAGTCCTAGTCCCAGACTTGTTCAATGGTTTATATCTAAAGGATTTTGTATATACAGCCAATTCTTTATATAACTTAGCTAAGATTTCAAAGTTCAGCATGCTATTAGCCACTTACCAAGCATCTGTTGCAGCAAGGAATCTCTCAAACTCAAGGAGTAACCTTGAGAGACATCCCTACTCAAGGGGAGACCCTGTCATGGAGCACAGTACCATGACAGAAAGCTCAAAGGACTCCTGGGCAGCTCACTATTTATGGGGGTAAGATGATTGGCTCATAGTCATACCTACATACCAGCTGCAGATGTTAGTTTCTGCCAAGTGTGGCCTAAGTCAGGTAATAATTAGCACCCTGGATAGGTGGACAAGGAAACACATCCATAAAGTAGCTGTCAGCTACTGTATGGTTATCTGTTTCCTGGGGCTCCACTTTGAGCCAGATGCAGCCATCATGACCAGGTGCATCTTATCATGACTGTCACTGGTACTTATCCCTTGAGCAGAGCCAGGGACAAAAGATCAGATGAGGGGGAGCACACTGCCACAGAAGGCTGCTGAATAGAGTCCTATACAACAAGTCACAGAAACTGCTGAAGGAGAAGGTGAATCGAGTCAGTTTGCAGAAGTAAAGGCCATCCAGCTGGCTTTAGACATTG
>WEKW01022941.1:0-21375 GCA_013389905.1 Sula dactylatra
TAATATTTCTTATAATTGGTTAAGCCATATTTCTGATAGCTATGGGTACAACAGAACAAAGAAAGTACAGTCATCACTACTGTTCTGCAGATGAATTTTCTAATCAAAAAAGTAATCTGACAGAAAATTCATGTTTCTTAAATCAAGAGAGATTGTTTTCAGCCCTGGGGTAAAATTTCTGGCAAAACCAAAAGCCATTTTGCTTGTGGAATAGAAACCTGATTAAGCTCATTCACCTGGGATACGTGTGTTTGAAGCGGGATATGCACCTTTTTATATTAAGTGTGAGTATCCTAACAAGACAGGGGTTTTGTTTGGGTTTTTTTGCTTTTTAGTTTGTGGTTTGCTTTGTTTGGGTTTTTTTTGTTTGTTTGTTTTTTAAAGCCTGCTTTATTTTTGTACTGAAAAATGGTCAAAATATGTCAGGTTCACTGGGGTCAGGACAGGTCAAAAATAAGAGTCTTAAACACTTTACTTTGGTTTTATTTGATTGGGTTTTTTTCCCAGTTTCAATACACTTCTTATTAAGTGACAGTTGCTTGGTATTTACCAGTTAATCAATTTAACAGAAAGGTGAATTTGGGTTTGAGAAGCAGACCCAAAAGAGAAGACTATATGAGCATAAACATTTCTTTGGTATTACTGTTACTATTTTTTGTATTGGAGCTGTTTTTTATTAAGCTGAAAACTGCAGTAATAGTGTTCCCGACATTGTTTCTCAAGTCAACACTGTGATCTCTCTCTTTGTGGGTCAGCTTAGTAAAATATTTAGGAATTAAAGTGAGAGGAAGAATTGTGTTCTGTTTCTGTCACTGGCCTTATTTAGCACTTGCAGAAACAGAATAAGATACAAATTTTACCATTTCTACATTTCAGTTGAAGTAGTTATGTTAAAATCCTGTTGATCCATTGAAACAAATTAAAAAAAAATTTATACGATTTCATCTGCTTGAAGTATCAAATCTGAGGAAAGTGTTAAATACTTCAGCATTTTCCTGTACACTTAGTATGTTTGAGTGTGTCTTGCAATCTTAAATATTTAAAATAGAATTACATAAATGTTGATAATACTGCAGCTCCAATAAGTATCATGCATCCCAAACATGATTTTCTCTTAATGCTCTCTTTCTGTGACCTTCAGGTAGAAAGCTGGTGGGGTTTTTTTGTTTGTTTTTGGCAAGCTAGAATAATATTTGGGAAACATTTTGTGTTCTCTGGCCAAAAGAGAGATTAGAGAGAGATTAGACTACTTTGCAGTCCCTTCAGCTTTTTGATACTTGAAACCTGGTCTTCCTAAAACAGATGTGCACAACTTCTGATACTAAATAAAATTGTAACTTGAATTCATCCAACAAGTTTTGGTCCTTGGTATTAAATTTTGGCTAGAACACGGTGAGTTGTTTTGTAGGCTGCAAGTGCTTTGATTGCTAAGGATATCATCAAAGAGCTTCATGTCCTGATCAAAAAATTCTTGGGTTTCACATAGCAGTACTTTCTCGGCTCAGATCTAGCCTATGAATGTTCTCCTTTCCAAGTCCACAGAGATTAAATTAGACATCTGATGGAAACTCAAATGTTAGGACATATTATGGAGGATGTAGTAATTTTTTTCTTCACTTTCAAAGTTACTAAGCTTGTTTACTGAAGCACAAATTATTTTTTGGGTTGAGTCTTTCGTAATTCTGTTTAGGACTAAAAAGTTGGAGGGGCCTTCATAAATTATTTTGTCAAGAAATATGCTTGTTTTTTTGTATTTGATTTATTGACATTTACTAACATGGCAGTAGTGTTTCTTCACACTTAGTATTGGACTGATGCTGGTATTTGAAAATATCTAATATTTAGATCTCATGAGCAATAAAGTTCTCAACTACAACATAAATGTGCATTTTTAACATAAAGCTTGGTTGTTTTTGTATGTTAGTTTATGGCCAAAACATCTATAACTACTTTTAATGTGAAAATTATTAATTAACTGTGCTACTGGAAAAGAATAAGTGTGTGTAGTACTAAGTATCTGTGAGTAATTATTTACCCTCTTAGTGGGCATATATTTAACAGGTTTCTGAAAACTTTTGACAAATTCCTAGGTCAATAAACATATGCTAGACCAGTGTATCTCCTTCACTAATCTAGCTTTTACCACATAGTTATTGTGATCCAACTGCAGCAATCTCATTCGTGAGCAGTAGATGTCCACAAAGTTCTTATCTACACTTTTAACAAAGTAGTCCAATAAGCTGTTTTCTTCCTGGCTTTGTAGTTTGCCTCACCTCGCAGTGGTATCTTCTGAATATCCCATCAGTCTGTGCTTAGTTAGCATGTGGGTGAGTGAAGCCTAATACATACTTGTTGTATTTAAATATGAAACCTGCAGTATGACATTAATCATTCTTCTGCTTTTTTTTCTTTCCTGCTTTTGTTTGTTAAAAAAAAAAATCACAATTTTTGTCCTATATGTGTATGATAAACCTTGTTCTACTCTTAATCATGTTTTGCTTTACAAAGCCAAGTTTGAAAATGGTAAATATTGATTCAGAATTAATCTGTATGAGTTGCAAGCGTAACTTGAAATGTTGATCGAGCTACAGAAATCTCAGTTGTGGAAAAAACAAATCAAATTTTAAATCAGTTTGTAATACTAAATCTTATTGCACTTGGCTTTGTTTTGTCTTTATTTACTTTCTAAGCTCCTTTTTTGTATAGGCAAGTAAGATTTATGGGAGATGAATTCTGTACTGCTTGAAATGAATTATTACATCTTAGGAGGATGGATTATTTTAAAAGATTGATGAAATATCCTCTGTAGAGGAATTAGGATATGACTGCATTTAAACATCAGTACCTTTCTGAATCAGAGCTTTAGCTTGGTATCAAGAGAAGCTAGAGCAGACGGAGAACAATTTGGGGAGTTTGATGCTCTCAGTTTATTGTGCCTTTTTTCAGGTTTTATTAAGCTACTTTTATTATGAATCTGCAACACTAATTGTAGTGTTACAGAAAAGCAACAACTGATTTAGGCCTAGAGATGCAGGTTGCATCAGACTAGCCAAGCTAAACAAGCAACACACGAGCAATAGCGGTTGAGAGAGGAGTAGGATATGGAAGTACACAGGTAAAACTTTCTGCCCTGCTGATAAGATTACAATTTGAGTCATCAGTGGTGTATGATAGTTAATAAACTCTTCAGATGAGTTCTGTAGGATGCGGTCAGCCCAACTTTCCTTTTCCTCCTTTGCAACTGAAAAGCTTTGCACAGTTGCCAGGAATTGATTCATTGCATGTGAAGCAATTGCTGTCAGCGGGCTGAAATGCAATGGTTGGCCTGCACCACCGCCGTAGCAAAATGGATTAACTTAGGCTGGTTCCGTTGCCAGTTATCACAATGCAGTTGACAGGCAGTCATGCAAACACAGCCTTCAATACAAAATATTATCTGTTTCAAAGGGAAAAAATCTATTAATCTTAGCAAATAGTCATGGTTTCTGCTTTATTTTGTGTTCTTTTAAACCTTTGAATACAATAGTGGAGGCATTTTATTGCAGTTAAAACGTAGTAGAGTTCGGACCGTTTGCCTCCTAGCCTTGATCACTTCTTGACAAAATCAGCCCTCTGTTGAAAATGATTGAATTGTTGATAATGAGAGGACAAAGCTATTTACAACACTACTGCAGAAAGCATGTTTGAAATGTAAATTCTCGTCATGCTGTCTGTAACGCTGGTGTAAAAAGTTCAGGCGTTCTCAACTGCATTTGAAGCATATCACAGAAGGGCTTGATTTTTGACCTTAATGTCAGCAATTAGCTGTTGTACTTTCCTAACTTAAGCTAATATGTATGGAAACTGTTCAGACCTCATTATTGGATTGTGATTTTTTACTTTATCTCAAATACTTTTGTGACTTACATCAGTAGATAGCCAGCAAATGGAATAATATTCTTGCACATATAAAACTTAGAAGTTAAGATGATGTTGACTTCATTGTGAAAGCAATAACTATTTTCCTGGTAGAGGAGGCTTTTTGCTAGCCCCAAAATTTTACTTCATCATTTCAATTTTGATGGTAGGCCTTACGCAGAGAGGACAACTTTTGTTTTTCGTTGGATTGAGATGCAGCGATGAGGTAGACTATCTATTTCCATTGAGACTCCTGACTGTTTTGCTACAGGTTATTTTGTTTTCATCACAGTTTCTGAACTGCTTTCAGATACTGGAATGGAATTACTTGCTCGAAATCAGTTAATAATTTGGCAATTGGACTTACCTGAAATTCTTTGATCTCCTATTCCTATCAATAAACATCATTATTATTCTAATATTAAGTGCTTCTAAGTCGCTCTCCATAATGTAACATTTGTTCATTTGTTCTAACTTTTCATTCTTCTAGTCATGGCTACGACCATCTTGAAGAAATTGTGATGAGAATGTCTCATGACACTGCTGCTTAAAAATATGTTCGTATCTCTGTTGTTGTCCCTTCTCAAGGGACATGAAGAAAAGCTATTATTCAAGGTCACAAATGGAACAGCAAGAACCAAAACTCAGCAACACCTTTGGACCATGAATATAGTTAAAACTGCCTTGACAAGAAACGCTAATCAGGGGTTATCTGGTGATGAGTCTTTTTTCTCTTCTATTGAACACTGTCTTCTATTTTGTGTTAAAGGTTATTTTTTTAAAGGAGAGAAAAGACTTTATCCTAGGAAGGAATTGCCCACTACTGTGTCTCTATACAGGCTTTACTGGGTGTTTTTTAAGAGTTGAAATAAATGGTTTGTTTCTTCTATTTATTTTTTTATTTTTGAATGAATTGTGCAATACATTTTTGGATGGGTAGAGGTTGAGGTGATTTTCCTGATGAACTAGGCACTCTTGATGACTACTCTCTCCCGATTTGATCTTATGGTTGTTTGCTAAAGGTTACTCCTATATGCTTTTGCCTACAATAAATCCAAATTGCAGTACCTCATTTGTTTACTCCTAGCTTTTGTACTTATATTTTCTGGAGAAAAAGTACATTACTGTAAATTGTAAATAGTTAATACATAACTGTATCATATGCTGATCTATGACTGTTGACAGCACTAATCTGACAAGAGCTGAGATGAAATAAAGTTTATTTACTGTATAATTTTGGAACTTCTTTGGTAAGATTTTTCTTTTGAAAGTATCCACCAGTTCTGTTATTATTCTCGCTCGAGACATCCTTAGTGGAGACATTTCCAGGCTGAAATTCCTCTCATAAGAAGCGCTGTTCAAGTACATTGAACTATAAGAAGTCAGTGGGGACCTTCAGATTTTCAAGGGATCACAACCTGCGAGACAAATACATGGTGAGCTGAAAAGCTGGCATGAGAATAGAGCAAGTAGGGAAGTTTGCTTTGTAAAAGTTTTACATTATGTATTTTTGTTCTTTTAAGTAATGCCTCTCTGGTCATTTTGGCATGTAAGTTGTGATCTTCTGAAGCAATATGCAAGTATTGATAAATGTAACTTGTGCTCCAGCTACTTTGATACTTACCGTATCAATAACTGTCATCTATGCTAGTTTGCCAGCATGGTTCAAGGTGATCAGTCCTCCATGAATATAACTTTCAACCAGTGTTTGTAGGAGCTGCAGTCCTCTAAATAGCTCACCTCTGATAGATTTGATTTGTTGTCCTGCTCCAGCTGTCGTGTCCAAGCACACTACCCAAAATTTTGTATTTCTCATGCTGTTATCTAGGTAATCTCAGCTTCATACGGTATTAGAGTTGCAATTAACTTGGCATTTCAAGACTCTGCACCCCCAATATTCGCCTCTGATTATCTATGAAGTTCAGCCTTTTCTCGCATAACTCCCCCCATAACCACCTGTGAGATCCAGCCATTCCTCACAACACTATCCCTTTTGTCAGCTTCTCATACTGTTACTTGTCAAGTTCAGCCGTTTCTCTTACGTCCAGCGGTTTTTCACGTCTTGTTCAGTTAGCTTACCTTCAGGCCAGGGCACAGATAGCAGCTTAATATTTGTGCATGGCTCCAAAAAATTAGTATGAGCCAATGATATGTAGGGTGTTTGAGACACTTGGGGTTTGTCTTGGTTTTGGTTGTTTATTTTGGGGTTTTTTTTGCACCAATCCACTGGGATTCACCTTTTTTGTCATCTGCAGGAAAAGAAGTGAAGAAGCTGAATTTATTTGCACAGTTTTGTATCCTAATGGAACTGGGAGAAGTGCAACGATTTGAGTGCTCCAAGATCTGTTGTGGCCACCAGCTGTCTAAAGAATACATCTGGCTTTAAATTATTATTTACGGTCTCAAGGGATATGGCTTGCCTTTTGATAGTTAAGGACACAGAGTTCCATCTTTTATTTCCTACTACCTTGTCTCTGGCAAAATCTCTTCATTTTCATGGTGCTTTATTATTTATAGCTTTTTTTTTTCTTTAGCTTTTTCCTTTTATCAAATGTATCAAATTTGGTTTAAAAAAAATTCTTTGTAATGGTTTCAGTTATAAGATCTTCTATTTGCTTCTGTTGCGTAGCAGAACAGCATCCTCCAGCACGTTGCCTGACATAGCAGCAGCCTGGACCAAACTTGACATGGGTACGTTTGGCTGTGAAAAACGTGTGTTCCTCTCATAGCTGGCTGAGGATTTGTAGGATTTAGGTATTGCTATCATTACAGCAATCTAAAATGTAGATTTGAATTTCAGGTTTCCATGTAAGGTATATGTTGTCTTAGGCTTTGGGAAATTAAATGCAGGGATCTTTTTCTCTGACGGTGAGTATCACTATGATCACTTACAGTTCTCTTGTTCTCACAAATAGGCTATTTTTCACGTTTCTCTTTTTGTTCTTTTCTCTTTCCATGAAAGATACTAGTTATAGACTGTACTTTGTCAAGCATGACCTAAGTGCAGTGCAGCAAACTGAAATAGTCTGTATAATATTCATACAGAATTGGACGAAGTAAATATTTTTTTTTCCCCTTAAGTGCCCTAATTAAAGAATGCAAAGGAGTTTACAGAGTTCTCTTTGATTTTTTTTTTTTAAACTAAAATCGGAGAACCACTCCCCAAATTCACATTTTGAAAAAGTTAAATGATAAGCAATCACATAACTATTCCATAACATAATGGGAAAGTGTGTTAAGTAAGAGTTTTGTCAGACTGAAGTTTTAACTACTTTTAGATCTTTTTTTAAAGACAATATGTAAATAAAGCATTGCTTTAGAGTTTAAATAAAGGAAATGAGTTAGGTTCAAAGCATGAAAACGAGAGCTTCACTTTGAGTAGTGTTTTTTTGTTGTTGGAGGGTCATAAAATACAGCTAGTAGTGCCAATGTGACTATAAACTAATATACTCCAGGCCACAAATACTTCTGATTATAAAATATCCTTGTTTAGACACACATAGCTAAAAGCCAAAAACCGTGTCAAAGTTTTGGCTGCCTTTTTAGCAAAGGTTAGAGGATCCCAAGCTTGTTCAGACTGGATTGTTAAAAGATGCTGCTGCAAGAGAACATATTTGAATTGTCTTATGTTGAACTTTCCCCCAGTTTTACATGCAATATACATTTTATTTACAGTTTTATGGATCCATACACATGTGCATAGAAAAAAAATGTGTAGATCTATTTATAAAGATAAGACTTAAAATGTTTATCAAGTGTTCTCTGTGTCCTGAGGAGTAACCGTTGTTAATTTAGATGAAAAATGCCAGGTTTTTTATTCCTGTATCATTTCAGTGCCTAGGTTGATATTTATTGACAACATACTATTTCAAACTTCTTATAAAACATTATATATAAATCCGTCCAACTTCCAGTTCTGCCATTTATAGTCCTTCTTTCTGTGAGCTGTACTAAAATTTATTTTCTTTCCTACATAGTACATGGTATCTGGTTCTCCTCTCTAAAATGATGGTTCTAAACTCTCCGAAAACTAGGATGAATACTGAGAAGATTGGTTTCATTTTGTAATGCATACTTCTTGCATACAATTTTATTGTCCATCCATATGTGCTACAGAAAATATTTTTTTCCTCTAAATTGTTAAAATTGAGAAACTTATTTTTCATTTGCTTTTTCAAGAAAAGCTGGTGCTTTCACAACGCCATTACTGAGTCATTATGGAGATCAAGATGAGCAGAAACTGGCAGCCTCTCCCCTATGTGTGGGATATCCAGACTCAGCTATATATGAATCCTCATGGTTGTTCCTAGACCCTGTTCCTCAGAAGCATTGCTAGCATGGGATTTTGAAACTCTTGCTTGGTGGTATATATTCATAATGTTGCAAATTAGAGACGCTAGAACAGAAGTAAGCAGTAAGTTGCATATTTTTCTACATTGCATTTATGTCTAGGAGTTGCCACCTCTAATTTTCTCTTCTCTTGGAGGCTCTCATTTACACTGACTCTAGTCTTCCCCTTTTAACATTGAGTTAGTTTCCTGTGTGTATTAGAGTAGTTTTAAAGGCACATTGACTCAAAGTAAGCATGTCTCTAGAGATTTCTTTTGTTGTAGAACAGCGACAGCTATTATTTCCTACAGCTGCCACTTAATACCATGCAACATTTCAGAGAAGCGGTAATTAAGCCCGTGGTAATTATGCGTTACCTTACAGCTTTGCTAGCACATTGTGGTACAGCAATGGATGATGATGGAGTTAAGTGTGGTGCAGACATCTGCTGTGCCACATGACTTGCTCCCCTTGCTTGTAGCTTCTAGAGCAGCCCAGGCCATGTCATTACCTGGTGGCCACTGGGCAAATGAACGAGGCAGTTGTTTTCTAATTAGGCACGTTGCCATAACCAAAGCCACTCGGATTTGGCAGGTAGCTTTTCCAAACAGAGACCAAGGCGTGCGTGGCCCTTGGGGCTGACCAGGTTCAGGGTCTGGAGGGCACCCAGGGGGCTGATGCTGAAACAGGTCAGCACACCTGCAGTAGAGACGCCTTTGCCTGCTGAGCTGTAGCAGCCTCTCTTTGTGGCTGGACGCTTGAATCTCCAGCATTTCTGTAAGCATTTAACTTTACTGAAAGGAAAAGGGATGAATAACAGAGTGTATGCTGTAATCTTTGCCACTGTTTATATTTTGGAAACTTCAGTGGTCCAAGAAGGTATTTAGCCTTCTTATTTAGATCTATGATTCCTACTTGTTACAGTGCTGATGTCTGCAAGAAAAATAGCAGTCGTATTTAGTGGCGTTATGCATCGTCCAGTTTTAGTGGAGTAAGGGAAGCACTTAAAAGGTTTCTAACTTGGATGAGGCAGTAGTATATCTTTTGCAAATGAATCAAAATGATCAAACAAACAGTGTGTACAAATTTAGAACAGGCATCTCTCTGTGCGGCCAACATGACATATGCTCTGTGGTTCCTTAACTGTAAGCTGCTGCTTCTGCTGAGCCTTGCCAGTCTTTCTCACTCAAGCCACAAGCCCTGGAGAAACAGCTGCAATGGAAAACTAAGAGACTCAGTATCTGAATGAGGAAGAGCGAAGAGAAGTAGGTACAGAGTAAAGTTATTTGGGATGTAAGATTGATCATGGCAGATCAGATGAGAAATATTAAATATATTACTGGTTTTGTGTAGAATTTTTGAGGTTACCATGTTTGCCAGGTCTCTGAGCGACACTCCAGCCATCGTGGAGGGGGTAGAATCAGTCAGTTATCAACAGGCACAAGCTGTCCGGAAGTAGACCTCCCCGTTGCCCATGAGATTTTGTGCCTCAACACATGAGAATTGCTGGAATGGAATATCCCGTGTTTAACTATATATCTTTATGGATGCTACCAAATTATCATCCTTGCTGATGCAACAAATTATAACTGAAATGACCTGCGGGATTGAAAATAATAGACTTTCCTTTATCCCTTAACAAAATGGGCAGTACTTCCCTATGCCTAGAGGTGGAAAAGCCCACTGGACATGGTTTATAAGCTTGAAACAACTAAATTGCAAACCATACAAAGAGAAGATGCGGCCAATCCAACAATTCTTATTGGTGTATGTGACTATAATGGCTGTCCGTGGCTTATAATATACAGAGTAGTATGCCTTAAAAATAATGGAGATTATTTCCCCACCTCACAGCCTAGGCTAGGACCACAGTTACATGGCCCTTTTAGAACGGTGATTAAATAAGTGGAAAAAAAAAAAAAGAGGGATGAGGTGAAAGACTAGGGTCTTCCTTTACAGTGATGAAAATAATAAGTAGGCTGAGCTGTCTTTAGAGAGCGACTGTTTTGCTTTCCCACACTGAATTCTAGCTTTGACTTCCCTGAAAAGTGTTTCCACATAGAAAGAAACTGTCCTCACCTTGAAGCCCTGCAGCCATGGCGAGTGTTATCTGCACGTTATTTAAAGCACAGCATGCTTCAGCCCCGAGATTCCAGTGCTGTTACTCACTGAATTAAAATCTGATCCAACCATAAATTCAGTACAGGAGGTGTCTAGCTTAGTTGTGGATATCCCCCCCCCNTCAGGATGTGATGATTCTCAGGGTATTAAACTCTGTAAGATGACACACAGTTTTTGTGTATTTTATGTAGGTGGGGCCATGGTGGGACCTCATTTCTCAGATGGACCAATAGAAATGTTGCTATTTCTATTGTAGGGTAAGCAGGAGAGATCCAGATTGCCTGTATTTTTCCTCAAGATGAGGATATGCTACCTAAAAACACTATGGAAGCTGTGCTGGTCTTACAGCGCTCTCCTTATTCAGCCAGTGAATAAATTCAAAACTGCCATGCCCAGTCACTGGGAATCGGGGTGTGCCTTTATCCATGGGCCTGTCTGACCTACATCTGTGGGGGTTTTTGATGGGTTTTTTTACGTAACTTGTTTAATACAATAATGGAGGAAGAGGGGAGAATGCACCAGTGGCAATGGCCAGCATGAGTAAGGTCTTACAAGGAGACGTGTGGTTGCTTTGTAGTGCTGCACACGGCCGTGCGTAGGACCTGCTGTGTTTAGGCTTTTAAGCATAGGCAGATATACTGCCTTAGTTACTTGTAGTGGTATGAAACCTTGTTTTAAAACAAAAGTTTAGTGTTCAGAGACAGCCTTTCTGCTTGGAGAGCTAGACTTGACCTCGCGCCTTCTAGATGGGCACATGTCGAGACCTCGATAAACCGGCAGGGCAAGCCAGAAGTTTTGGCAGAGCCAGTGGCTTCCTCTAGGCAAGGACACTGCAGGCCAGAGGGCTGCTGGACGACAGCCAGCATTGCACTGTACAGGTGGTCTCTTCAGCTCCTCTTTTACGTGCTGGTTATGTGCAATTATTCATTAAACACTTCTTGTTAAACACTTTATTTCATTTGTCTTTGCTGACCCTTTCCGGGGCTTGTGCATCAGTGTCTCCCTGGAATTAAGTTTTTAAACAGGCAGAAGGTGAGGGTGACTTTCAGTGAGCTGCTGGACAGCATGGATCCGCTGCTTGTTTTATATAGTGCAGGGAGACTGAGCAAAGAGGCAAATGCATGAAGTCACTGGCTTATTTTTAGGTTGAGAATAAGAGTGTGTATTTCTGGGAGGGATGCTGACTATAGGGAAACGGGAATTAACATTTACTTTAGATAAGCTCTAATACTGACTAAAAATACAAGTCAAATTATGTATTGTTACAGACATCCTTCAGCAGGATCCCGATGGTTTTCAGAAAGCCCTTTGTGGCTGCAGTAATGGCATACTGTAGTTAGGGAATCAAATAAAACTCAGTGGACAAGAGGGGGTAAAAATAACTTCAGTTCATGCCCTTTTGACAAGGTGACAATTAAACTTTGCTTATATCTCATGCCACTGCTGCTGTCAACTAATTGTGAGCATAGTTTGTTTAATGTATCGCACTGGGATGCCTGGAATAATTTGTCATGTGTCAGGGAAGGTGAGGTAATTGAACATCTCGCGTGATTTCATGCACACTGTGACCAGCCCAACCTGGCTGGTCCCAGTTTTGTTGGTGATGTTGCTGAGGACAGAAGCGTGGCTTGCTTTCACCTGGGGCATGCAGGTCTGTAAGCACTCACAAGGAGGATGGGGAAGCATCACGTACTCTTAACTTTTTCCAAAGGTTCTGCTTTTCTCTGAAATTGGAAATGAGGCTGAGCTTGGACTATTTATTTTGTATGGAGGAGCCTCTCCCAAAACCCCAGTCTCACAGCTTGGGCATGACAGTTGCTGTCTCCATTTTGGAAGACATCCCAAGCCTTTTCTAACATTGGTAGTGCCGCCTGGTCAGTCCCCATCAACTGAGCAAGAGGGCTAGCAGTGTGCAACTTTGTTTTAATACAGTGGTGCTAGAAGAGACTCAGTAGAAATCAGCAGGTGAACCACGGAACTGTCACGTCGACCTCCAAATTTGTCTTAGTTTCTTGCTGGTCTATGGGATGACAGGGTTGTTACTGCCAAATTCCTCCCAAAACCTCTCTTATACCAGGGCCAGTCACTGAGGTGTGTGAATAATGTCGCTCATAAACAAGAGAGCCTGCTGTGTTATCACAACTGCTGTGCTTCTCTCTTCACATTATTTGTAGTGAATAACACTCTGGGGATTGCAAATCCCTTGCTTTAATTCCACTGATTTAAATTGAGTTATACCTGCAAAAAATTTTGTCCTAGAAGGTGGGGGGCTTGAGGGGCTTGTTTTGTTTTGGATTTTGTTTGTCTGTTTGTTTTTCTTGTTTTGGTTTTTTTTTTTAAATCCCTGGCATCAACACAGCATCGTTCTTGCTATCCGGGTTCTCAGATCCAGTGTTTTTCACATTATTAGGCTGGATAACTATGCCGCTTCTGGCATATCTCATGCCAATAACAAGTCCCATGGAGTCCCACAGTTTACTTTTCTGAACTACTTTGTAGGTGCAACACACACCAAATTAAGCCATAGCATAGTAGACAATTTAGGAATAACTGGGTCACAGAAGCGTCCTGTGTATCCTAAATTATTTGGCTAAGGGCTCAAGCTTTGAGTGCCCACGCTCAACAACTGCAAAAAGTATCTTTTCTGTGTGGAGGGAACAGGTTTGGATCTCTCAAAGATGATAAATAGGTTATTGTTCACCTGAACTTTTCACACAAGGAGTGTATGATAGTTAACATGTGGAATAATAAACATTGAGTGGCCGGCTAATGGAAAGCAGATGTGCCAGGAATGCCAAGCAAAATGTTTGAAAGCTGCAGTGTAAACTGGACCTTTCGACAAGTGGCCAAAGCTCGTGTGACCACCAGGGTCTCAGGCTAATAGATTTAGAAATGGAGGCTATAAAGGAAAGTAGAGACACCAATTCAATGTATAAATCAGTGAGATTTAATATCTAGTAGAAAAGTGGTGGATCACAGGATCCATCATGTGGCCAGTATTTTGTGACTTTCTCATATCTAGTACACGCCTCCCACTTGTGAATTTTGTTTTGATGTAGTGAAATGAGGTAAATGAGACAAAATCCACTTGTATTTGGCTTAAAAAATTCTGAACAGTCCAGTTCCATGAAAGCTTCTTGGAACCCTTCCCTGGGTTTCTGTGGGTTAGGTCCTGGCTGTTGAAAAGGACATCTATCACTGGAGGTTCACTAAAAAGTGAAAATCAAATGAAGGAGACAATCAACAGTCTCTTTATAATTACATACCTAATATCTTTGTCTTAAGCTGTAGTTTTATAGACAACTAAGACACACAAATTTAATGGCATGTGAGTTGGTATAATCTTTAAGTCTAGTCAATTCCATTTACATTTAAAACTCTACTTCTGGTAATCGGATAGGTCCTGGTTTCTATTACTGTGTTTTGTAGGTCTCGTCACCAGCTAGTCCTCTGAGTATGGCCACAGCGCAGCTAGTAGGAAAGGTTAGCTGTCCGTAAAGCAGCGGTTCCATAAGCTGCTGTGATAGCATTGCTGAGATACAGACTGCAACGTGGCTTTCCCCACCTTGGGGAACAGTAGACTGCAGCTGTGCTTAGCACTTGGAATGTGCAGGCTGAAATCGGTGGGATTTTTTCATGGGAGGTGATGCTTGCAGAATTTCATTTACAATTTATCCTTTTCGCTGCAACATTGCAGCATGTTCTCCTTATAAGATTGCCCCATTGTCCTGGGGATCCTCTAGGAGAAGGGGGAAGAGCTGTCGGTGGTTTGCAACTCAGATACTGACTGGGGATAGGTCTAAGCTACTCAAAATTGTGATAAGGATCCATTGTGTCTCTCCGTCTCAGATACCCGAATTCTTGTCAGCCTGAGGTTGATGTAGAAACTGCAGTTTTTGTGGCAGGTCTAATCTCTTCCTGATGCTGGACAAAGAATGGTAATCAGTAGGGAGATTTGATTTATCATTTTGCTTTGATGTATTTCTCCAGGCAACCTAGCACTCTTCCCAGAAGTCCCAGGGCTAGCAGGAAAGAGGTAATCTTCTGGGATGAAGAGCTCTTTTGTGAAAAGTCACAATTTGAGCATTCACTTCCTTTACTCATAATCCCCATGAGGTTATTAAGCTGATTATGGAGAAAAACTATAGGCTGGGGCAATGCCTTCTGAAAGCTAGTGACACGTTTTTCTCCAACTTGTGTGATACATTTAACAGCCTCATCTAGTCTGAGTTTAAAATGCAGCCATGGCTGAGAGCTTGCTAGTTAGCCAAGAAACATTGTTAGATGAGATTGAGACAACACTAGCGAGCGAGTTCAATTAAGACCATATCAACCTTCTTAAGTATGGGGATATTCATGAGTGATGTTTTAGGGCTGTCATATTTTTGGTTGTGTTTCAGTCATTGTTTAGGAGGTACTGACAATAGCTAGCTTTGGTGTAGTGAGGTTAGTATTTCTGGAGTTTCTCTGTAGTCATGGCTGAGAGAGGGGTTTTGTCTCGACGGTTTTTGAAAGCCGAGGTTTGGGTGCTGTGAATTGTCCACTGGTGGAGCTTCACTCTTCCTTAATCATAGCTCTCATACCTTGATAACCTGTCCCCTTCCTCACAGTGGTCCTGATGGGCATCCATCAGTGGAGATGAAGGAAACAGAACTTCTTAATTGTTTCCCTTAAGAGAGGCCCCATGGGGCTGGCGCAGCTATTTTATGGCTAACTATCTGAGTCACATTGCATGTGTTTTTGGAATATATTGCCACGTGGCTTAGTTTTGGATTTATGCTTTTTTATTCACAGGTCCTCCTTATGGCCGCTCTAACATATATACATCAAAAGAAATAGCACACAGAGGATTTGATTACAGTATATTGCCAAATAAAAGTGTGTCTCCTTTCATTATAGTGATAAAAGCTTTTTGATCAGTTGATCCCTGGGCTGTGGTAATGAGGTTCAATCAGCTCTGAGTGACTGAGCACACGATCTCACTGATGTCAGTGTGAAATAAAAATGCGTAGTGACAGGTCTAGTAGCGAGACCAACGCTAGTGAACAAAGAGCAATTCAAAAGCAGCCTGTGTGTGTTTGGTTTGCAACGTGTGTGTGTGTGTACATTTTTAAATGCATACTATATGAATACATACAACAGGGTTGTAATTCTAACCACATGCAAACAAACATACAACGGCTGTCAGAAAATGAGAGGTGCAAAACTTGACTACTTGCTATTAGCGGTGAGCCAGAGTCCTGGTTCATCCTAAGCACGTGCTTAGTTTCAGGTCTGCCATTCAGTTCCCCGTAATTTCTCATATTTTAAGCATGTACTTAATGAAGCACATAGCATAGCTGAACAGAGACTCCTGAGCAGAGGTCTGTTACTTGAGTATGAAAATGCAGAGATCTGGATGTACTGAAGAAAGGAAAAAAAACCCTTTATCAAATGGGAAAGATTTACTTGACGGATTTTTTTTTTCCTATACTTGGCTCATATTAATTCCTTCAGTTAATGGTATACAGCATATGATAAATGTTTTAGAGATATGTTTTACGTTATGTGATGCATTTTCCTTTGGGCACAAATTGACCATAAATCAGGCTGAAATATGCCCTGATATTGAAAGCCAGGGCAAGTGTTTAAGTCCAACATTAATGCATAGTTTTCAAGGGGATAGAAAAATGGTGAGGCTGAACCACTAAATAAACTGGATTGCTGCTGAAACAGTACAGTTTAAGAAAACCCTTAAATACTTAAAAAGGGGCAACTGATTTTTGCATAAAAGGGTCTGAAAATTCTGGCTTTCCACTCCATTCTTTTAGCTGTTGTTTTGAGAAGATGACTTTTGATTAAATCATCAGCTTCTGTATCACCAAAGATTTGCATTGGCTCTGTCTTCCACCCAGATAAAAGTTTTTGGATTTTCAGTCTGTTTGGAAAACTCTAGTAAAGCTCTACGAGAAAGGTAAGAGATAGTGGTTGAAGAACTAACAGCAGCAAATAACAGTACCAGCAAGAGAATAATTTTCCTTCCTCCCTCTTTACTCCAGCTGGAGAACTAGCTACAGCCAAATGGAAGAATAGACCAGTAGGAATTAAATGCGTATATTATCCAAGGAGAACAGTCTAGGCACCTCATTCAGCTTGCCAGTGGGAACCCAGCTTGAACATGTACCTATCAAAAGTAGTTCCTCTTGCATTTGATGCAAAAATTGAGGGTGACGTCTCCTTAATTCAGTAGGAATAATGTAGGAAGATACAGTCTGTACCATGTGCTGTTAAGTCTAGATGCTGCAAATGATATGATGTCTGGCAGGCTGAAATAGTATGAGTTTCATAGAATCATAGAATGGTTTGGGTTGGAAGGGACCTTTAGAGGCCATCTAGTCCAACCCCCCTGCAATGAGCAGGGACATCTTCAGCTAGGTCAGGTTGCTCAGAGCCCCGTCCAACCTGGCCATGAATGCCTCTAGGGATGGGGCCTCCACAACCTCTCTGGGCAACCCGTTCCAGTCTTTCACCACCCTCACTGTAAAAATTTTTTTCCTTATATCCAGTCTAAATCTATCCTCCTTTAGTTTAAAACCATTACCCCTTGTCCTGTCACAACAGGCTTTGCTAAAGAGATTGCCCCCATCTTTGCTATGTAAATTGTATATTGTATGTTGTATGTTTACATGTAGGAAGCTCCTCTCAGCGTGACTGGAGTCATTCTGGAAACAGAGCTCCATCCCTTCAATCCAGCCGTTTCCTACCTCATTCTCTGGTAGGCAAGCGAACACGGGGAGTTCCCTCTTTATCCAAAATACGTGATAGTTATCCTATTTTACGTTTATATTTTTGGTCTTTTGTAGTTAGTTGTTTTATGTATTTATTACAAAGCAACACCTTTCTCTCTGACAGCTCCGGCAGTGGTGAGGGCTTGAAAGGAGGAAGGAGGAGAAATCCTTTCCATTTTCCTTACAGTGCAATGAAAGGTGACAGTGCTCTTCTCTCTCCTTCAATGGGGGAGGCAACCATGATCAATCTTTTGCACAAAGCCACAGTGGAAGAGGAATTGAAGAGGATGCTCTTCACCTGGTATGCAAGAAGAGCTACAAAAAATGTCTGGGAAACGTCTCCACTGAAAGACTAAAGAAGTTTGGTCTCCTGAGCTTTTTGCAGCTGAGTCTGAAGGTGAATTAGATCACACAGCTGTAGGAACTGACAAAAAATAAACTACAGTATTATCACTAAGACCTGGTTTACAAACACAGTTACCGATCTCCTTGTATGGAGCACTTGCCAGAGAAATATGGAGAATGCATGCGAAGAATCAGCAAGTCTCACAGCCGCCATGGGAAGTCATTAACACAAGATCACTTAAAACCCCTTTGTTAAGCTTGCACTGACATAAATGTCTGGATAACAGTGGAGAGAGGCAGCAGCCTTTCTATTAATGAGTTTAGGGGATGCCTTGCCATCATTGGCACATCCCTGCTGATGGACGCTGGGGTGGGAGAAGGGGATGTAGCCCTGTCCCTGTGTGGGAGCGCAGCCTCTCCCCAGCTGAAGCTGAGAGCGAGCGGGAGGGAGATGGGGACAGGTTAGACAAATCCCCACCTGAACAGGTGCGGCTCAAACTAGATGATTAAACAAACTTAAAGCAACTGTAGTCCTAAGTCATGGGTGGCTGTGGGAAGTCAGTAGAAATGCAGAGTTACTTGTGGACATAGACTGGCTTAAATCAGGCGGTAAAACCTCAACCACAGTAATACCATGGGAATGCCACAGCACCGCTTTGATACAAATGCAAGGAAAGGAAAATGATTAGCATACCAAAAAGAGTCTTAATTTTGAGTAAGGTATTGGTCAAAATAAGGAAACTATTTTGAGTTCAATATGTGCAGCACAGGAGCAAAATTATGTATATATTTAAAAAAAAAAAAAAAATCCTGTGCAAAGCAGCATTGTGGGAGGAGAAGCCTCCTGGAGGGAAACTGTCTGTTAACACTCAGTCTTGATGAACCAGCTCTGCACACAGCTGAATCTGTAAGCAATGCAGACACAGGGCATTAGTTTTCTTTCTCTTGCCACAGACAGAACATTATTGTTGGCTTTTTTTTTTTCCTGAGCTGTACAATTCAAGTTATTAATTAAAACGTATTGTCAAGGGTGCTGTTTCACTGGTGGTCCTCAGTTTACAGATAACTTTTCTAATTTAAAACCTAATCTGGAGGCTGAGCCCAGCCAAAATACAGCATGTTAAATTCCAGTTAAGTACTTAATTAATATAGGTGGGTGTAAGGTACAAATTAGCCCTGTGGTGCAGGTATGGAGCCTCCCTAGGTGATGCAAACGTCAAGGTTCAAGCAGCAAGAGCAGGGATATAGAAATGCAGATATAGCTACTCCTAGTTTGAACAGTTCTTTCACAAAGGGTTGGCCTGTGATTTAATGTATTATGCCTCGTTCTCAGCCCTTATTTTTACTGTCTTATTCATTTAACAATACATTACTATCATGCTTGTCGCTGCAGTTGGATGCTTCCCATTGCTTTCGTAAATGGCGTGCGGGATTTTATCAGCTAAACCTACACCATCGAGGCAGGCAGTTTCTGTTTCTGCTCGGACTGACAAAATTCCCGTTGGATTAAGTGTTGTGGGATGACTTCAGTATTTGGATGCACAGTAAAAGAAAGAAATGGATGGAAGTGCGGTGTTCCTGGCCTTTCTCTGGATAGTCTTCCTTGCCAAGAATGGAGAGCTAAAATTTTTTATGGACTGACGCAGTTCCGTATTGTATCACTTCTAGTTGAAATAAGTCCTCCCGAGAGCGCTCCACAACGGGAAAGACAAGTGTTTCATTCACCTCATCTAGCTGCTTTGCTTCCCTCCTCCCTCTGGAGGTGGATGAACCCATCGCTCCCTCCAGCGTATCAGCTCACGTTTCCTTTAACTTTGTCAGAGAGCTGTCTGAGCATTGTTCAGTGCCTGGCTAATTAATTGAAAAGCCCCATCACTTTCTTGCTTCAAAAGGCAGAGGATTCGGCTTGGTAGTGCTAATGGGATTGCAAGTCATTTGTGGAATTTGCTTAATCACGGCAAATTGACTTTCTGCCTGAATCAGCTCACTTTTAAGCATATTGATTGCATGGTTATAAAAGCCCTGTGAAAATCTTTTCATTAAATGTTATAAATATGCCTGCTAACATGATGTAAATGCCCTGTTGTTTTCGCTTGATGCTCTAACAAGCAAAGCGGTTCTTTCAGTTTGATCGTACACTAAAGGCTGAAGTTGCTGCTATGTGACTTTTCCTTTTTATTTGATATTGAGCACTGTGCCACTTAGATTTAAGACTGGAGAATGTTCACTTCTCTATAACCCTGGACATACTTGCATGAAGAAGAGAAGACTCGTGCTACCCCAACTTTTTTACAAGCCACCTTGAACAAGAGCTCTAAATAATCATACCACTAGGCTTTACACAGCAAATATGAAATACCTTGGTGACTAGAAACCTCTCTTCCTCCACTGATTTTTTTTTTCCCCCCACCACAAAATTCTGTAGTTATTACTTCTCTATTAAACTTGTACCTGGAATATTTCTACGCTAGCGTTCACTTTCTGACATCACGGTCAATGTCAAAAATGGCAGTTTCTAAACAGCAACCCTTGCTCTGAGGGTGATGCTCGAGGGCCACGCTTATGAACAATCTGTTTACCTGACGAGGATGCTCCCCTGCAGAAATAGGCTATATTTTTGAAAGAGCCACGTGGGTATCATGAAACAGCTTACCATAAAATTCCCTGCTCGCCAAACATGCAGCCTGATGGCCACGGCCAGCGCGAACCCTTTGCAGAAAGCGATTAAACCTTTGCCGAGAGCTTCTTGTACCGAAAGACAATCCGACCTGCAGCAGTGTTGTCCCACGCTGGCTTTCAAGCAGCGCCCCCATCCAGCGCTCTTCCCTGGAGCCCGCTGTCATCGTCAGAAGGAAATTCCCCGTGAACCACCAGGCGCCAAACACACCCAGAATGTGCCTATGCGAGAAGTACTGGGCCTGGCCGCCTCTCTCCAGCTGCCTGCCAGACGAAGCAGTTCCCGCCAAATCGGAGTTCCTGGCTCCTCTGCACTGGTGTTTCCCAGGATCTGCTCTGCTTCTCCCAGCGCACCTCCTCATGGATGAGGGGAGCACATGGAATTAAATAGCCAAGGCAAAGGCTGACAGCAACAAATGAAACTCCCAACTACCTCTGAGGGAGCATTTTTTCTCTGAGATCCTGGTTTTGATCCTCAAGAGGGATCTAAACACGATTTCTCATGAATCCTGAGCACTAAAATTTATCGCTTTTTGCTGAGTAATAAAAGGATGAGCTCTGTGGGCCCAGGGGTGTTCTAGCACGTAACTCCCCCCTGCTTCTCCTGCAGGGTGATGTGTCACCCTTGTCTTCCCCACTGGAGGAGACTACCTTCTTGCCTTTGTTCTTGCTCATCTTTGACTGATTCTTTTTGCCCTCAGCCAGTCTAACTAGTGAAATATTAGAGCCGTTATGTTCAGCTTTTACTTAGCCACGAAGGTTGCCACTTCTGTTTTTTCACACCTGAAGGACTTATGCTGGAAAACCGGGGTCTGATTTCTTTTTCCCCCCCGAAGTATTTTCATTCCTGTTGCCCTGAGAAAAGACACTGCTTCTCTTCACAGCTTCCCTTTTCCCAGGAAAATCTCCCGTTCATTTCAGCATGATGCGAATCAGCCCCTTCTTCTGACACCCTGGACGTGAAGCGTTCCTCTCCACGTGCCAAATTCAAGCGGGGCAGATGGCCCCAGCGAACGACGGGAGGCAGGACCGATTCCTCCACCGTCTCTTTCTGGCCCCGGCCCGTGTGACTTCCCCCTTCTCCCTCCAGCCCCTCGACGGCATCGCCCCAGCGGTGCGGGGAGGGCGGAACTGGAGGGACGCGCGCCAACGGGGATGGGGAGGCGGAAAAACGAGATTAAGCCAGAGCCGAGGGGCTGTTTCGTGGCAGAGGGGGGTGCTGAGGGGTGGCGGCGGGAGC
>WEKW01022941.1:21908-47221 GCA_013389905.1 Sula dactylatra
TCCCCCCGGCGTAAAACCGGGTTCCCTCTCGTCGGGCGGTGTTTTAACGCGGGGCTCTCCCTGCCGGGCTGGCGCCCGGCACCGTGAGCTCGCTGTCCTCCTCCGGAGGTTCCTCGCCCGGTGGGTCGGCGCTTTGCGCGGTCCCGTTTCCTTGCGGGGAACCTTTAGCAGCTCATCTCCTTGACAGAAAATGCGTGGGGTGGGAAACGCGAGAGGTCGCGCCGTGTTAGACGGGAAGAGTTTTGGTAGCGGCTCGGTTAGCGCTGGCCGAGCGGATCCCCCCCTGCCCGCCGGGCGGGGAGAAACTCCCCCCGAGGCTGGGGAGACCTTTCCGAGGCAGGAGGCGATCACCTCTTCTGTGTGCCCGCTCTTGGCCTGAGGCACCGTAGAGGAAATGACTACGTAACTTTTCTTTTTTTCTTTCCTTAAGAAAAAAAAGATGATAGAAAGTTTGTCTACATCTCAAAAAATTATGCAAACTGGCAAGCTGCTTGTTTTTCCCACTGAGTGAAAAGAGCCTTGGAGCGTAATCTGTCTCTCACTTGTCTGGGTCAGAGGCTCTTTGTTAGAATTAAAACTGATTTCTCTTAATTGGACCTAGCTGATGTCATCTGGTGCACTTCTAATGTGAGTAGGAGCCACTGCTTCCAATAAACGTCCACAAAGCTTGGCTTTATCTTTTACACTTAGATATGGCCCGATTACTCAGCTGTTGATGTTGGAACTGTGGTGCACTGTGATATAAATAAATGCATTCATGCCGGCGTCCAGTTCTTTAAAAATGAATTTCTTTCACACCCTTTACTTTACAAAGTAGTTGTGTGCTCTGCCTTTCTGCATAGTGGCTTTCAGGGAGCATTCATTTTTAAGGACTTATCAGAAGACTTCATACAGGAAAAGCGCTCTGGGAGAAGAAAAGCTTTCAGTTTAACTTGGGGCAGGAACCAACAAAGAATGCGAAGGCTGAAAGTGACTTGTGTTCAGCACAAACTGCTGGGGATTCACAGCGGTGTGAATGAAATGCTGATCCAGTGGGGTATGGTGGGATGAAAATCATGTAATTCATTGCTCCTTGTTGTAGGTATCTATCATTCTGATGGATAACACAAATTATCTTCGGATAGCACCTGCTGATGTGATTATTTTTTCTTTTTTGAAGGGGAGGTGAACTGGGGAGGAGTCTCCCTGATATCCCACTTTGTTTGGAAATGATGTTGGACTAGCGGTGTTGGACATCTGTCTGAAGGCAGGTGCTCAAAAGTAAAAGTAAAAACTCCAGTTATGCAAACTCCAGTTTTCTGAAGATGGAGCTCCTTCACAGAGCCTTGGCTATGGCACCCAGAAATAAAATAGTACCTCAGATTACAAAGTCTTTTTAAATTACTAGCCCTAACACGCAGAAGGGTTAACAGCAGCTTAATATGGTCAGCATCAGTGCTGTCAAAAATCATGAGGGTGGGATTGTCACCACTGACGGGAAAGCTCTTTTCATTGTGGAATCGGGGATTTTGTTTCACGGGTGCTTCAAAATCCTGTGCCCAACAGAGGCTGAGATAATAAGTTTGGGAGATACAGTTTTTTACGTTCTCCTCGATTCTGGTTTGCCTTGTGCATTTCTGCTCTTAATGTGTGTGTGCATCCTGAAGGTCAAGGGACAGCGATGAATGTCTTTGCTCTTAAAAGTATATGCAGCCTTCTTCCAGTTCTCTGAAGATGCCATCCCCTGGACTGGATGGACATATTCTGAGTGCAGACATGGTTTTTTTGCAACATAATGTCAGTTTTAAGCTTTTAACGTATTTCTTCTGGAAAGCTTAAAAGGTCTGGCCAATCTTCCTTGACATTCAGACCATCAAAGGGCTGAACCCTCGTCAGTGCCTTTGGCTATGCCCACTTCAACTGGGCATAAAGACTTCCACCATTATACAGTACTATTTTAAAACTGTATTTGTACTGTATGGAATCTTATACAACCCTTGAGCATAAAATCTCTGATTTCAAGTTCAAACTGATTACCAGTTGCAGGTTATTGAAACACAAGATACAGTCCCAATTTACTGGATGAGTGCAGAGGGAAACGCTTAGTACAACTCATGCCGTTTTTCAGACTTGTCAGGTTTTTGTGTCTGAAGCTTTTGTGTGCAAAGCTATAGAGCTATTTCCTTAACTGGCTTGTAGAGTTACTGGGTGATTTTTAATTTTTTTTTCCCATTTTCTTTAAATTGTGATATTCTGCAGAAAGTCTGAAGTCTCTTCTAGGGAATATGTAGTCAAAATGTTTTCTATTCATCCCCCTGTAGCATATAGCTCCTCTTGATAGCCACAGGCTTATTGTTTGGGTTTTGTGTGTCAGTTTTCATCCTACCTTTGTAGCTTTTATATACCCAAAGAAGAGTTATGATTTTGATTTTCTCGTGTCTGTTTGGCCTATACACTACAGTGGGCAGTAGTTAAGCTAAGTTAACTTTAGACAGTGGTATTTTGGGCATTTGTGCCTTGCCTGGTGAGCTGTGCACTATGTGAGCCCACAACAATGTGATTGATCATGTCTGAGGCTGATAGGGCTCCTGCCTATCTAAAATCATTTAATGTGTTAATATGCTCCCAAGCATTTGAGAGTGTTGTCATGATAGTTCAAGGGCTTCTTGCTCTTTATTGCTTGAGAGCCTGATATTCACCTAATGTACTTCTGATCATGAGGGCTTCTTAGATAAGCGTGTTATTCTCAGTAGCCTGTCCATGTGCTGCTCTGTGTGTGTATATATATCTGTATCTGTGTTTGTATATATATAGGCACTGATTTATATTAAAATGGTATCTGTAATGGCCAGGTCTTCAGTGTTTCAGCTGTTTGTTTTCCAACACCACAAAGGCTCCCATCTATATTATCTACCATAGCCCTGGAAGTTTCCAGTAAACCAATTCAAGGTTTGGTGATTCTTGAGGATTTATATAAACCAAATATTATTGCAGGAGAAAAGAAAGGGGGAATATTTGGTTTGAAATATTACATCAGGTAAATGTGAATAGTCAGGCTGCTACACAGTCCTTGACACAGAAAAGATAGTGGAATATGGGTATTCAGCCTCCACTGCAATAGTGGAGTAACTCCATGCCTTTGACCTGTCTGAAATAGTTAATTGTAAGGATGCTTCCGTTTAGGAATTGGTTTTGCACATTTTTCGTCTCAGAAAAGGTTTGTCATTGCAGATGTGCTGAGGTTATTGTATTTCTGACAATGTCTCCTTTTCCTTCCTTAAAGCGGGTTTTATGGCTATAAATCTTGAAAGGTTTACCCAGTTCCCCATCATTGCCATTTTCAGCTGAGTAAGGGACCAGGTGGCTGCTTGCATTTGGAGCAGAGACAAGCTGAAGTGCTTCTGTTCTCTGGATATAATTTTGAAGCTTGGAGTGAAGATTCAAAATTAATGACCAAGAACGTTGCTTTCTATGCTTTCCTTCAGACAGTTTAAAAAGAAACAAATGTCAATTTTTGCCCCAATAAAAAGTGTTAGTAATGTGACATGTCTGATTGTTCTTTTTTTTAAATAAGATGTTACTTTATCTCTCTCCTTGCCCCTTCCCGTGCCCCCTTCTTGCTGACACCTCCAAATCCCTCAGCAAGTCCCGGGTAACAACTTTATTCTTTCTGGCAACGTGACCTGGCACGAAAAAGTAATGGAGTCAGTTTAGTTGCATGGTGTCCTGCTGTGAGTTTTACAATAGGGAATGAGTCTGGTTTCTGCGCTGTTGCTTCATTCCTTCAGCCCTGCTCTTCACCAGATTGCGCTGCTGCTGAAATAATGAAGGCTGTTCTGTATCTCAGGCCGATGGATACGTGTTGTTAGTGCGTGATGTACTTGTACGCAACCAGAAGGAAGATGGAGAAGCAGACTGACCCCATGGAGGCTGAGTGTTGTGTAATGATGCTGTGTTCCATAAACGATGGAGTGATGCTATAGGTGCTGCTTTGGTGTTTCAGGGAGCCTGGACTCGCTGTTGTTGGTCATAGGTCATCCATCTGCCACCCAAATAACAGCCCTCCTGCTTCTTGCTCTGCACGTAATAGATTAACCACTGTTTGGTTGGGTTTTTTTTATTCTGAGGGCTTAGCAAGTGACAGAGACCTTTCTAATGAGAAGAAACTCAGCTGGGGTATGCTGGTGGCGCACCCTCCTCTGGCACTGCTTTTGAAATCAGCTGTGGTATGCAAGCATATTTAAATACTTTTTTTTTCCTCTGCCACTTAACATTGCAGTGAGTTGAGGTACCCTACACTCCCCAGTCCTTGAGCTGTGATTGCCTAACTGCTGCTGGCATGCTGTAGGCTGATGCTTAATGTGCTTGGCATCTCTCCATGCCATCGGTCAGCTCGACACTTTGGTTCACTGTTCCTTCTGCTAAATGCAGCACTTAATTTCCAAATCTGTAAGTCCTGAGGGTCAATCGCCAGCAAAGTGATAGTTACTGTTCTGCAGGAAGTAATTTTAAGGAGGTGTGGATTTCCCTGTGGCCAAGAAAGCTTCTTGTCATCCATTATTATTATGCTCCTGCGGCTCCTGCAATATGATGGTTTCTGGCCACGCAGCTGTGTCATTGTCTCCATACAGGTGATGATGTTTGTCCTTGATAGTGTGAGTATGAATGCAAGAAGGTTAAATGGCCTCTCTGCCTACTGCTCCTCATGTTGGTTTAGACCCCAATACTTTGTTCACAGAGCCAGTGGGATGCGGCTGGATCTTACAGATTTCTGTGCACATCAAGCAAAAGTGACCCTAAAATGGTCCCAAACCCCACTCCTACTGCCCTCAGTTCTCTTCCATAAAAAGTAATCTCTTTCTGTTGATGGGGTTTCTCCTTCAAGGTGTCTTCGCATAGCTACTCACAAATATCCTAGGGGCTTCCTGCAGATTATTATGGTTGTGATGAGAACCAGCACTCATCAATAATCTCTGCAAAGAGTGCTGCCCACATCATAAGCCTTTTGGCAAAAGGCTGGAGAACTGCTGGTGCTTATTTGCTGACAACCCAAGTAGTCCTATAGCAGCACTGGAAAACGGTACCACAAAATTAGGCTATTTTAAATGAGAGCTGGTTAAACTAGTTGAAATATGTTGGAAGGTTGTCTGATAATAGCAAGAGGACAGGGTTGTACTTCTGCTGGCTGTTTATGTATCTTATGTGTTTATGCCAGGCAGGACTCCACAGCACTGAAATGCCAGATGACTGTATTAGACTCTAAGGCTTTGTTTTGAAATGTATTTATGTTTCAATATGGTACCAGAGAAAAACACCTTCTCTGGTTGCAGCGTTGTTTCACAGAAATTGCAGAAGACTTCAAAGGTGGTTTAATATGTAGGGGAGATACAAAACAGGCATTTGTTTTGCTTGATGAGCCCCAAAATATTTGGGTGCAAATGAGTCTTCTACCTAGGCCTGCTGAAAAGTCTCATGGTAGTTAAATAGGTGACTTTCTTCCAACAGTTAAGCTGTTAAATACAGAAACTAATGAAAGAGTAGAGGGTTCTTTTCTTCACGAAGGAAATATTCCAGTCTCAAACCTTCGAATAAAACCTAAGTGGTATGTGGCAAATACCAACTTGACCAACCAAAAAGCACGTGGACCAACAGAAAGCTTCCCGTTTCCCTGAAGGTAGCCTCCTCAGGGCATGGGTGAGCATGGGTTGTGCCAGACAGAACAGGAGATCTGCAGAGGTTTCACCTGCGGGGGTCTAGGTGCAAGAGTGAAAGAAGGAGACAAGATCCTAAGATGACACAGTGTGTGAAGTAGGTAAAATATCAACTTTGAATGTATGGACATTCAGGACAATCCAGATAGGTTTGCTTTGGGCACACGTCACCAGTTGCCTTTACTGGTTGCTTCCTTCTGCTCAATCCACATGAAGAAACGGCGACAGACGTTTTCTTTTTGAACAGTATATTTGCTCAAGACAGCGATATTATCTGTGCCAGTAGTCTACTCAAATCATTAATTATAAATTTTTCCTATTCAGCTTTTTAAAGAGAGCTGAAGAGTCTTTGTGGTTTAGACTCCTTCATCTCCATCTTGCATTCTGCAAGCCAAGGTATCTTGTGCACTAATTGCTGAATCATATTTACTTTTCTTAGGTTAGAGCAAAGCTGCTTTTAAGCTGGGGGTCAATGTGGCCTCCATTACATATTGTTATAACAGGTCATAGAAACAGTTTCTTGCCATTTGCAATTTGAACCCATAACTCTTTAAGCTAGTAATATCCCCCCTTATTTATTTTTGTTAGACCTCATGAATGTCAATAAGTGAATGACATGCATTCATCAGCTGTGTAAATGAAATGATTGGCATTTGATTTTCTGCCTGATGCCTGCCTAGTGGGATTTCCATTTGGAGCTATTATTTCAGGCTCCTTTGCACTTGCTTCCCAATGTGTGCAGGCTTTGTAGGTTTTAGCAACTTAAGTATTTCAGACATTAATTCTTCTCACTTGTGAAAACATGATGTGTGTTGTAGAGTGCAGCCCCATCAAACTTCTCCAAATGATTCAGCTTAGCTCTCGAAACATGGGAGAAAATGATCACTTAATGTAGGGGATTCTCTTCTTTTTGTAAACTTATTTCCAAATGCCATGGGATGGTTTTGCTGCATCCAGGGAAGTATGACACGGCAGGAGTGGAGATGTGCTGCTGTTTGGTATAGACCAGGCTCTGTTGCAGGAGCAGCTCTTCCAGCTGGCTCAGGTTGACCCTGGATATAAACACGGCTTGTGCCTTGTGTCTCCCCTTGTGTTTGCTGGGATGGTGATGATGGGTAGTGGTTGGGGATGAAACTTCAAATTAGAGGATGAAGGAGAAGCTGTTTAAAACAGGGAATGCTTCCATTTTGGGTCTGGTGCTGAGCTCTCCATCTGTGCTGTGGGTGGGCTGTGTATGCGGACTGACTTGGCATGAGTAGCTCCTTATCCCTTTAGTGGGTAAACCAAGAGCAGTGCCTCCTTGGTCAGCTGCTGCCCCCCACGCATGCAAGTGCTGGAGGCTCAGACTTTTAGAGATGGCTGTCCTTAGTTCCAGCCCTGGGCTTAACTTCAGCAAGGATTTTGTTACATGCAGAAACTCTGCCCTCACAGTGCAAGGGTATCGGCAGAACTGATACTAAACTACCTGGTGCTGCCCACCACCCTCCCTGGAGCTGCCTTCCTCCTGCGTAACCTCCCTCCTCACCCTCATGTGCCCAGATCTGGCCTCACAACCAGGTGAGAAAGATTGTCCCTTTAATGAGGAGGCAGTAAAAGCGCTCCCTTAATACTTGTGCTTCTCCTGTAATCTTCCTCATCAAAGCATGTCTTGGGGCATGAGCAGCTGCCAGTTTGTTTAATGGTTAACTGGATTGTAACACAAGTGATGGAAAAGTGCGCATCGTCTTCCAAGGGTATGTTAAGGAACCCTATGGTCAGAGCTTGTGCATTGGTGCTTCCCAGAGACGCTAGCTCTCATGTGGGATAAATAGCCCAGGTATAGACTTCGCAGCCTTAGTGATAAACGTTGGTTGATAGCAGCGCATGGTGGAAGAGATTTGCTCCTGTGTTGTTGGTTGGGTGTTTTTGTTGTTTTTTTAAAGCTGTAGTTACATAGTGTTCTAAGAATGGGGTGCCTCAACTTTCTAAACAAGCCTATTAATCTTTGGCTGGCTGTCAAGCATGCAGGTTCAGATTTCATCCTCTCGTGGGTGTGTGTATTAGCTCTTGTGGATTGATTGGATCTTGGTTCTTGGATTGATAGGGATGTAGTTAAAACTGAGGAAAAATGGATGCAGCTGCTGTTGTCTGTCCTAATACTTTCCTAACTGCTTTTGGGGGAGGTGAGGTGGGGTGGTGCTTTAAATGTGTTACAATCCTAATGGATTAACTTGTTAAAGTATTTGTGGCTTCACTGGGGAAAAATGCCTTTATTGTGTGTAGTGTTTTCAGTTTGTGAGTCAGTGTCATTGTTTTACAAGGCTGCTGGAGAAAAGTCCTTTTGCTGAGGAAGCTCTGGCAATGTGAACCTTGCTCTGTGTGTGTGTTTGTTTTTTCTTTTCTCCTGAAATTAATCACTTGTTACTTTGCTTTTGATTTCCAGGGTCTTGGTTGGTGCTCCCAAGGCAGACTCTAAATACAGCACCTCTGTTCAGTCCCCAGGAGCAGTGTTTAAATGTCGAGTCCATACCAATCCTGACAGGAGATGCACAGAACTGGATATGGGTCGAGGTAGGTAGTTATGATGCTTAGTGGGGAGAAGGGGGGAGCCAAAAAAAAACAAACCATACCCCAAATGGCTAGCAATCCTCCTGACAGCTTCAGAGTGGCCCCAAGACACTGAGAGGGATTTGTCAGCCTCCCCTCATGGATTTTGAGCACTGGTAGCAAAGGTGTCATATTCTCTTCAGCATTATGAAGTAGCATCTCACCTGCTGCTGGTGTCCTCCCAGTGCCCCTGCTCGCTCTCTCCAGTGAGTACCCAGGCAAAGGTGGGTTTTTCCCTGCTTACCCAAAGCTGCTGTCTTTTCTCCACCTGCTTCAGTGTGACTTTGCAGCTTGTCAGTGGGTATCTGAGCGGTTGAGAGCGCTGCTGCCTACTCCAGGCAGTGCTGAAATAAAGGTGTGTGGGATGACCCCAGGCATTGTGGTGGTGGGCCCGTGATGTGCGGTGTTATTAGCAATGTGGTGATTTGTGGGTTCCATTGTAATGCAGCACGTTGTTCCTTGGGTTTGCTTCTTGTGCTAAAGAAAATAAGTTTCTTGGTGAGAGCCATGCTTCTATGCTATTGCATGTGATCAGGATCAAGTTTGGTTTCTCTGATGTACTGTCTGAATTGGGGTAAAGTGGAGTCCTGAAGGAAAGCTCTGATCTAAAACCTTGTGATGGATTCTGATGGAGAAAATTGAAGCCTTTTAAGATTTTGGTTTTCTTGGTGACATGCATGTTATTGCTTTCTCTGCCTATAAAAAAGACATGTTAGTATTGGTCATCTTTTCATGACTGAATCAAGTAGATTTTATTTTTATGAAGCTTACATGTGTTAAAACAGTGTTTTGGCCAAGTTTGACTTGTCCTGCTTCTGTAATGTAAACTCTCTCTCATGGATTCGTCCATACTGCCTGGCAGGACTAAAGATTCAGGCCACATTTTTTTTTTTAAGTGCCCCAGATCTCATTTTCAAGAGTAATTTTTGCTTTGATCACATTCTGTAAGCGATCTCGCATCTCCCCCACTGACTTCAGTTGGATGGTTTATTCAAGCAGAGCTGTGGACATGCTTTAATAGCTGCTGGCTCTTTGGGACAGGGTCTGTCCTCTACTATGTATTTGTATGATGCCTAGTAAGAGTGAGAGCATCACCCTTTTTAATGCATATAAGACCTAATAATCAGGATGAAAGGGGAAAAAAAAAGCACTGTCAGGCATATGTTTGATTGGCGATCTCGTTTCTTGTAGGGATTCTTTGGTGGGTATTTAAAACTTGTGTCTCCTTGGCTTGCTGCCTTCCTCTCTTTCTGCAGGCAATTCTCGGGGCAAGCTCTGTGGAAAGACCTGCAAAGAAGACAGAGATGATGAATGGATGGGCGTGAGCCTGGCTAGACAGCCGAAGGCTGGTGGAAGTGTGCTGGTAAGTCCACTTTTTTCTTTGATCTCATTAAAACCGTTGCTGCTGTCTGACTCTAATGCTAAACACGTCAGGATTAATGTGTTCGGTAGTGACTGACAGAGTCCAGCTTTATGGGCAGCAGGTTCCGTAGTCCCTTCCTTCAAGCGGAAGCAAAAGTGAGCCCTAGCCAGAAAGCTTTATTTATAGAGGGAGGACTTCAAAGCCGTCACACCTGACTTGTGTCACCCAAGGGCTTCCTCCTAAATCTGAGGGATTAAATCTTTGAACAGAACAAATAGAACTTTGTCTGGAAGGTACCTGCTAGTTTGTTCTTTTTGTCATTTGCCTGTATTTATGTAGGGAATGTGTATGCATCCGTTTTCTCTGAGCGTATGTATTGCGTGTCAGAACTTACCCTGAAAAATGTAAGATGAGTCTTTGTGGCGATACTTTATATTAATTTTCCTTTAACAAGGCAGACAAGTTGAGAGTAGAGATGACTTAGTTGTGTGTGGGTGGCCTTGTTGTCTTTGATATGGTTACCATGCAAATAGACAGGTCAAGGAGAGCAGCTGTTATCTTTAGGATGCGAAATTTATCTTTGTAAAACAACACTTCCTGTGCTGGGGGGGGAGGGGACATCTCGAAGAGAGCTGGGCAAAAACCTTTCTAAAATACACGGGTATATTATGATCAATAGTTGTCTGGGTTTACATCTGCGGTTGGGTTCTGACTGTCTACCTGAGTGAGTCTGTCCACAGGAATGTTAAGTGAAACAAAAAAAATTTGCAATGAAATGTTGCACGTGGCAGGCAAATTTCAAGCTTGTATCAGAGTAACCCTGACAACAATCAAATTCTACACACCGCTGTTTGGGAGTTGGAAACTTGCAGTATGACCCTGTCTTTCCAATGAGACAGGGGATTGCCCTGAGACAGGGGATTGCCCTGGTACAGGGCAGCAAACTGTCACAAAGCTGCTAGTGAGAAAGACCTCATACAATGATTACTGTGCCAACCACCTGTGGACAAAGCTGCTTCACTCAAAGGCGTTTTTCTTAATATGCGCTTAGAGACCAAACGTTTACGACCCAAGTTCTTGCGCACCAACTTCCCCATGGAAGGGCAGGTGGTTTTTATACCTTTCCGCGATAGTACTGTGGTATTTTATCTGATTGTCTCTTTTGGTGTACAGCTTGCCGGTGCTACAGAGGCTGGCTGATGCTCTGCTTTTCTTTGATGTTTTAGATTTGTTCATCACTAGAGGAGGAGGGGAAAAAGAGGGGCATAAATAAAATACACTGTAAGCATGTATAGCAGAGTACAAAACTAAGGCAGTCATGCTAGTCTAAGCAATTAATGTTTTCAAGGGATATTCTGTTCTATATGTGTGCTAAGAGTCTTGCGTGACAACTGAGGAGTAGCTTGCGCTGCTCAGGATAACACTATCTCAAGACACGGCATCCTCTCCATTTTCCAGTCATCGGTGTGAACTAGACAAATTCTTGTCCCATTTTCAAATGCTAGTGCATACCCTTTTTTTAGGCAATGCTGAGACGTTTTTGTAAAAATGTGTTAAGATATCTTAAGAATAATGGTTTCATGTATTTTGGTTCAAAGGGGAATAGGTTGCAGCTCATGCTTAGGTGTCATCTCCCTCGGCAGAAGTAGCAAAGGAAGGAAAAGTTGGTGCGGGGAAAAAAGCTGGGCAACTACCAAGGCTGGGGCTGACTGCTCACTGGCTGAGGGGAGGCTAGAAAGGTGAGAGTCATGGGCAGGCTGTGAGGGCTTAGACTGGGGCTGAGGGGATAGAAATTTCAGACATAAAGCAGGTTAAAAGCAAAATGCAGCTAAAGTATAATGCACATCTGGTGGTGGGCTTATTCTGGTGCAGCTTAAGCTGGTAAAATATCTCCACAAGTTATGCTGATTTAATGAAGTCCTAAGCCATCCCTCTGACTAGATTATACTGCCCTCACCAAGTAGATAGTGCCTGGATACTTGAGGATGTTTAAATGTCTAATTCTCACTGATTTCAGTGAGGTATTTATCACCAAAGTGCTCTGTCTTAAACTACTAATTAAATATCTGTGCACATCTGTGTGTAGACAGTCTGGAATGAAGGCATACGGATTCCTTTGTGGATGGAAAATGCCTGGCTGTTTTAGGGCATTGTTACTCTCTGTTTTGAGATACCTTTTAAATGAAAAGATTTGTGACTTTCCCTTAAGCAGATGGTATTTAATTTGTGTGCTCTTCTAGTTTTAAAGATCAGGATTTCTTTAAAATGCAGTTGTCTTTGAAGCACCTGTAAGAAACTGGTGTTCTGAGATGTGTCTGAATGTGCAGATTTTAGCTTTTTAACAAAATTACTAGCTATCTCTGAGCGATGCCCAGTAGTTATGAGTATGTACATTCTGTATTGTCAGGCCTTACCCCTCTATTTACTGCATCTCTTCCAGGGATTCCTTTAACAGAGTGGTATCTTTGTGGTCAATAGCCCTGGATGGATTTTTCTTTTGCATAAATATGGGTAGTTGCTTTTTAAACCTGTGTGAATGTTCATGCTCTTGACATCCTGTATTAGAGGAATTAGTCCCACAGTTGAACTGTGGATTGTACAAAGAAGCTCTTGCTTTTGCTTTGAAACTGCTTAGTGGCTTAAATTTCTGTGTTATCAGCATTCCCCAATTACCTGTAAGAGTACCAGCTTCAGTGGAAAGGAACAGTAGGGAAGGTGAGGAGTGTGCAACTGATGTCTGGTAAAGTGGATTGTGCTTGAGCCCATATTGGGCCAGGATGTTACTGAACCAGAGTTTTAAGTTTGTGTGACAGACTAAATAGAAAAGCATCAAACAATGAAGATTTAAACAAATGAAGTCAGATTAGCTAGAAAAGCTCTGAGTTTGCAGTTCAGTGGCTTCCTGTCCTTAGCTATGCTATCAGTCAATATTTGCATTAATCTAAGTGCTGCAATAATACAGCTGAAATTACCAACCACTTTTTTCAAACTGAAACAGGAAAAGTCCTCCTTTTACATTTGTTGGGAGAGGAACTGGGGACAGTGCATGATGATTTGGAGATAAGCCACATCCTTTGGTCTTGCTCTTCCTAAATACCTGCCATGTCTGTTGTTACTCTGGTTTTTATCAAGTGTTGCATTTTTTCATTTTAAGTAGTTTACTTACGGGCACATTTAGTAAATCTCTGTGTGTGTCTAAAAAACAAACAAACAAAACCCCAAAGCCAAACCAAAAAAAACCCCCATCACTGCAGGAAAGCCAAAGTTGTCCTAGGGAAGAGCCAACCAGAAGTGGTCTGAAAGCGGCATGTTCAAAGTCCCTTATTTGGCCTCTGACTTTAGGAGTCAGCAGAGGGCTCTCTAAGGACCATGTGTTCAGGTGGGGCACTTGGCCTCTGAAGTGAAGCCTTGGTCTCTTGTGTGGCTTTTCCTATGGTGCAAAGCCCATGGCTAGCGTTCAATATGCAAAAGGACAAAGTGGCTGCAGTTTGAAATGGCCTATTCATTATATTGCGGTAATGCAGTGTCTGCATCAATAGAGACCTCTGTGTGCTTTGCCCAGAAGCGTTTTATTTTGCTTCAAGGGTTTGCATTCTTTCTTCCCTGTTCTATGGTAGAGCCATAACCTGTGCCCTAGCAGCAGCTGTTGAGCACCGAAGTGTGCTGATGGCTTCTTCATTTCACTGGGGGCTGCCTATAGCTTGCATCTAAAAAAGGGTGTCAGTTGTTTGCAATCAACTTAGGAAAAAAAAAAAAAAAAAAAACCACACAGGAAAAACCCTCTCTGCATCATCAAATTCAGGTGACTCATCTCTGTTCCCAAGTCCTCTTCGGACATGTGCCATCAAAGAAGGAAGGCTGTAGCCACCTTTGGTAGCACATCACCTTGCCTCAGCAATGTTGAATAACTCAGGGACTGCATACTGTAATCCAACTAAATATTTTTGGGAAGGCAGCAGAATCAAAACCAGCTGTGGATGAGCTTTGCCATGGCAGGGAGACAAATGTGCTGGTTGCCTGGCTGCAGAGAAATGAGTTTCAGGGAGGAAGAGGAGCTGCTGAACTCCTGTCCATTGGGAAAATGTCAAATTCTGCAGGTGTGGCGTGGGGGTATCTGGGGAAGCCCCTGCTGAGGTAACTGAGGTGGAGATCATCTCTTGGAGCTACAGTTACGAGCTGTCCGCAGACTCAGGCAGTCAGTGGTAAACTGTAGTGTGCCTGATTGCACAGCATGCTGAAGGTACGGAAAAGTGATCATTAAAACCAAAACCCGAACCCTGACCGAGTAGGTAAGTGTGCCCAGAATTGCTAAACTGAGCCCATAGCCTCCAGCTGATTTTGAACCTACTTCTTATGCAGCAGATCCTTTTTTTTCTCCTTTTATTGTTCTGCCTTTCTTGGCCTCTGCACCTCACTCCGAAGCAAAGCTGTCCTGCTTGTGATGAAATGCTGCTGCTCTCCCTGAGTCTGTCATTTGTGGTCCTCTGGGAGAGATTGGTAGGTTAATTTATGTGAGTCCCTTGCAGTTTCAGAGATACAAAATGTCAAGGAATTTACAATATCACAATCCTTTATTTGTCTTTCCATAATTTTAAAAAATACTCTTCATCTGTTTCTGTTTGAGTTTATATCTGGAGTTCGGGTTGAGTTGACTGTTGCTGTAATGGTGTGTCTTTATGGTACTGTCTTTAAAAGGGCTGTGCACGTGTATATTTGTGCTCCCAGCACAGGTCCGTCAGGACAGAAACTATTTCCTGGTTACTCTGAAAACGAGCATTTCAAGTGCTGGTTTTTGTTGCTGTTGATTTTTGAATGAGTGGTGCATGGGGATTAAAATCATAACTGAGCTTCCTTGAAGCACGTAAGGGAGTCCCCAAAGCTCTTTGCAGGACTCCTCACATGCATTTGGCTGCTGAGCAGATGCCATCAGAAGCATCCTTTGTGTCATAGGTGGCAGCCTGTGCCACACAGGGCGGTGCAGAGCTTTCCACGGCCCCCAGAGTCCCTTGTTATCCCTCTGCGATAGCTATCTTCAGGAGATGTATGCTTCTCCTTGAGTACTGGAAGCTAGGAAAGCAATAACTATCGAACTCCAAACGCAGCACTGCTAACAGCAGAGCAGGCTTTTGCACAACTGGTTTTGCTCTGTTTCAGTTAAAAAAGTGAGAGTAGTATTACCTTTTTATGTCTTTCTGAGGTTGAGTATATGGGAAGGGGCATGTGTTGATGGCTGGATTGGATTTTGAGCTTCCCAGTGGCTGACACACTTCCCAGTGGCTGACACGCTTCCCAGTGGCTGACACGCTTCCCAGTGGCTGACACACTTCCCAGTGGCTGACACACTTCCCAGTGGCTGACACACTTCCCAGTGGCTGACACACTTCCCAGTGGCTGACACACTTCCCAGTGGCTGACACACTTCCCAGTGGCTGACACACTTCCCAGTGGCTGACACACTTCCCAGTGGCTGACACACTTCCCAGTGGCTGACACACTTCCCAGTGGCTGACACACTTCCCAGTGGCTGACACACTTCCCAGTGGCTGACACACTTCCCAGTGGCTGACACACTTCCCAGTGGCTGACACACTTCCCAGTGGCTGACACACTTCCCAGTGGCTGACACACTTCCCAGTGGCTGACACACTTCCCAGTGGCTGACACACTTCCCAGTGGCTGACACACTTCCCAGTGGCTGACACACTTCCCAGTGGCTGACACACTTCCCAGTGGCTGACACACTTCCCAGTGGCTGACACACTTCCCAGTGGCTGACACACTTCCCAGTGGCTGACACACTTCCCAGTGGCTGACACACTTCCCAGTGGCTGACACACTTCCCAGTGGCTGACACACTTCCCAGTGGCTGACACACTTCCCAGTGGCTGACACACTTCCCAGTGGCTGACACACTTCCCAGTGGCTGACACACTTCCCAGTGGCTGACACACTTCCCAGTGGCTGACACACTTCCCAGTGGCTGACACACTTCCCAGTGGCTGACACACTTCCCAGTGGCTGACACACTTCCCAGTGGCTGACACACTTCCCANTTCAGTTAAAAAAGTGAGAGTAGTATTACCTTTTTATGTCTTTCTGAGGTTGAGTATATGGGAAGGGGCATGTGTTGATGGCTGGATTGGATTTTGAGCTTCCCAGTGGCTGACACACTTCCCAGTGGCTGACACACTTCCCAGTGGCTGACACACTTCCGCCTTAGGGATGTATTTTTTGGTGATGATGAGATGCTCCATGGGTAGCTCTGAGGTACTGAGGCAGAAAAATGGGTTGGCACAAAGGGAAAAAGACAGAGAGGGTCTCATCTGGGGAGGATAGGTTCAGATGTGGGCATCTTGAAGGGAGCTGACGCAAAGTTTCCAGGAAAAGTTGAAAGTATGTGGAGGAGATGATTTGTAGCATAGAGGCTCGTCCGCTTGCATGGGACCAAGCCTTAAATGGTATAAATTGACACATCTACACTGTCTTGAGTGACTTAAACCAGCTGGAGATATGGCCCAGCATGTACTCAAGTTCAAAGCCCTTGCTGTTTCACATTTCATTTCCTTTTATTCCAAGTAACTCCTGAGCATCAGGCAACTTGTGGTTTGTCTGGCAGCAATGCAGTGTTAATTTTTGGAGCAAATGGGTTCTGGGAAGGTGTGAACTAGGCTGTACGTTGCTTGTATGTGTGCCTGTGTGTGGCAGTTGTACTGAGCAAGTGTCCTGGTGAGACTGGTTTAGCTCTGGTTTTGCAGGGTGATCTTATTCTTCACTATGAAGGGAAAGGCACCTCGATCTCTGCAGCTCATCTGCGTCTTGACTGATGGTGCCACTCCTGTTGCCATGAAATCTCTGGCATTTTCACTTAAATTCATTACCACTAATCAAGGCCCAGCTCCTCTGTCACCAGAAACAAAGCTGCCTTTCCCAGTGAGACAAACATTTGACTCACACGTGCATCCTCTCTGGTGGGATAACCTTCTAATATTGCCTTAGTAACCTTCTGAGACTTATCATCCATTCTGATCCTTTTACATGTATTCTCAATGTCTTTATTCCCGTCTTTCCCCCTTTTCTTGCTTGGCTGGGTTCTGTTAGTGCATCTTCAGTTAGAAAAGCTTCACTGGTTATGAAGGTTCATACACAGTGAGAGATCTTGAAATCTCCAACATGGGCTCTGTCTTGCTTTGACACCTGCTCTTTTCCTAGTCATGCACACGTGAAGGCTGAGATCTGAGCTGCCAGGTCAGGCAGTGTCAGCTGCAGAAGACTGCAGAGAGAAGATACTTTACCTAGAAAGAGTGGGATGTAAGGAGAGGACAGTGGGTTCGTGGGGAGAAGGCGATGCTCGGAGGTCCTGTTCATGCATGGTGCTCTGCCTTGATCAGAGGGCTCTTCTGTGACTCTGGGTCAATAACGCATGTGATATGATCTGTTTAGGCATGCGCACACCGCTGGAAAAACATCTACTATGAGACAGAGTACATCCTGCCCCATGGTTTCTGCAACATCATTCCCCCCAACCTGCAGCCTAATGGGAGGAAGCTCTTGCCCTGCTACGAAGGTAAGGAGTGTGGGGGCTGGGAGTGGGGCTCCCCTCCCTTGCATGCTCTCATTTTACAGCTGCTGTGTTTTCCCTTTATTTCCCAAACCATCCATAGTAACCCTCACTACTGATTTTTCTTTTTTTTTTTTTTTTCTTTTTTTTTTTGGTAGCATACAGCTGTTTTGCGGCACAGCTGGGATGGCAGTTGGGTTTGGGATGAAGTTGGGAGAGTAGCACAATGACTGAATGGGCCTTGCGACTTACTGTGCATGGTTGCACTTTACTAGAGGAATAATATGTTTCTGAACTGTGTTTTTGAGACAACAGCTCTCTCTTCCCTTGCGTGAATAATCAGTAGATATTGATCTGAGCTTGGCCTTTCATGCTTCGCTGTGGCACAGAGTCAAAAACGTTGAATTACGTTGCAATCGGGAACCAATTTTCCCATCTTGTGGAAACACCTTCATTTTTGTGCTGAGATTATCAGACTATGAGAGGTGGAAAAAGGGCTTCTTAACTTGGACAGAACTTCTGCAGCAGTTTATATTAACCTGCTGCTGTGTTTCAAGTGCCATAAGGTGTCTTGGTCCCTGTTTGGATCCTCCGAAGGTCTGGGTTTGGGGTGCATGGAGAGGGAGGGCTCCGGCTATGACCAGTGGGTGGCTGCACCTGTTGGTTCTGCTCCAAATCCGAAGTGTCAATGTTTTAATTTTCTAGCTCTCTGATGCATGTGAGACTCTTGTATCATGTTTCCTTTCCTAAAGACTTCAGAAGACAGTGTCTCTTCGGCCAAAAGCAATTAACTAAACCAGAGGCATTAGTATGTTGTTAGGAAGAAGGCAGGGTATCTCCTAAGATTTCTTGGCCTTCAGAGAAACATTTTGGGGAAAGCATCTTCTTGGTTTCTTCTGTCTGTCCTGTGCATCGTCTTTCCCCTCTCGCCTGTAAGAGCCTGAGAAAGCATGGGAGTTCAGAGACCAGGACACAGTAGGGTTTGTTGTGGGCAAGACCTCTGATTTTATTTATTTACTTTTATTAATTTCTCCCCATCCAAAGTTGGCAGCGGCCACCAGCGGGCTAGCTGCTGACATTAGTAAATGTGAGAAGAGGGATAAGGCGGTGGATGTCCTGGCAAGTTTCTCTGCTGCTGGCAGGTGGCCGTGTCCCAGATCAGTGGCCCGTGAAGCCAGCTCTGTGACAGAATTGGGTCCACTCCATGCCCGCTCTTTCTCCTGAGGCGGCTCCTTACCTCCCTCTGGGCTTTGCTCGGGCAACTGTCACCGCAAACCTATGCACCTCCTGGACACGGCACACACTTGTGGATTGAGCATTTCCCAGCACTGAAATTGGTAATTACTTGAAATGTGAGGGGTTTTGAAGCTCTTGACCCAGCCATGCCAGCTGCTCTGCAGCAGAATACAAGTCAACTATGTAAGCCTTCCTGTTATGAGCACCATCCTACTGCTTTTGTCCTTTTTTTTTTTTTTTTTTTCTCCCCGCTTGTTCCTGTCAGCAAAATCAGAATAAGGCCTCACACTGAGGTAGTGCACTGCAAATCATCTGATTATAACTTTATGGTCAACACGCATGCTGGGGATCCCTTTGAGCCTGTGTCACTGCTCCTGTGCTGCCTTAAAAGTGGCTTGCCTGAAGCTCTGGCAGGAAGGTAGTTTCTGGAAGAGACAAACCGCTTGTGTTTTTCTGTGCGTCATGTCTTCGGAGTAAAACTGCTGCTAATCTGACAGGATATTTGCCAGGAATTGCTAGAAAATAGAAATGTGGGGGCCTAGTACTCGCAAAGCAGCCAGTGGAAAGTTGGCAGGGCTGGTGCAGTACAATTTTGGCTTAATTTCACTCCGTGCTAGAGTGAAAATTGGAGGTTTGGGACTGATTTTTCTCCCCCCACATCAGACATGAAATCACAAAGTATCACGAGGGATGGCTGCATTTGTTTACTCCTGGATCTTCTAGGTTTCAGTAAAACAAGCTTAAGGAGAGAGATAGCCATGGTATGTCATGCAGAGCGATTCATTGTTTGAGGTTTGCTGTGAAATGAGATTGCAGTCATCTTGTAACTCTTTTCCTTCACTTTCTGGAAGCAGAAGAAGAAATTCTCAGCCACTGACAGTGAGGAACAGCCCAAAGGGGAGAAGCGGTGACTCTGATAGGGATAATAAACACGGCGCGTAATGCAGCTAAAGTGCCGCTACACCGAGAACCTTTGTGGCTGTTGCTGGGAGGCTGCCAGAGCTGCGGCTGCAAACCCTGCACCAGGGAGTGCGCCTTCACCTGCCGAGGTTCTGGTGTCTTGGCCTTCTCCAGGACTTGCCATGCACAAACGGGTGCAGGCAGTCGCGTGCTCGTTTCCAGAAGCCCCGTCGTCAGTGCAGCTAAGGCGATAAGTCTCCTAAGAGGCTGGTGTGTCCACGTGGTCCACAACCAGAGCTGGCTCTTGCCCAACTGGCAAAGGGTGCAGGCCAGTTGAGTGCACATTAGTCTCCATGCATCTCTGTGTGTGTGTGTGTGTGCACCTTGAAACGGATTATTAGCTTGTATAACAAAAGTCTTGTGCCAGAAAGGGAGAGGAGTCTGACCTTGGGACAGATGTACTTAATGCATACGGTATGTTTTCTCTCGACATAAAGCAGGCTTAATAATTAAAGACAAAGGAGGAAATGGATATTTCCTGACTGGATGGTAGTGGTGCAACAACATAGTAGCCTCTATCCATCTTACTCTTGTCCGGCTTCCCTGAAGGGGCTGACAGAAGTCTGGAAGTGATTGAGAGCTAATGAGAACAGCAGCAAGCCTAATAGTTAAATGCGATCTTTCTGAGTAGGAACTAATCTGGTTTATGAGCTGAATGTCCTTTGTGGTATAGCTGGCGTATGGAGCCACAGTCTTCCAGGCAGTGCTTTCACTTGTTTATTTTTCCTGTAGTTTTAATGGCCTTCCAAAAAAAAAAAAAAAAAAGAAGAGAGAGAGAAAAGAAAAAGGAATCTGCCTCTTCATGCCCACCCCGATGCATTCAGTTTGCAAAGAAGGGTGGCCACATCTACTGTAAGAAGCAGCTCAGCTTACAGGGAGAGTTGAGATGGCTTCCTGCTCCTCTGCGGTAGGAGTTGGTGGTGGACGTGGGGAAGATTGATGGACCCTTTGGTTAGTAAATAAGGGGAAAAGCACATACTCACGTGCCTTGCCTCCAAAGGGATAAGCAAATTTTCTCACAGTGTCCAGACCACATTTGGTTTTCTGGGAGCCATCAAAACATCCCTTCTTTGTGGTGCAAACCCAATACCACAATGCTAGGTCAGAAAGATTACCACTGTTTTCCTAGTGTAGTTAAACACTGTCCAATAGGAAGGAAGAGGCTTCCCATGCAAATGATAGTTTACTGTAACTGTCCACTTTGCTTCCATCTGTGAAGATGGTGGATACAGGATTTTATTGCATTGTGGAGCTCGTGCTATGTTATGGCATTGAGGTTTGCTCAGAGAAGAGGTTGAGGAGCATTTGCTTTCAGAATTGTCACACATCACAGCTTATCCTGGTTTTTTGTATATCTAATTGTTTTATCCAATTACTTCTCCTCAGCCGTACTTCTCTTATAACCTGAGATCTTCATGGCTACAAACCAATACCATCTTCTTGTCTTTTTTGCTTTATGTATGTATTTATGGTACACCTTCAAAGCTGCAGAGGCAGCCACCTCTTCCAGACTCAGCCTCATCTTACTGCTTTGCTATCAGCTGTTACTGCAGCAGTTAGTGGCTTGTGGTCTGTGTAATTAGGAGTGCACAGCAGTCTGTGGGCAGATGAGAAAGAACAATAAAGAAGTGTAAAAACAAAGGATCTGTTCATGACAGCAGTTACTGCCTTGGAGCTATTGGAAACTACCGAATCCTCTGTATGACATATTTAAACCTCATGCAAATGTTGCTATTCAGGTGTGCAAAAGCTGTGAGCTGACACAGTAACTGCATAGTTTCCTGCTGGTTGATCGTTTCACTGCATTAATGGGTGAATGGATGCATGACAGTGTCGTATGAGTGCCACTGCTGTGCACTGAAGTGGAGGGGAGGTGGAAGCAATCTTGGTTTTCATGCCTTTTGGGCTCATCCACTGCTTAGCAGAGGCAGACCTGCTCTATAGGGAGGAGGCAGAAGTCTGTGGGGCTGGGAAGTGACAATCCAGGATGTGGGGGGCTGCTCTGGGCTGTGACCATGGGTGTGTAGGCAGGAGTAGACCTACTCAGCCTGTGGGAAAGGATTGGGGGAGCTGCAGGCAGGTGGGAGTTAGGTAGGCTGATGAGGAGGGGTGGTTTTGTGCTGAAATGGTTATGATGGAGACAAGGAGCTCAGTGTCTATCTGGGCTGGGCTGCTGGCTCCCTGGGGAGGACTGCCTCTGTCTGAATCCCCCCAAAACATGGTGTTGATTTCTGCCCTCTGTCAGTGGAGGTTAAATACTCAAGTAGCCTCAATACCTGGGTTGTTTGGGCATTTGTGCTTCCATTTCCTCTTCAAAAATGTCACTAAAGCTGTTTTTTTTCTCAGAGGCATTAAGAAAAGAGGTTAATTGGTATGTGTGACATGCTCAGACCCCATGATAAGATTGAATCTTGATACCTGTAGGGAGGAAGGATGGTCATTGCTTTGCATTGTTGCTGTATGTCATGCTGTGCTACTGTAATGAATCTATTTATTCTTTTTCTGTAAGATATATTTTTTCTTGAAGTATTGTCAGGTATTTTTTCAAGTCAAAATGTTGTGATGTCTTGTCTTCAGTTCACAGAAGCACTGGTTATATCCAAACTCTGAATTTAATTGAAATGGTATAAGCCCATCTATTCACTGTTCAACCACAATGTAAGTAGTTATTTAAGTGAAACATAGGGCCATTATTTCGAGCAGACAGTATTGCCGATAGAATTGTCTTAAACACTGAACATCACAGAAAGCTGTGAACGGTGTTGGTGAAAATATGACCTTCAGTGGATATACCAACTCAGTTTATTACACAACCATTTAAACCACCAAATCTTTCCCATTCCTTACGCACTGCAGTTAATAATAATTTGATTCATTTACAGAACAATTGAATTTTCATTGCCTGACAATAAAAACAATGTATGTGTCTCTGTTCCTTTTCTAATATGTAGATTGCTGATGAAAATCAGCTGTCTTGTGTTCTCTGATGTTGGGGCTTTCGTTTCAAGTTACTCCCTGATCTGAATTTGGTGTCTTTTTTTTTTTTTTTAAAGTAGACGAAACTATATTGTAAGAAAACAATGCTGCGAATTCAACAAGTTTTAGAAGTTATTGGAAAAAATGGCTTAATTTTTGTGCATATATTGTTTTATCAGAAGAAAATCCTATATTTACCCTAAGAAATGAAGTAATTTTGCATGTTTGTTAAACACAGCTGTGTGAAGCTATGGATCTATCTACCACCCTTGAATAGCTGTCTTGTTCCATTGCTGAAGCTCCTACCATTCCTTCTGCCATCCTCCTATGGTTTTGCGTGCCTTTGGTTTTAATTTGCAGCTGAGTTCAGGGGACAGCTTGTGTGAGCTGGGTCACTTGCACCTGCAGGCATGTGTGGATGGGGCCTCTCAGGTGGCTGGAGTTATGTGGGACGATGGTTTGGAGACATTCAAGCCTCACCCAAGTCTAAGGCAAAGCTCTGATGGCTGGGGAAGTCACCATTTTGTTTGAAGCTTTTAAGTGTTGCTGAATCAGGAAAAAAAAAAAAAAGGTGCTGGAAAGGCTGTTTATAAAAGAAGAGAAGAAGAAACTTGAAAATCCAGAATAAAACGCAAGTTTTATTTGCCTCCCCTCCCACACTGGTGCGTTCCCCATGGTTATGTCATTATTTGCCTGACCTATACCTTTCACTGTGCAAATTAAATAACCTATGGAAATTTTCCTTTTTTATTTTAAAACAATTTGAGCCCTGTGTTTTTTGAAGGGGAGACACGTAAAGAAAGCATGAGCCAAACATAACACAATTTTATAGGGAAATACAACATTTTAAATCCATGAACTTGTCAGCGGGACCTACTTATAGCGGTTGGTTATGGGCCTGACACAGAGAGCCATCATCGCTTGCTCTCAAAAGAAATATATGCATAAGAAGTCCTCTCTTCTCCAGTCCCAGATGAGGGGCCCATTTGGCTTTTAAGAAGCTGTGCCCTTGCCTGGGTCATGAATAAGACCTAGCAGGGACCGTGGCCCCTAGTGCCTGAAGGGGTGGTGGGCACTGTGGTCTCGGGGCCTGGCTGGCCATGGCTGCGTGTGGCCCGGGGCTGGCTTTTCAGGCAGGGCACGGTGCTCACTTGTGCTGCCTGAGCACCAGCCTGAGCCCTTCTAGCCTTCCATCAAAAAAAAGAAAAAAACATTCTGTAAAGTGGGATTTAAGAAGGCAGTCTCTAAAGTCTTGAGCTTTACAAAAGCCTTCTGTCAATTTTAGCAAGTAAGGCCAAAGGATACTTCCAGCCCTCCAGGGCCACAGTGGCTAGTGACGTTTTGTTTCGAATTACAGTAGGTCGAGTGCAAAATTGGGAAGAGGCAAGGTCTGTTCATACTTCAGTGCCTCATGTAAAGGGAAAACCTTGGCTGGAAGTGAAAGCATCTGAATGGGACAGATGTGGAACTTGCCGCATTTCTTCCTATGCAAGGGTAGGAATCCAGCCATAGCAAAGGCAGGGCTTTTAGGGCATGAAACAGCATTATTTTTCAGGAAATGCCAGAGGGAGAAACCTCATTTCCTTGGCTCTCTGAATAAAAAATTTCATATCAATAATTTTTTTTTTTTTTCCCCAGGCAAGGAGTGCCTGGCTCTGTGAAAGACTATATGTGGAGAGCTAGTGCTTCAGAGCCCCAGCACATTCTCAATAGCCATGAGTAAACATGGGTTTCATTTCTCAGTGGCATTGTTATTGTGCATTCCTACAAGGAAACTGAAGTGTGCTTCTGGCCCTCCTGGTCTGCTGGGACACACATCGGCTTTGGCAGGACCCCGCCTCGGCCAAGGGCATTAGGCATTTGAGCTGTAATTTGTGGATCAAGTCACTGCTCTGCATGGCCTCTCCAACTAAACCTCTCCCTGTGCAACTGGTATGACATCAGCAAATTCCTTAAAATCTGAGCATCTTTAAGATGTTAGGAAGAGACTATATAATATGTAAAGGGGGAATGGTGTGTGTCTGTGTGTGTATATATATACACATACAATGTTTTGAAAAAATTCTGTGAGAAGGCAGCAGTTTATAATGAATTACTTTTGATCCTCAATAAGATAATATGCAACTCAAAAGGAACTTGCTTGGTTCCAAAGAGGCAATTTTCTCATTGATTTCATTAAAGTTTTTATCATTTAGGAATGAGTTAATGGTGCTTACTTAAAAAAAAAAAAAAAAGTCATAATTACCAGGCTATATTGTAAATGTTTTTCGAGCCTGAATTACTGTAATATAGAGGAAGTGGCAATATGCTGAAGCTGGGCCCTCATTAATATGGTAAATATTTAAAAATAATGCTCTAGAAAAAACCTGTAAAGTTTCTGATCCAGCTGTAAGTTTCAAATGCTCCTAAACTGAAAATGTTTGGATTAAGGCAGGGTAGGAAGTGATGATTTTTTTTTTCTTTTTTCTTCTTCCCCTCTGCCCCGAACTGAATGTATTTCTAAAAATATTTTTTCCCTCTTCTGCAAAAAGATAAAGTGAAAATTTCTCAGTTTGATAGGGGAAACAATTGCTACATAAAATACGGAAACAAAGCCTGTAGTGATGCTGGTTGGATCACCTGTGAACTGGGAGTTCTGAGCAGGTGGCCATGAAAGGCAGCAGACCTGAGCATCCCTCAAACGAGGCTATTGTCTGATCACTTAGAACCGCAGAGCTGTCTCCTCACTCACGGACTCCCTCCTGGGGCCAGTGTCCTGAGGCATCCCTCCACCAGAAATGTTTAAAGGGGCTTTGGTGACTGTCACTGTAGGGTAGAATTCCTCTGAGGCAGTGACAAGACTGGGGATTAAACCTCCTGGTGCAGGGTCAGTGGCACGCAGGCACGGGCATTGCCTTTTGCTCCCCTCCTTCTCAGCTGTGTGAATCTAGCCGCCGGGGGGGGG